>CM036758.1:63363773-63951273 GCA_020796225.1 Arion vulgaris | reverse complement strand
TAGTAATTTGGTACGAAGATTTGGTTGTCTTGCTCACTTATTTCTGATAAAAATAATGTCTGTTTACTATATGTCTAGATTCGCTAACAGTATACTATGACCTAGAGTCGATATCGTCAATCCGGTCCGCTCTCCTTTATGTGACACGAGCGAGTCTCATACACTGGAACGAGTTCGAGAATTAGGCATTAAGTGTGAACATGCCAGACAGTGTCGTCTTCGTGGTAGAGAGAGAAGATATACTAATCAGCTTCTGCGGTACGATGAGCAAATGGACTTTGGGATGCCTGCTGCAGAGGAGGACGGAACATGAATGGAAATGCCCAATGTGACATGACGTCGATAACATAACATAACATAACATAACATAACATAACATAACATAACATAACATAACATAACATAACATAACATAACATAACATAACATAACTAACATAACATAACATAACATAACATAACATAACATAACATAACATAACATAAAATGTTTAGACTCTGGCAAAGTTCGAGTTTATGTAACATGTATTTTACACCAAGAAAAACAACAATCAATAAACCACATCTCTTGAAACTACGTTGAAATCTTTACTTGCAGACAACAAGGGCGAGCAACGGGAACCAGCAATATGCATACTCTTCGATATTTGTGGGGGAAACTGAGCACCTAATGGTCTGCTCGGAGTGCAATGGCGACACTTTAGTAACCAATAACCAATCAAGGAAATGAGTTCAGATGACAAGTCTCTGAGATAAAATATAGAATGTACAATTCTTGCTTGACAAATACTGCTTAATTGTGACACCAATAACTTAATTCCGAACCAGTTTCTCAAAGATATGTGGCGTATATTTTGATTAATATAGTGATCTAATTTCAACGATGCTTAAACTAGGACATTACGGTACCGGAGAGGACGGCGGGGGAAGAGAGGAGGGCTTGGACATATTAGAAATAGAGAGAGAGAGCAGAGAGACTTTTATAGAGAGAGAGCAGAGAGACTTTATAGAGAGAGAGCAGAGAGACTTTTATAGAGACAGAGAGAGCAGAGAGACTTTTATAGAGAGAGAGCAGAGAGAATTTTATAGAGAGAGAGCAGAGAGACTTTTATAGAGAGAGAGAGAGAGAGCAGAGATACTTTTATAACTACTAAAGTTGTAAGGAGAGTACTTAGAATATCATGGACAGAGAAAATAACAAATGCTTCTGTTCTGCAACAGCTTGATATTAAATAGAGTTGGTCATTAAAGAGCACAACATCATGGAAAATTAAATATTTTGGACACATCAAACGACATGAGTGCCTAGAGAAGATAATTTTGGAAGGAATGGTGCCTGGAAGAAGAATCAGAGGAAGACCTGGAAGACAATGGGTGCAAGATGCCATTGACGATCTGAGAAAATTGACTGCTGCTGACGTCGGTCAACTTGCACAGAACAGAGAGTTTTTCGGGATTGCTGTCATGGGAGCCAAGTACCAGAAGGGACAAGCTACTAGATGATGATAATGATGGTGATGACGATGATGATGATGATGATGATGATGGTGATGATGATGATGATGATGATGATGATGATGGTGATGATGATGATGGTGATGATGATAATAATGATGATGATGATGATGATGATGATGATGTTGATGATGTTGATGATGATGATGATGATGATGATGAGTATGATGATGATGATGATGGTGATGATGATGATGATGATGGTGATGATGATGGTGATGATGGTGATGATGGTGATGGTGATGATGATGATGATGGTGATGATGATGATGATGATGATGATGGTGATGGTGATGATGATGATGATGATGTGATGATGATGATGATGATGATGATGATGATGATGATGATGGTGATGGTGATAATGATGATGATGATGTTGATGATGATGATGGTGATGATGGTGATGATGATGATGATGATGATGGTGATGATGATGATGATGATGATGGTGATGATGATGATGATGATGATGATGATGATGATGATGGTGATGATGGTGATGGTGATGATGGTGATGATGATGATGATGATGATGATGATGATGATGATGAAGGTTGTAAGATTTATCTCTCAAAGACTAGTACTTACGCTAAACTTTTATTAAGTGCAATGGCGGCAAAAGCTTGTAATTTGCATTGTTTCCCCCGATTTGTCTGATCGTAGACGACTATTGAGTACAATTTTGGTACCCAATCCCTTATAACAGTTGGGCCATGTGGTATCATGGTTACAGCCAGTGGCGGCTCGTGGTCATTTTTGCTGGTGGGGCCAGACATTTTTTTCCGGATAAATCATGGTTTTTGGTTGCTATATTTTAATTTATAAAATAATAAATACACGTTATACATTATTTTTGGTGGGGCCCCTTCCCACTGGCCCTTAATGGCGAGCCGCCCCTGGTTACAGCTATTAAACAAGGTTTACTGTTTTGTAATTTAGGACAGATACAAGATCCAGCTGTTACTAAATGAATGGGAAGAAAACGTAACTTGGAAATATGATAAAAGAAAGGGATGTACTTTAAATTAAAAAAACCACACAAAAACTATCGTTGCTGTTTGTAGCACCGCTTTTTAGGACGGTGTAGGACAGGTGGGACGAGTTCCTGGGAGATTTAATTTCCTCATGGCTAGTGCAGTCTCCATGAAGCTGTTCAGGTTAAGACTTTTCATTTATGCCCACAATATAAAAAAATCATTGTCCTTACCGTGGATCGAACACGGGTCTCCCACATTGGGAGCAGTGATCTAATTCATTTGGTCAGATGCTCCTCTCACTTAAAAGACAAAATCATGAAATTAAAGGAAGTTTGAAAATACTAGAAAATTAGAGAGAACTAAACAACAAACTTTTATAGTATTTGAAAAAGCAACTAACAACACTCTTTGAAACAGTAAATGGTACTGACAAAAGACAGATTAGCAACCTGATAACAAAGTTATATGTCAGAGGAAGATATCAAGAAAGTTATATGTCAGAAGTAGACATCAAGAAAGTTATATGTCAGAGGAAAATATCAAGAAAGTTATATGTCAGAAGAAGACATCAAGAAAGTTATATGTAAGAAGACATCAAGAAAGTTATATGTCAGAAGACATCAAGAAAGTTATATGTCAGAAGAAGATATCAAGAAAGTTATATGTCAGAAGAAGACATCAAGAAAGTTATATGTCAGAAGAAGACATCAAGAAAGTTATATGTCAGAAGACATCAAGAAAGTTATATGTAAGAAGACATCAAGAAAGTTATATGTCAGAAGACATCAAGAAAGTTATATGTCAGAAGAAATCAAGAAAGTTATATGTCAGAAGAATACATCAAGAAAGTTATATGTGAGAAGAAGACATCAAGAAAGTTATATGTCAGAAGACATCAAGAAAGTTATATGTCAGAAGAAATCAAGAAAGTTATATGTCAGAAGAAGACATCAAGAAAGTTATGTCAGAAAAAATCAAGAAAGTTATATGTCAGAAGAAGACATCAAGAAAGTTATATGTCAGTAGACATCAAGAAAGTTATATGTCAGTAGACATCAAGAAAGTTATATGTCAGTAGACATCAAGAAAGTTATATGTCAGAAGAAGACATCAAGAAAGTTATATGTCAGTAGACATCAAGAAAGTTATATGTGAGAAGAAGACATCAAGAAAGTTATATGTCAGTAGACATCAAGAAAGTTATATGTCAGAAGTAGACATCAAGAAAGTTATATGTCAGAAGAAGACATCAAGAAAGTTATATGTCAGTAGACATCAAGAAAGTTATATGTCAGAAGTAGTCATCAAGAAAGTTATATGTCAGAGGAAGACATCAAGAAAGTTATATGTCAGAAGTAGACATCAAGAAAGTTATATGTCAGAAGACATCAAGAAAGTTATATGTCAGAAGAAGACATCAAGAAAGTTATATGTCAGAAAACATCAAGAAAGTTATATGTCAGAAGACATCAAGAAAGTTATATGTCAGAAGAAGAAATCAAGAAAGTTATATGCCAGAAGTAGACATCAAGAAAGTTATATGCCAGAAGTAGACATCAAGAAAGTTATATGCCAGAGGAAATCAAGAAAGTTATATGTCAGAAGTAGACATCAAGAAAGTTATATGTCAGAAGAAGGCATCAAGAAAGTTATATGTCAGAAGAAGACATCAAGAAAGTTATATGTCAGAAGTAGACATCAAGAAAGTTATATGTCAGAAGAAGACATCAAGAAAGTTATATGTCAGAAGAAGACATCAAGAAAGTTATATGTCAGAAGAAGACATCAAGAAAGTTATATGTCAGAGGAATTCAAGAAAGTTATATGTCAGAAGACATCAAGAAAGTTATATGTCAGAAGAAAACATCAAGAAAGTTATATGTCAGAAGAAGACATCAAGAAAGTTATTATGTCAGAAGACATCAAGAAAGTTATATGTCAGAAGTAGACATCAAGAAAGTTATATGTCAGAAGTAGACATCAAGAAAGTTATATGTCAGAAGAAGACATCAAGAAAGTTATATGTCAGAAGACATCAAGAAAGTTATATGTCAGAAGTAGACATCAAGAAAGTTATATGTCAGAAGAAGACTTCAAGAAAGTTATATGTCAGAAGACATCAAGAAAGTTATATGTGAGAAGAAGACATCAAGAAAGGTATATGTCAGAAAACATCAAGAAAGTTATATGTCAGAAGACATCAAGAAAGTTATATGTCAGAAGTAGACATCAAGAAAGTTATATGTCAGAAGAAATCAAGAAAGTTATATGTCAGAAAAAGAAATCAAGAAAGTTATATGTGAGAAGAAGACATCAAGAAAGTTATATGTCAGAAGACATCAAGAAAGTTATATGTCAGAAGTAGACATCAAGAAAGTTATATGTCAGAAGAAGACATCAAGAAAGTTATATGTTAGAAAAATAAATCAAGAAAGTTATATGTCAGAAGAAGACATCAAGAAAGTTATATGTCAGAAAAAGAAATCAAGAAAGTTATATGTCAGAAGAAGACATCAAGAAAGTTATATGTCAGAAGAAGACATCAAGAAAGTTATATGTCAGAAGAAGACATCAAGAAAGTTATATGTCAGAAAAAGACATCAAAAAGTTCCAAAATTAATCTCTCAGATTGTACTATATGTCAGAAGACATCAAAAAGTTCCAAAATTAATCTCTCAGATTGTACTATAAGGACACACAAAATATAGAAGATAAAATATTCATTGCAATCAACCTTCAACCTTCGATGCGGAATAATCACGTGATCTGGTTGTTCTCTCATTCCAACGTCATATTTTTTTCTGTCTGATTTTTTCCTCCACTTTACAACTAAAGATAACACAGAATTCATTCATAAATTAACATAAATCATCATAAATTAGGATAATGTAACCTGTAGTTAAATAATTCTCTATTTATTCCTTGTTCCCATTTTCTGTGATGTTTTAGAATTAGAATTCCTGTCACTTTGTTTCATCTTCAAACGCTTTGACCCTTTAGAGAACGAAATGCCAATTAAATTATTCATTCGTACGAAAAACGTCCACGTTCATTTAAGGTGTTACGAAAAACGTCCACGTTCATGTAAGGTGTTACGAAAATCGTCCACGTTCATTTAAGGTGTTACGAAAAACGTCCACGTTCATTTAAGGTGTCACGCAAACCTCTTCTTCTTCTTTATCTGTTCTTGTTAGTCCTTTCAGCGTTCAGGGTATGCGAATAGTTTTGGAAAATGCCCTCGAGTTCTCCTCGTATATAGTGTATCTTAGTACTTTTTATATTTTAGTATTTCAGCGTTTGCGTGGATGATTTTTACCTTGAAACCAACGTTTCTGAATAGTAGTGCTCATTGTGGTGCATTGTTAGATGGTAATCGTGTTTCATGGCCGAAATATTTTGTTTTATTGTTTCTTAATATTCTCTGGAACTTGTGTTGTTTTTCCTTTTCTTTTCTCTAATCCTGTTTTGCCTCACAGTCTCATGATAAGAAGGGATTTATAACACGGTCTTTTGTGTGCGCTTCATCTACGGTGTATTTCATCGCCTCTGTTATCTCTGAGGTCCACCTTTTCGAGGTCTCCTATAGCGTTGTATCAATTGTACAGAAGTAACATTGCTCTTTGAAGCACACTGCCTGTTGGATATGTGCTTATGTAGCCGAACCATTTAAATTGTTGTTTCTTGATGAAGTCCAGTACTAGTAATCTTGATTTTAAAAAATATCGTCTCTTCTTTACTTCCTATGAAATCGGATGCGCGTGTCCTAAACGTGTAGAGCTCTATGCTTGTAAGGGCCTACCAAACCAATGTGCAACGTATACACGTTCTTGGCAAAGATTAACCATATCACAAAGAGTGATTTTTAATTTTTTCGATCCAGAAGCACTTGAGCTTTTCAGCTCTTCGGCTCGGTGCCATGGACATCGTAACCCTTCGGTTCGGTGCCACGAACACCGTAACTCTGGGAAATCTGTGACATTTTCTGCCATCCCACGAATTGAACCCGCACACACAGAGGGATAATCATCCGTAGTCCAACGCGCTACGAACACGCTGGGCATACGGGCACAAAGAGTGATTAAAATTGGTCGTAAAGAACGAACGCAAAGAAGAAGAAGACACTTCCACAATTGTCAGCAGATATATCTGTTGTTGAATTTGTTGGTTGCTATTTCTTTAAATGTCCAACTATTTTGACACTGATAACACACCAGTGGTATGAAGATCTTATTATACAGGGTGCTCAAGATAATTGCAGCCCGTGAATGGAGCTAATCTGGCATATATGTATGGAAATGAGAAGGTTCAGTTATGACGTAGTATAGGTCAAGGTTGTGTGACGGTGTGTAATTGTAGTGCGGGAAAGGGCGATGAACAAATGTAACGTAGGACGAGCTAGTCAGAATCGGTTAAAATAGTAAATAAAAACAACTCAATTTGTACCTGGCAACTTTCGAAATGTCGATGGGGCTGCAATTATCTTGAACACTCTGTATAAAGCTCCTTTTGTGGGTGTATAGATACTATTTTGAGATTGAGTATGGTGTCATTTGGTCGATGATTTGGCTCGCTTTGTTGCAACTTTTCTCTATTTTGATATTATCATTTCCTCTAGTGATATCAACAGTAGCGACTCGTCATTAAGGGCCAGTGGGACCGGGCCCCACCAAAAAAAGGGTAACGTGTATTTATTATGTTATACATTAAAATATAACCTAACCGAAACCATAATAATTCAGAAAATTTATGTCTGGCCCCACCAAAAACAAATGATCACGATCCGCCACTGGATATCAAGCTTCCCCATTGGCACTTTAAAATGTACAAAATGTGACGACAAGGATCAACGCAGGTTCAACTTATTTCTGTTATTAGTTATCTTATCTTATCTTAACCACATTTGCCATGAAGTTGCGTAGGGAGAGTTCGTTTTCTATCTTGTGCCAGGCGTGTTGCGCTTGACGTTGTCAGTCCATGCTTTCGCAGAGACTCTGAGATGTTATCTATCCATCGTGTTCTTGGCCTGCCTCGTGCTCTGCGCCCTGAGTGTCGATTATTGTAGGCACGTGATGGTAGTAAATGTGGTTCTGTTCTCATTAGATGGCCGAACCACTTGATTCTTTGCTTCTCGATGTACTGTATGCATGGTATAGTACCAACGATGCTTCTGATATTCTCGTTTCTCACTCTATCTCTCCTTGTAACGTTGACAGCTTTTCGTAGACATCTCATTTCACATGTTGTAATCTTTCTTTCTTGTGTCTTAGTCAGTGGTCATGTTTGGCACTGATAGCAGAGAATTGGAATAAATATGCAGTTTATCAGTTGTCGTTTGACTGCCATGCTAGTTATCAAACTTTGTTAAATGTTGTTCCATTGTTAGTTTCATGAATTCTGTTCATATAATATATTCAATAAGTTCACAAGTTCTTAAATTTACATTTAAAAATGTTCAGTTTTAGTACTCTAAAAGAAATTACTGTCACTTCACATTTCTAGGCCCTCGTATGCAGAAGATAGTAGTGTTATTTCCTTTCATCATGTTTGGAAAACTGAGTATGGGATTTAACCCAAAATCTTCTTGTGAAAAAAATCAGAACTTAGGTATGAAGTTACTGTCATTTCTCATTTATAGGATTCTAGTTGTCAACTGGTAGGAGGGCTATTTCCTTTCCTCACATATGGATCGTCGAGAATAGGATTGAATCTACAGCCCGCTTGTATCCTAGTTTACAGCTAACGCTTACGGATTACACTAATCCGTCCACTTAATTCTAGTAGGATATCTATATTTCTCAGTTAAAAACTGCAGGTTCATATTTCTTGTCGTCGATCTTGGCTCCCATTCTTCGACATTTGTAGAACGTGGCTTCCTTGCTATTTTCTGCTCACCCTAAGAAGAAATCAATTTACAATTGTATAATTGAGGCAACTTTTGAGGCTGAATGTGCTTAATGAAGACCATTTTATCGAAACATCAAATCTGTTGGAGAACTATGGAAAATAATTATCATATGTTGAGCATTGTTTCTTTACCCAAAAAATGTGTATGAAGAAAATGTGTAGCAGACAAGGGGATGAAATACAGAACCGCCTACATCTGTGGGCGTGTGGATGAAATAAATAGATTTAGTTTAAGAAATAAAGAGAGATCCTATTTTAAAACATGAGAATTTAGTATTCAGCGATGCATTAAGCATCTGACGCAGAGAAAAAAACAACAACAATAGATGATTGGGTGGCCTAACACAGGTCAGCAAGTTCTGGGTTCACTACTGTCAAGGGAGAGTATTATTCTAGTCATTTTTAAGCTGCAGCAAGGAAGTCGGACCAGGTCAAATGTCCTCACCAAGGTTGACTGTAATGACGCATCAACTTTTCTTCTCACTAACAGTGCAACCTGCAATAAAACTGCAAAACTAGTTGTTTTTTTTAAGTGAAGTTTCTCAAATGTATTTTACTTTATTGTATTTGCTATCCTTAGCCCCACGAATGTATGGTATTTGAAACGTTATTATTATCTTATCTTATCTTATCTTAACTTAACCACATTTGCCGTGAAGCGCCGTGGGGAAAGTTAGTTTTCTATCTTGTGTCAGATGTGCTGCGCTTGATGTTGTCAGCCCATGCTTTCGCAATGACTCTGAGATGTTATCTATCCATCCTGTTCTTTTCCTGCCTCGTGCTCTGCGCCCTGAGTGTCGATTATTGTAGGCACGTGATGGTAGTAAATGTGGTTCCATTATTATTAGATGGCCGAACCACTTGAATCGTTGCTTCTCGATGTACTGTATGCATGGTATAGTACCAACGATGCTTCTGATATTCTCGTTTCTCACTCTATCTTTCCTTGTAACGTTGACAGCTTTTCGTAGACATCTCATTTCACATGTTGTAATCTTTCTTTCTTGTATCTTAGTCAGGGGCCATGTTTGGCACTGATAGC
The DNA here is from genome assembly GCA_020796225.1 of Arion vulgaris. Lineage (NCBI taxonomy): Eukaryota > Metazoa > Mollusca > Gastropoda > Stylommatophora > Arionidae > Arion > Arion vulgaris. The sequence goes on along the minus strand of CM036758.1, from coordinate 63,941,833 downwards.
AGAGAGTTGGAATACAAATGCAGTTTATTATTCACTACACGCCAGCCGGCATGGCACCTGATGAGGATTAACCCCCCACACACACACTCTCTCTAGCCGTGACGCCTCTGGCACTTACGGGCAGCAACATATACAACCCACTTGTTGTGGAGGCAGAGGTTCAGGCATTAATTTCTGAGAACGCATCTGATCATGATGTAATCATTTATACGGATGGTTCGGTGATTCGACATGTGCGGAGCTCGTGGGCTTTCACTGCTCAGGTCGGAGGTGATGTTGTGAAGGAAGACAGTGGTGGTTTTGCCGTGACTACAAGCAGTCTCACTATGGAAATCATGGCGGTTACCAAAGCGATGATTTGGCTAGAATCACAGACTTTTATCCATGCATGTTTCTCAGTGACTCAATGAGTATGCTCAGGAAGATTGAAACAGGATGGGCTAGGAGACATTGGATAGAATCGCTGGGGAGGTCTAAGCTGACAAAGATCAGTTTTATTTTTGTACCAGGGCATGCAGGTGTAAGGGGAATGAACGTGCGGATAGGCTTGCAGGTATGGCTGCTGTCCAAAGCGGACGAGCAATGGACCAGGCTGATATTATAAATTCCTAAGGGAGAGAGGGCGTGTACATGATTCACGTAATAGCGGTGCATCCACAACACTAACCAGACTGCAAGAACTCAAAGTTAAGTGTGGTGTAGCTCGACAAGAACGCTATGCTGGCAGACAAAGAAGAATTGTAAACCAACAAAGAACCGGTGTCGTTAGTCGCCACACGCTGATGGACATACTGAGGGAGAGATCGGAGCACTTATGGACTAATTTGTTCGACGTGCAGTGATGGTGATCCGACGACTAAACTAAACTAAACATATACACACTATTCTTCTCTATTGTTGACCGTTCTCTGTATTGTGTTCCAGATGTGATTCATTTCTTTCAGTTCTTGTTTTACTGGTTTCCTCCTCGGACACCTAATAAGAATGCAACATAGCTCTATTGTATACAGAGCCTTCTACAACAGATCATCAGAGAGAAAACGCGAGAGGTAGACCACGAAAAAGATAGACAGATGGCATAGTAGAGTTCTGTCACAAAGAAAAAACATCTATCACCCAAGCCACACTAGAGCAGAGTAACAAAAAAACCAGAAAAAACACACTTGGTAATAACGGTAACAATATCAATACAAAGAAGAAGAATCAACACGTTCTGATACAGCCCAGAAACAATTAAATTAACTCTGAAATCGGAGAATAGATGCCTGTTTGGCGGGGGAACATTGATAATAAGGAAAGCATCCCTTCAAGCAAAAATAAGTCAAAAGTATCTTAGCAGGCGCCGTGACTACGCTTGAGTTCATAGTGTGCGAACACAGAAGAAGAAAATGCTCAGAAACAGACATTTTTAGGTTGAACAAGACCTACCATGGCTTAAATAATATTTATGTCTCTACATAAAAATATGAAACTACATGACGTTATTGGATTCTTCATAAAAGTTAATTCTTGTTATTTTGTATTTGTTGGCCTTCAAGTCTTGGTACAAACAAACTCGTACATTTGTTCAAAGCAGTGGCGGCTCGTGGTCAGTTTTCTTGGTTGGTCCAGAACACATTTTCGGAAAAAATCATGGTTTTTGGAGTATTTACTATTATTTGTCTATTCAGTTAAATTATTCTCCCTTTCGATTATTTGTAGGGCCGGGCCCCACTGGCTCTCAATGAGGAGCCGCCCCTGGTTGAAAAGAACATACATCAGCTTAAAGAAGGATTTAATCCACTGTAAATAAAAAGAAATAATAAAAACAAATTCATTCAGATTGTTGTTGTAGTTTACAAAAACATATTACTTAATGTTATCATCTTCTGTGTACTTTACTTATGATGCTTTTAAATAAATTGCTATTTTTATTCTCACTTTTTGATGTTTTTTCTCCTCTTTTATTGTTGTTTTCTTCTTTTATGTCTACCATGAATTCATTCTTCTTTTAATACAGTTGTCAACAACATCTTGTTATTATATTTTAAACACTATTCATTTGCTAATTGTTTATACTTTTTTTTGTATATGTCCTTCCTTACTTCAGACTCGAAGGCATTGTGAACAGCACGAAGGCATTGTGAACAGCACGAAGGCATTGTGAACAGCACGAAGGCATTGTGAACAGCACGAAGGCATTGTGAACAGCACGAAGGCATTGTGAACAGCACGAAGGCATTGTGAACAGCACGAAGGCATTGTGAACAGCACGAAGGCATTGTGAACAGCGCGAAGGCATTGTGAACAGCACGAAGGCATTGTGAACAGCACGAAGGCATTGTGAACAGCACGAAGGCATTGTGAACAGCAATAATAATAATTATTAATATCTGCTTCTACGTCTTCTTGGAACGCTTCATATCGACCATTTGTTAAACCAATCTTTGTGATTCGTATGTGATCTGAGCCTAAGAGCGATTGTACGTTGTGTCAACTATGCACTTACAAGTTGCCCGAGTGGTTACCGGGTCCCAAATTTGGGGTGTAAAGAATAGAACGACTGTTACCTGCAACGCATGTCGTAAGAGGCGACTAAGGAGGTTGGGCTGAAATCGGATGCATGTGTCCTAAACGTGTAGAAGTCTATGCGTTTAGAGGCCTACCAAACTAATGTGCAACGTATACACGTTCTTGGCAAAGATCAAACATCACAAATAGTGATTAAAATTGGTCGTAAAGAACAAACGCAAAGAAGAAAAAGAAGAAGAGCACTTACAAGTAGGCTAGCACATCCAATTTCAGCAACGCTTTTATTTGTTATGGTAGCTTCCTAGGCTCCTACCTCAGTCGCCTCTTACGACATGCCTTGTAGATCGCAGTGTCGCTATTCTTTGCTCCCCTTGTGATCCCTGACAACAAATGGAGGAATTATTAATAATAAAATGAAGGAATTCAGATACTAAAAATGAAGCTAAGGATAATTTGTTGTGTCTAATCGTGTTCTTCATCAAGTAAAAAGTTTCTTATATCTTGGTCAGATAATAACAGATGATGGCAGGTGTATAACAGATGATAGCAGGTGTATAACAGAAATTAAAAAGAGAATAGGAATGCCCAAGGATAATTTCAATAGTATGAGAAAGTTGCTGACATCCAAACAAATCACAAACAGGCTGAAAATGAGAATGATCAAATGCTATATATATCCTATATTAATGTATGGCTCGGAAACATGGACAATGAACAAGCAGTTAGAAGACAGAATTGATGCATTTGAGACGTGGATATATAGAAGAATAGGCAGAGTTTCAAGGACAGAAAAACACAAATAAACAAGTTTTATAAAAACTAGGCATGCAGAAACAATTATTAAGAGAAATAACATTCAGACACGTAAAGTATTTTGGGCACATAAAAAGACATGACACCATGATAAAATCTTTACTAGAGGGAAAGTTGAGAGGGAGGGGGAAGAGCAAGAGGAAGACCGAGAGATAAGTGGGAGGAAAACTTTAAGAAATGGACAGGTTACAGTCTGGCAGCGTGCAACACCAAGGTGAAAGACAGGATGCTGGAGACTCATTGCAGCCAACCTTGGATGTAGAGAAGGCACCTGATGATGATGATGAATCGTTTTCTGACGGCTTAGAATAATTATTCAATTATGAATAAAATCGCTTTGTTCAGCGCTTTGGTGTCATTTTAAGGCATTTAAAATCATTATTTTCCGTTTCAGAGGTTTGACTTTGACAAAACTGACTGTTTTATTGAACAATTACCATCCAAACACAACTAATGTTGCTTTTGTTTTGTTCTTTAGTTATACGATGTTGACACATGTACATAATATAACGTAGAGCCTCTGACCGAATTGATTAGTAGAACATAGATTCTCAAACTTTTTCGGTCCACCGCCCACTTTTTCCGACAAAAACTTTGTAACGCCCCCTCCCCCATTATAACAGTTTGCCAACGCCCCCTCCCCCACACCCATATATACCTTCTTCTTCACCCTTCGCCCCTAGGGAAGCATAGGTCCGCAACCAAGGCCTTCCAAGCCCGCCTATCCAAGCCCATCTTTTCCAGATCTCGCCACTCTCTCCCCGTTTTTTGCGTTCCATCTCTAACTCCCGTCTCCAGGTGTTTCTGGGTCTTCCTTACTTCTATTGCCCTGGGGTTCCATCGGAGAGCCTGTCTCATGAAGCTGTCAGGGTGTTTCCTCAGTATGTGTCCTATCCCCATATATATATATATATATATATACAGTCACTATTTTCATTTGACATAGAAATTTGATATATATTTCTGTCATACATGGTCAATTTTCAAATGATTATATACATGACATAGAAAATTGATGAAAAATGAATCGTGTAAGACGGGCATAAGATGAATTAAAATGTAGAATTCAAATTTCTAATGATTATTCAATAGCATAATCAAGAAAAAAAACTTCTCACAAATGCTTCTGAACCCACCATCGCCCCTCCCCGGAAGGCTTCAGCGCCCACAAGTGGGCGGTAGCTCCCACTTTGGGAAACGCTGGGCTAGAGCTTGATTTCCTATGCGAGAGAACCGGGTTCAAACCCCGGTAAGAGAAATGAGTTTTTGTCTGTCGGGCTCATGAAGACAAAAATCATAACCTACACAGTTGTGCGGCGACTGTACTAGCCATGCAGTTATTAAATTCCACAGGCTCATGTTCCCCCATTTCAGACACCGCCATAAATATCAGAATTAAAGGATGTAACGATACAATTTTTTTTACACAATATAAAACTGAAAATGTTGCTGACTTAACAACTAAAATAACTGCAACTAATATTCCTTCTGGTGTCTTCGTTAATCATCATTTTTCGACACTGTTACATAATATCTTCAACATGGAAAGCAAATAAGATGAAATTAAGAAGAAACAAACTTGAAATATATAGAAAGCCCGAGTGGTTACAGGGGTCCAAATTGGGGTGTAAAGAATATAACCACTGTTACCTGCCACACATGTCGTAAGAGGCGACTAAGGAGGTTCGAAGTGAGGCTTGATACCCCACACCGTAAAAAAAAACCACTAGATGGCTGAAGAACGGAGAGCGAATCGAGTAAACGCTGGCTGAAACCGGATACATCGCCGAAGGATAAGCACCAGAGCTCCAAATGGTGCTGAAGATGTGACGTAAAATACACCAATGCTAAAGCTGCATGAATCCGATTTTCACATGAATAGAATTTTTGAGGAGGTCTGGTACATCGGTCTGGGCGGTGATTGCGAAAGAGAGAGAGAGAAATATATATAATTGCAGAAACAGTAACAGTAAATGACAGCCAAAGTAGATATTATAACATGAGAGTATTTTAATGACAGCATTTCTAACTATCTAACAGATATCATGGTATCTTGGAGGTGGGAGGGGAAGGACTCAGTGGCGAAGTGGTTAAAACGTTTGCTTTGCGTTCTGATGATTGTATGTTCGAATCCATTTCTGTTTGCAAGTGCATTATTTTCGGAGACTACTAGGATTATTGCGGGAGCTATGGAGTTAGTAAGAAGAAGATACCTACAAGATATTAAAGAAATCATGAATATGACCATCGACGAAGTGGGTGAACTGACTAGAGACATTGAATTTCAGATGTCCTGCAAAGAGAGCAACGTCCTATAAAGGACACGCACCTTGATGATGATGATGGAGTTAGTACTTTGTGCAATGCTCTTGACATATCTGCGTAGAGGGACCGAGGGATGTGGGGTGAAACCCGGTGCAATGAATTCAATTCTCCGGCTTTAGAACCTTGTTTAGATCAACTGCAAATACCTTTTTTTTTTTTGGCGATGACGCTGAGCGGCAATAAATAAGATGTGAGTTTATTCATGAACTGACTTTTGGAGTCTTTAAGCCAGTGTTTAACACGTCACCATGAACACAAAAGAGCAATGTTCAACACAATCTTTCTCCCCACACTATGTTACCAGTGCCAAACCTGGACGCTGACAACAAACGATAGAAGAAAACTAGTCACAACAGAGATGAAGTGTCTACGCAGAATGCTGGGTGTAACAAGAAGAGACCGGTTGAGAAATGAAGACATCAGGAAAAAGTGGGTACAACATCAGTACTAGACTTCATCAAGAAACAACAAATTAAATGGTTCGGTCACGTAAGCAGATTACCATCAGACAGTGCACCCCAAAGAGCAATGCTGCTCCGATACAATGGGTACAAAGCAAAAGGCCGGCCACGCAAAAGATGGACCTCAGAGATAACAGAGGCGACGAAAGAGACTATCTACGAAGCGCATACTAGGGCCCGTTTTAGAAATCTCTTCCTGACCTGACGCTGTGAGGCATACAGGATTCGAGAAAGAAAGAAAGAAAGCCAGTATTATATTGATTTTGTATCAGTGAGAAGGATTATCAAACCATTGTGTGTGGGTGTCGCTGCGATTTATGAGTTTTGGTTGCGTCTCTAATATGTTCTATTTTTCTGAGTGTCGCTGTGGCTAAGTGGTTAAGTGGTTAAGTGGCTAAGTGGTTAAGTGGTTAAGTGGTTAAGTGGTTAAGTGGTTAAGTGGTTAAGTGGTTAAGTGGTTAAGCGGTTAAGCGGTTAAGCGGTTAAGCGGTTAAGCGGTTAAGTGGTTAAGTGGTTAAGTGGTTAAGCGGTTAAGCGGTTAAGCGGTTAAGCGGTTAAGCGGTTAAGTGGTTAAGTGGTTAAGTGGTTAAGTGGTTAAGTGGTTAAGTGGTTAAGCTCTTGTGAGTCGAAAGTCGTGGGTTCGAGTCCGGACCGCGTCATTCTGTTCACGAGTTCAGTTTTTTCCAGAGATCCCTAGGATTGTTGCTGGAGCTACGGAGTTCGTGCTTTGTGCAATACTCTCGGCAGGTGGCGTGCCAGTTCTTCGGAGAGAGACCGGTGCAATGAAGTCAATTCTTCGGCTTTTAAATCCTTTTTAACTCTTTCCACGCCCATTTATTTCCCCAATTTTTAAGCAGTTAATTCAAGGGAAGTAAAAAAAAAAAAATTTTTTTTAAAATTACGATCCCAACTACTCGTCAATAAATAAACATATATATATTATTAAATACTAAATTGAAGAAAACTGGACAACCCAATAGAATAACAAGGTTAGAAAGTATTAGAAGTAAAATAATAGAAGTAAAACTAGAAAGACTTCTTATAAGGGAAGCAACTCTATGGCGCAGTGCGGCTTAAAGCGTGCAATGGACTTCCGCCGTGGCAGTGTGCGGCTTAAAGCGTGGAAAGAGTTAAATATGTTCTATTTCTGTCTTGAAATTTGTAGAGTATTTGCATGTAGATATAAAAGTAAAAAAGTACCCTTTCATACCTCGTGGTATATAGGTCAATACAGTATTAGTCCTGTATTTTTCATTGACCATCGGCACACGATGGGTGATGTGGTCAGCATCACTCCGGCCGTCTTTACTTTCCCAGAGCATGTCTGGTACCCAGTTGAGGCTGGGTCGACCTGAGAGCCGTCGCGGTCGGGAAAAATTCCACGCGCACTGCGGGAACTGAACCCAGACCACTAGCCTTGAGAAGCGAGTTCACTAACAACTACGCTACCGCGGCTCTCTCATGTAGATATAGCATTGATTATTTCTTCTCTACCTGGTGTAACAATATAGATCACTGCTTCTCAGTCTCAATGACCAATCTCATTGTTGATCCTACTGCGTATACATGTGTCTATATATCTCTTTGATATGTTTTGTGTTGATGGGTTTCTGATGCTTCTTTTAACATTCGTACTGGGACTTGTGTGGGCGTCTGTGAATTAACGGAAGTTAGCTCGATCATCGAACTACCCATCGTCTCTCACTCTCATTGCCTTGAAGTTAGCAGAACATCGGGAAAGAAGTCAAGAGAAAGAACACGGAAAAGATGGTTAGATGGCTTAGCAGAATCCTGTGAAAGAGCAAAGATAACAATCACACAAGCCACCAGAACATCGCAAGACAACAACCTGGTAGCAGTGTGACGACAAAAGAAGAAGAAGAAGAAGAAGCTCGATCACAATGGAAGAGTACTTGTTTCCAACTCAAATGCGAGCAGTTTGGAAGCAAATTTGTTCCGGTGGATTTTTAAGAACGGTAAAATAGACCATACCGTTCAGAAAGCAATGGAGTGGTGCCTATCAGTGGTTGTCCACTCTTGCCGTTAAGCGTAGGGATAGGAGCTTTAATTTGCGTTCTAGGGCTAGATGAGTTGCCCTTATTGTGTTGTATCCGTGTTTATGTAGTGTGGTCTTGATATTGTCTATCCATCTTTTTCTTGGTCTTCCCTTAGCTCTAGTACCCGATCTCTTTTTATTGTATGCTGTTATTGGTGGTTGGTTGTATTTCATTCTCATTAAATGTCCAAACCACTGCATTTGTTGTCTTTCGATGTATTCGGTGCATGAAATTATGCCCACTCTGCTTCTGATGTCCTCATTTCGTAGTCTGTCTTTCCATGTGACTCCTACTGCCTTCCTCAAGCATTTCATTTCACACGTGGTGAGCTTTCTGTGATGTGTTGCTTTAGGAGACCAAGTTTGGCACTGGTAACAAAGTGTTGGTAGGAAAATACTTTTATCATCTGTCTTTTCACTTCCATCTTGATCTTTGGGTGTTGTAGTAATGGTGCCAGCTGGTAGGCCACTGTATTTGCTTTTTGACACCTTGTCTCTATTTCTCTACCGAGTTTTCCGTCCTCTGTGAAAATGCTGTCTAAATATTTGAATTCGGAAACTTGCTTTACTCTGGTGTTATCTATTTGTATGTTTGCTTGGCTTGGTGTTCTGCTGATTTTCATGGTCTCGGTCTTTTTTTTTTTTTTTCATGTTGTACTTTCTACATGCTATTAGTAATGAATTCATGTGATGTTGTAGCTGATCGTCATCTTCATACATTAAACTTTGGTCGCCCGCAAAAAGAAATTCGTTGATTTGGTTGTTTAATTGGTCGTCGTGATCATTGTTTATGTCAATAAGGTCTTTTTCGCACTGTGCCTCTTTCACTATTCTGTCTATATATATGTTGAAGAGAAGAGGTGAGCGCACACAACCCTGTCTTACTCCTGATTTTGTTTCGAATGATTCTGTCATTCCATCTGTTGTTCTTATCACACTGTGGCTATTTGTGTATATTGCTCTGATATTGTCTAGCAGTTGTCCCTTGATCCCATAGTTTTCTAGTGTTTCCCATAGAATACTTCTATCTATTCTGTCAAATGCCTTTTCTTGATCGATGAATAATAAGTGTAGCTCTTTGTTATATTCTATTGCTTTTTTACTCAGTTGTCTCAGAGTTAATAGAGCGTCTGTGCATCCCACTCCTCTTCTAAATCCAAACTGTGAGGGGCTTATTTGTGGGTCAGCGATGTGTCTTATGCGCTGCTCTAATATTTTTGCGTATATTTTACCAGTGTGGCTTAATAGAGAAATGCCTCTGTATGTTTCGCATTCTCTTTTATTGCCTTTATTTTTCCATAATGGGACTATTACTCATTTTTGCCAGTCATCCGGAACTTTTCTTTCTGTCCATGCGGCTGTGAATATTCTATTTAACCATTTTACACCTATTTCTTTGCATGCTTTAATTGCTTCGTTGGGTATGCCATCTGCACCTGGTGATTTGTTGTTTGGGCTGTTCTTTATTGCTGTTTCAATTTCTTGGATCAATATATATGGTTCTGTTTCTTCACTGTCCATTGTTGTGTATATATATATTCAGTTCATTTAGTAGGGTTGTAAAGCTCTTGACAATATTCCTTCCATCAGGTCATTCTATCTTGTCTGTTGAGAAATGGTGTTCTGTCCTTAATGTTTATGATAGTGGTAGGATTGTAGCTATCGTCTCTCACTCTCATTGCCTTGACACTCTTAAAAAATTCTCTTGGTTTTGTCCTACATAAGTCTGTTAGATGTTCTCCATATTTGCACATAGATTTGTCTTTCTCTTTCTTGACTATTCTTTTCACCTCTCTTCTGGCTAGACGGTATTGTACATAGTCGTTATGGTTTTTAGATTTCAACCATGTTTGGAAACAATGTTTCTTTCTGTGTATGGCTGTTTGTATCTCTTCACTCCACCATGCTGTTTTTTGATGAGCTTTGGCTGGTCCTCTTGTGCCACATACTTTTAGTAAATTGTTTGATATGGAGGTTTTAAATACTTGCCATTCCTTCTCGATGTTATCAATTATCTTGGGTAAGGTGTTGTAGATCTGGTTCATTTCTTGATATAACTCGTCTCTGGTTGTTTCTTCTTCCAACTTTTTAAAGTTTATAACAGGTTCTTTCCAATGTTTTGTTTCAGTTTTGTCTTTTAGTTTCAGCGATTGTCTTCTTTCAGTTACTACGACAGGTCGATGGTCGGTATGTATGTTAATGTTTGGTATAACTCTGGCGTCTGTGATATATCCCTTCTGCCTGTATCTTACAAGTATGTAATCAATCTGTGACGCTTGAAGCAAATTGTCCCATCTGTACCAAGTTTTTATATGGCTCTGTCTATGTTGATAAAATGTGTTTGTTATTATTAGACCGTGTTCTTAACATAAATTTATTAGCGTCTCCCCATTGTTGTTTCGTTCTGTTGATGTGTCTCCAAAATGTCCTAAACAGTGTTCATGATGTTTTGTTTTCCATGAAATTTATTAGATCAGATGTTTTGTCAACCAGGCCATATATATTTATTGTTGCTGTTCTGGTTGTTGTCATTGTCGCTCCTTGAATAAAAGAATTAATTTAGCAATATTACGCACTGCCGGCTTGCCGGGCCGTCACAGTGGGGTGTTAGTCACTGAATTGATGACGTTTCAGGATATCTACTAACCTATACCATTCCGAATATTACACATTCTACTGTATGTTACACAATAATCCTTTATAATGAAAAAAAAATTCACATTTGTTAAATCCAATTTCGAAATTTCTCTGAACTTTGAACGTAGCGGTATAAACACGACCTACACTTCATCCGCCATCTTGTTGTCCCTCGCCCTTTCGTATATCTGCTAAATCTTTGTTTCATTTGGTGTTTCTTGAGATATTGAAATTTTGCTTATTTTATGATCAGGGGCGGTTCGTCATTAAGGTCCAGTGGGGCCTGGCCCCACCAATAATCGAAAGGGAGAAACTTCCCGGAATAGACAAATAATAGTAAATACTCCAAAAACCATGATTTGTTTCCAAAAATTTGTGTCTGGCCCCACCAAGAAAAATGACTACGAGCCGCCACTGTGTATGATGATCTTTTTTTTTTATTTCTCCTCTCTTCCATTGATTGTATACATATAGAAGTTTTCATAGATGAGATTCTCTCTGTCTCTCGCGATCACCGCTAAGACCGATGTACCAGATCTCACCATAAATTATATTCATGGAGAAATCTGATTCATGCAGCCTTAACATTGGTGTGTTTTACGTCACATCTTTAGCACCATATGGAGCTCTGGTGCTTATCCTTCGGCGATGTGTCCGGTTTCAGCCAGCGTTTACTCGGTTCGCTCTCCGTTCTGTAGCCATCTATAATTTTTTTACGATGTGGGGTAGCTAGCCCAAACCCAACCTCCTTAGCCGTCTCTTACGAATTGCATAGCAGGTAACAGTGGCTCTATTCTTTACACCACAATTTGGGCTCCGGTATCCACTCGGGCGGGCTGAGATTCGAAAAGCTTTCATACTGTTCAATTATTTCTGTCCAGATGCCCCAAATACTTGTTCATTGACTATTTATTTACCATGTTCATTGACTATTTATTTACAATGTTCATTGTCTATTTATTTACCATGTTCATTGACTATTTATTTACCATGTTCATTGTCGATTTATCTACCATGTTCATTGTCTATTTATCTACCATGTTCATTGTCGATTTATCTACCATGTTCATTGTCGATTTATCTACCATGTTCATTGTCTATTTATTTACCATGTTCATTGTCTATTTATTTACCATGTTCATTGTCGATTTATCTACCATGTTCATTGTCTATTTATTTACCATGTTCATTGTCTATTTATTTACCATGTTCATTGTCTATTTATTTACCATGTTCATTGTCTATTTATTTACCATGTTCATTGTCTATTTATTTACCATGTTCATTGTCTATTTATTTACCATGTTCATTGTCTATTTATTTACCATGTTCATTGTCTATTTATTTACCATGTTCATTGTCTATTTATTTATCATGTTCATTGTCGATTTATCTACCATGTTCATTGTCTATTTATCTACCATGTTCATTGTCTATTTATTTACCATGTTCATTGTCTATTTATTTACCATGTTCATTGTCGATTTATCTACCATGTTCATTGTCTATTTATCTACCATGTTCATTGTCGATTTATCTACCATGTTCATTGTCGATTTATCTACCATGTTCATTGTCTATTTATTTACCATGTTCATTGTCTATTTATTTACCATGTTCATTGTCTATTTATTTACCATGTTCATTGTCGATTTATCTACCATGTTCATTGTCTATTTATTTACCATGTTCATTGTCTATTTATTTACCATGTTCATTGTCGATTTATCTACCATGTTCATTGTCGATTTATCTACCATGTTCATTGTCGATTTATTTACCATGTTCATTGTCGATTTATCTACCATGTTCATTGTCTATTTATCTACCATGCTCATTGTTGATTTATCTACCATGCTCATTGTCGATTTATCTACCATGTTCATTGTCGATTTATTTACCATGTTCATTGTCGATTTATCTACCATGTTCATTGTCTATTTATCTACCATGCTCATTGTTGATTTATCTACCATGCTCATTGTCGATTTATCTACCATGTTCATTGTCGATTTATCTACCATGTTCATTGTCTATTTATTTACCATGTTCATTGGAGTTTGTGCTTCACCTGGAGTTCTTAGAATTTCGTATTGACTTGTTTTAGAATATATTACAGCGTTTCGTTTCGGAGGACAATTTTGGTGATGTCATTATATAGATGAAGGCCCGTCTGCCCAGCGTGTTCGTAGCGCGTTGGGCGACGGTGTGACAAGCCCTCTGTGAGTGCGGGTTCAATTCCGCAGGCTGGCAGAAAAATCCACAGGTTCTCCAGAATTACGGTGTTCGTGGCACCGAACCGAAGGGTTACGATGTCCATGGCACCGAGCCGAAGGGTTACGATGTCCATGCCCCCGAGCCGAAGAGCTGAAAGCTCAAGTGCTTTTGGATCGGAAAAAAAAATAATAGATGAAGAATAAAGTTGGCGATAATATATCACCACGTAGCACTCCATGTTTGAAAAATTTGTGTCTTCTGTATCGTATTTGAGGTCTGACCGTAGCTATTTTACTGTATACTTTTTGTTTTATTCAGGAGAACATGTGTCCACCACTTTTGTTTTCTTGTTGAAATTTAAGTAACAGACTGTCTTTTCATACACAGTCAATTTATACACAGTCAATTTATACTTATCTCATATTGTTTCGTCCTCCCAGCGTGTTCAGCCGTTGGACGATGGTGATAAGCCCGTGAGCGGTTCAATTCTGCGGGGCTGGCAGAAAAGCCAGGTTCTTCGATTATGTTCGTGGCACCGAACGAAGGTCACGATGTCCATGACACCGAGCCGAAGAGCTGAAAGCTCAAGTGTTTCTGGATCAGTAAAACACATTTTTACAGTTATGGGTTACATAGATCTTGGAAGCAATTTGTTCATACCTATCTATCCTAGACAACTCGTTTCAATGGAATTACGTTTAGTATTCACCACTCTCAGTAACGTTCGGTTTAGGTTGCAGTGTTTTCTCTTAGGGTTTCTTTTCTTTCTTGAATTATTAGTCTCTCATTTCAATGTTTGCTTGTGGTTTATCATTCCTTCTAAAGTGTGCCCAACTACCACACATTCCTTCTCAGAGTGTGCCAACACATTCCTTCTCAGAGTGGGCCCAACACATTCCTTCTCAAGTGTGCCCAAACATTCCTTCTCAAGTGTGCCCAACTACAAGCATTGCTTCTCAGAGTTTACACATTCCTTCTCAGGGTGTGCCCAACTACCCAACACATTCCTTCTCAGAGTGTGCCCAACACATTCCTTCTCAGGGTGTGCACTACCAACACATTCTTTTCTCAGAGTGTGCCCAACACATTCCTTCTCAGAGTGTGCCCAACTACCCAACACATTCCTTCTCAAAGTGTGCCCAACTACCCAACACATTCCTTCTCAGAGTGTGCCCAACTACCCAACACATTCTTTTTCAGAGTGTGCCCAACACATTCCTTCTCAGAGTGTGCCCAACTACCCAACACATTCTTTTTCAGAGTGTGCCCAACACATTCCTTCTCAGTGTGTGCCCAACTACCCAACACATTCTTTTTCAGAGTGTGCCCAACTACCCAACACATTCCTTCTCAGAGTGTGCCCAACACATTCCTTCTCAGGGTGTGCCCAACTCACCTCCAGGACACATTCCTTCTCAGAGTGTGCCCAACTACCAACACATTCTTTTCAGAGTGTGCCCAACACATTCTTCTCAGGTGTGCCCAACTACCCAACACATTCCTTCTCAAAGTGTGCCCAACTACCCAACACATTCCTTCTCAGAGTGTGCCCAACTACCAACATTCTTTTTCAGAGTGTGCCCAACTACTCAACACATTCCTTTTCAGAGTGTACCCAACTACCCAACACATTCCTTCTCAAAGTTTGCCCAACTACCCAACACATTCCTTCTCAGAGTGTGCCCAACACATTCCTTCTCAGAGTGTGTCCAACTACCCAACACATTCCTTTTCAAGTGTCCCAACTACCCAACACATTCCTTCTCAGAGTGTGCCCAACACATTCCTTCTCAGAGTGTGTCCAACTACCCAACACATTCCTTCTCAGAGTGTGCCCAACTACCCAACACATTCCTTCTCAGAGTGTGCCCAACTACCCAACACATTCCTTCTCAGAGTGTGCCCAACTACCCAACACATTCCTTTTCAGAGTGTGCCCAACTACTCAACACATTCCTTTTCAGAGTGTACCCAACTACCCAACACATTCCTTCTCAAAGTGTGCCCAACTACCCAACACATTCCTTCTCAAAGTGTGCCCAACTACTCAACACATTCCTTCTCAGAGTGTGCCCAACACATTCCTTCTCAGAGTGTGTCCAACTACCCAACACATTCCTTCTCAGAGTGTGCCCAACTACCCAACACATTCCTTCTCAGAGTGTGCCCAACACATTCCTTCTCAAAGTGTGCCCAACTACTCAACACATTCCTTCTCAGAGTGTGCCCAACACATTCCTTCTCAAAGTGTGCCCAACTACCCAACACATTCCTTCTCAGGGTGTGCCCAACTACCCAACACATTCCTTCTCAGAGTGTTCCCAACACATTCCTTCTCAGAGTGTTCTCAACACATTCCTTCTCAGAGTGTACCCAACACATTCCTTCTCAGAGTGTTCCCAACACATTCCTTCTCAGAGTGTGTCCAACTACCCAACACATCTATACCTTCTCTTTAAAAAAAAAAAAAATAACACTTGTTACTAGTGATTGACAAAACATTTCTCTGATAACATCACTTCTCCTGAATTCGTCCTATTTTATATTCATTAGACACATTCAAATGCGCTCATCATATTCACCCACATCACTGTAGTTTGTTTTTTCTCTCATGTAGGGCGTCTTATACCTACATTTCGGGAACGCAAGAGAGAGATACCTAAATTTAGTCTGTGAAAAACGACGATAAATGACTCAAACATAAAACAAATCTTTATTTTTGTTTTCCTTCTTTTGGATACTTATAATAGATAACAAAAAGTTAACTGCATATCCTTTACAGGACTTTGCGAATCAACCCCAACTTTTAACGCTGTTTGGGATTTTTCTAGGCATTATTACGTTCAGTAGTTTACCATTGCTTTCTGAACGGGTGGTGCCATTGTTCTTTTGTAAAAATTCACACGAAACAATTTGCAACCAAATTGTCCGCAGAGTGATTCGAACACAAAACGTCGGGGTTAATAGACCGAGTCACTAACCCCTAAACCACAGACGCCACCGTATAACTGCTTTCAATATATGTTGTACATTCTTCTATCTCAGCTCTTGCTGAAAAATTAAAATAAGTTTTTCTTTGTTGATGATCCAAAGTAAACATTTTGTTTCGGATGTCACATGGACCTAGCGATTTCCTGAATATGAATACTTTAAGTAGTTCATTCAGTTCATTTTTTGTGTGAACTGAATCTTAATGGACAACATGAAATCATCAATATAATCTCATTTAAAAGGTTCCAAGCACTCACCAATACAAACATACTCAACAGTATTAACTCACACCTCAATATTAAATCATGCAGTAGCGGCTCGTGACAATTTTGTTGGTGGGGCTAGACTTTTTTTCAGATAAATCATGGTTTTTGGTTGCTATATTTTAATTTATAAAATAATAAATACACGTTATACGTTATTTTTGGTGGGCCCGGCCCTACTGGCCCTTAATGACGAGCCGCCACTGAATTCATTTAAAACGTTTAACTCACTAAAATTGTACACATCCAACAAGCTAAACTCCTAGAGTACGACAAGTCACTTGGCAAACCGTTTGGACAGTACCACTTTTCCAGCAAGGCATATGACATGTCAACATGATTAATTAAAAAGAAATATTTTTCTGATCCAATATTTGTGAACAATTTTTTGCAGAGTACAGCAATTGAATTTATAAAGCAGTACTTTCAACTCTATATCTATTGAGTTATGAAATAGTTCTCTGGTGTTCCACTACAAATTGTACTCTAAATATCTGCTAGTAAAAAATGTGGTTTTATTGTGCGTATACTTATAGTTCTTCTTCTTCTTCTTCTTTTCTTCAACCATTTACTTCTTTATAGAAGTGTTGGACGGGGAAGGGGGTGAAGGGACGTAGTGATCTTGTGTGTACTTGGTTTAAGACACTTTGTAAGCTGATATTCATTATCGTAAGGCTGTTCTTGATGACGTCGCTCCATCTTTTGTGTGGTCTTTCTCTTGCTTTGTACTCATTATACTTGTTTTCAGTGTGGCTCTCTGTGGTAGGCGATACCAGGGCATTCTGGTCAAGTGTCCAAACCATTTAATTTGTTGTTTTGTTATGAATTGCATGACTGGTTTCACATCCAGTCTCCTTCTGATTTCTTCATTTCTAATTTTGTCTCTTATTGTCACACCTGCAGCTCTTCTAAGACACCTCATCTCTGTCGTTATGATTTTCCACTCATTAGCTGCTGTTATTGACCATGTTGGCTCGCCTGCCCATCTTGTTCGTAGCGCGTCGGACGACGGGTGACAAGCCCTCTGTGAGTGCGTGTTCAATTCCATGGGCTGGCTGGAAAGCCACAGGTTTCCCAGATTTACGGTGTTCGTGGCACCGAGCCGAAGGGTTACGATGTTTATGACACCGAGCCGAAGAGCTGAAACCTCAAGTACTTCTGGATCAGAAAAAAATGGGCATGTTTGACACTGGTAACATAGTGTTGACCAGAAAATCGTTCTTATGAGATTTGCTTTAGTTTTTAGCGGTATCTCTTTATGTGACAACAGTGGTGTTAACTGTCCCAGTACCTGGTTAGCTTTTGTGTAACGATTGCTGATTCCCCTATCGTGGGAGACAATGTTAAATATAATATACTTGGAGTTGACAGCTAGAAAGACCTATGAAGAGATCTTGTTGAAGATAAATTCATATCGAAATCTAATCAATCAAATAAGAAGCAATCAATGTTTTTCGAACATATAATTAGAAGGGACAGTTTAGAACATTTGGTTACAACAGGAAAAATACAGGGGAAGAGAGATCGAGGAAGACAAAGGGGTACAATTCCGGACGGCTTGAAATCGTGGTTCGGCAATGGTTTGGTTACGGAGTTGATGGATTGTACCAGAGACAGACATATGTGAAGAGGCATGCTCGTCTACGCTAACCGGCACGGCACTTGATTGATTGATACTTGGAGTTCAGCTACTAATCAACATGAATTTACTCACATAAGCTTACTACATCTGTTCTATCTATATCCTACTTGTGTCTCAATTGAAACATAAGGCTTCCACATGAGACTTCCACTGTTGCCGTTCTGCTGCTTTTCTACCAACCGTCTCCCACGTCAAGCCACACTCCTTCAACTCTCTCTCCACCGTTCTTCTCCATGTTTTCTTTTGACGTCCAGGCATTCTCTTTCCATCAACTGTCCATTTGAGAGCTGTCCTAGCCAATACCGAGAGCCGCTGTAGCGTAATTGTTAGTGAACTCGCTTCGCAAGACCGGTGGTCTGGGTTCAGCTCCCGCAATGCGCGTGGAATTTTTTCCGACCGCGTCGGGCTTTAAGGTCGACCCAGCATCAACTGGGTACCAGACATGCTCTGGGAAAGTAAAGGCGGCTGGCGTGATGCTGACCACATCACCCATCGTGTGCCGACGGTCAATGAAAAATACAGGACTAATACTGTATTGACCTATATACCACGAGGTATGAAAGGGTTCCTTTACTTGCTAATACTCCCACTAGCATACAACATAATGTCCAAGCCACCTCCATCTTCGTCTCTTAATGATGGTCTCCAAAGATGCACAATCTGTTCGTTTTGAAAGCTCCTCATTTGTTATGGTATTTGGCCTGAAAATTAGCAGGATTCTTCTTAAACATTTATTCTGAAATGTCTCCAACTTGTGTATTATGTGTTGGAAACTTAGTACACAACTTTGATGTATTCATTCTATAACTAGTTACACGCCCGTCTGCCCAGCGTGTTCGTAGCGCGTTGGACTACGGGTGACTATCCCTCTGTGTGTGCGGGTTCAATTCCGCGGGATGGCAGAAAAAGCCACAGATTCCCCAGATTTACGGTGTTCGTGGCACCAAACCGAAGGGTTACGATGTCCATGGCACCGAGCCGAAGAGCTGAAAAGCTCAAGTGCTTCTGGATCGAAAAAAAATAAAAATAACTAGTTACACAACTTCAATATACGTCTTCTGTCTTGTGTCCTTCTCTTCTTTTTACCGTTAGGTTTTCAGGTTTAACTGATGATCATAGAGGTGGGTGTCGATATAGGTACAGACTGAAAAGTACAACATACCAAATATGTAAAAGGATTGATTAATCAACACCGAACTGGCGTGTTGGGTCGCTCGACGTTGCTGGATTTGTTCAGGCGAAGATCGGAGCACATTTGGGCATTTCCGTAGTGGTATGATGATAATCCTCTGATAACTGATGATCGGTTTCCTAGCTAGTGTACACTCGGTTGCTTAATTTACTGTGTATTTTGGAGTTTAAAGATCTCTGTAACTCCATCAATCCATCTTTTTCTTGATCTGCCCCTTCCCCTTGATGATTCAATTTTCAGGTTGCACGTTCTTGAAACCGGTGTATAAGGGTTCATTCTCACCAAGTGGCCAAACCATTTTAGTATCTGTTTTCCAATGAATCTAACAAAAAATGTTGTTCCGACTATTCTTCTAATTTCCTCATTTCTTATATGGTCTCTTCTTGTTTTATATATCACTTTCATCAAATCATCTAATTTCACAAGGTCGATATACTTGCTTTCACTAAAAGTACATACGCAATACCAGCAGAGAAACGAGAAAGGCATATTAAAATTACACAACCAAGTTTAACTTGCTACACATGAGAGACATGGGTGTGTATGTATGATATTATCTCATCTCAAATATATACAAGCACAATAAGCTTATAGCATGTGTTCGTGCAAACACTGTTTCCAACCTTACCTGACTATTCTGTGTCTAGCTAAAACGAAGCGTTTGTGAAAGACACTCCTCAGTAAAGTCATTGTTTTCAATGGTTCGCTGGTTGTGTTATAGTTCGTTCCAAAATTCGTGATCATCTTTACCGACCGATATAAAATCATCCACTTGACAGAAATTCTTGATTTTTGCATTTTTATATAGGCAACAGTGACGACGTTCCAAAAGTATTTTTGCCCACCCAAACCTTTAGTTCTGTAAGATTGTTATTATATGTTATTACTAAATTTACCGCGATGTTGATCTGGTATACTTGTCGAAATTTTACAGTACGATTGTCAAGTTTGTCTATAACTAAGCATTTCCGTGTTCCAAATGCAATTCAGTGCACGTCAAAATCGGGAATCCGTGGAATTAATCAGTTCACAATGTTTCCTACCGACTGTCATTGGCGTATGTACGCAACATTTACTTTCATTTATAGAAGTGGAAGGTATTATTTGTTCACTATGTGACCTTTCTTTTTATAATATGTAATAGGAATACGCCTTTGCAATCATTCGCCACCATTTTGTGTATTACTGTAAGTTCTAAACTTTGATGATCATTTTGTTGTGCTTATGCAAAATTATATAACAAAAACTTTTTTGCATCAACTAAGCTACCTACCAATTAGTTAAACATGGATTCGTAACGTCGTGAGGTATATAAGACTGTATGCAAAAAGTTACTTGTATCCATCAGATAGATTTCGTACAAATTAAACCTTAGTGTGATCACGAATTTTGGAACGAACTATAATAAGAACGCTTGTATTGCTAGGCTAGGCAGTGGGTGCCGTAAGAAATAGGGGTAAGTGGTTCGAATCCTGTATTTGGTCATTTGATTTTTCGGGAACTTCTAATACTTGTACACTGTTTATATATCGATTATATTCATTGCTTTTGTTGCTTCCCACGGGTTCTTACAAAAACGCTTTGTTCTCATCCTTTACATGAAAGCCGTAGTAGTGTAGTTGTTAGTGAACTAGCTTCTTTGAGGTGGGGGTCCTGTTTCAATGTCACAGTAGTCGTGGAATATTTTTTTCTTTTCCGATCCAGAAGCACTTGAGTTCTTCTACTCGGTGCCATGGACATCGTAACCCTTCGGTTTGGTGCCACGAACACCGTAAATCTGGGGAATCTGTGGCTTTTTCTGCCATCCCGTGGAATTGAACCCGCACACACAGAGGAATAGTCCCCTGTAGTCCAACGCGCTACGAACACGCTGGGCAGACGGGCGTGGAATATTTTTAACGGCCGTAGCGACTCTCAGGTTTCACTAGCTTCAATTAGGAACCAGGAAAAAGTACTGGGAAGTAAAGTCAACCTAACGTAATGTTGATCACATTACCCATCGTGTGCCAATTGTTAATGAAAAACACGGACCTAACACCGAATTATCCAATATGCCTTAAGGTATGAAACAGGGTTTCTTTATTGCTTACTTCTGCATGCTACACATTCAGGCAGCAAATTTAGCAATATAAACTTAGCAGACAACAGAGATTATACATAACAACATCGTAAAGTGTTTACTAAAGCTAGACAACATTACAAAACCAAAAAGCAGCCAAGCGTTCCAGCCATTTTCGTCCCCAGACGCATAAAAAAACATTGTTAGAATCCGAATAAATACCAAAGTAAGGATAAAAAAAAACCCCAGAACAGCGGACACAAATCTCGATAACAAATTCAAATTTCAGATGTTACATTGAAAATAACAAAAAAGAAGAAACATGGTAAAGAACATTTGAAAACCTGGGTTTAAAGTATATATTTCGCCCGTCTGCCCAGCGTGTTCGTAACGCGTTGGACTACGGGTGACTATCCCTCTGTGTGTGCGGGTTCAATTTCGCGGGATGGCAGAAAAGTCACAGATTCCCCAGATTTACGGTGTTCGTGGCACCGACCGAAGGGTTACGATGTCCATGGCACCGAGCCGAAGAGCTGGAAAGATCAAGTGCTTCTGGATCGGAAAAAAAGGTGGAATATATAGCCTTGATACTCCTCAACTGTCTTGATTCAAAAAAGAAAAGAAGGTCAACCCAAAAACCACGAAGATCTCGTAGCAAACCATAGCTATCAGCTACAAAAAAACGTTTAACAAATAATATGTCAAAATTTGCAAAAACTACTCACAAGAAACAACCAAATAAATAAATCAAGAGTATAACAAAAGCACAGCTAAGATACACCAGAATAACGATCCACTAGAACAACGATCCACCTGTACAAGACCCCATGAACAAAGACTCACCAATACAACGATCCACCTATACAAGACCCCATGAACAAAGACTCACCAATACAACGATCCACCTGTACGAATACCCCATGAACAAAGACTCACCAATACAACGATCCACCTGTACAAGACCCCAGGAACAAGACTCACCAGAACAACGATCCACCTGTACAAAGACCACATGAACAAAGACCCACCTTGTCAAATATCTACCAGGATAAAAATCCACCACGAACAAGATGCAACTGTTTGAAACTACGCCTACGAGCCAGGAATTCAACAATGCAATACAACATTCAAAGAACAAGACAAACTTATGAGCTTGTTGATTAAGTTCATGATGCTGTTCATGGTGCTGTTCATGGCGCTGTTCATGGTGCTGTTCATGGTGCTGTTCATGGTGCTGTTCATGATGTTGTTCATGGTGCTGTTCAGGATACTGTTCATGGTGCTGCTAATGATGCTGCTCATGATACTATTTATGGTGCTATTGGTGTTGATGTTCATGGTGCTATTCATGGTGCTATTCATGGTGCTGTTGATGATGCTGATCATGGTACTATGCATGGTGCTATTGGTGTTGATGTTCATGGTGCTGTTGATGATGCTGTTGATGTTGATGTTGAAGGAGAAAAAATGGAAGTGATAATGGTGCAAGCGAAGAGGAGATAGCGGATTCTGATGGAGATGAAAAGAAGGAAATAGACGAAGACACTTATGATGATGATTAGACGGAAGAGGAAGAAGTGATGATGATGAAAATGATGATTGTGAAGAGAAAGACAAAGAGGATGACGGTTATGATGATTATGAGGAGGTGGGGGAAGGAACAAAGAGAATAATGATGATAATGAAAATGATGATGATGAAGACGCGAACAAAGAGGAGTATGATGATAATGGTAATGATGATGATGATAAAGTGGTTGCTGGCAATGACGACGACGATGCTGAGAAGAATGAGTATGATCCTTAAGATGATGATGACGATTACGACGACAATGATGATAATAATAAAGATATTGATTATAATGTTGATGATGAAGATGAGCATGATGAGGATGAGAAAAGATAAAAAAAATTAGCAGGGGACGATGATGATAATGATGATGATAGTGACGAAGACGACGATGTTGCTGATGAAGATGATGTTGAAGAATACGATAAAGAAGGACTACGAGGATGAATGATGATGAGGATGTATGGGAAGTTAACTATGCAGAAGCACTACCAAACATTCTGGCACAATCAATCAGACACGAGAAGTCATGGGTTCCACGCTAGGGGATTTTAGTATTGACACTGGCTACTGTGAGATCATATAATTTGATGAAGTTGGCGTAAGGTGGGATACAATAGTCCACTTTTGTTTGAAGTGGAAATGTATCTCTTCCTGAGTGTGTGTTTCTGTCTGCTCGTGTGTCTGTGTGTAGGTATGTGTATTAGATAAATGGATGACAGAATTGATGGACGGACACATGATTAGATAAACGATTGAATGGACGGACAGAAAGACTGGTAAACGGACAGATTAGATAGATATACAGAAAGACATAAGGACATATATAAAGACAGACAGACAGATATAAAGACAGACAGACAGATATAAAGACAGACAGACAGATATAAAGACAGACAGACAGATATAAAGACAGACAGACAGATATAAAGACAGACAGACATATATAAAGACAGACAGACAGATATAAAGACAGACAGACAGATATATCAGACATATTGGTAAACGTACTACTAGATAGATAGATAGATAGATAGATAGATAGATAGATAGATAGATAGATAGATAGATAGATAGATAGATAGATAGATAGATAGATAGATAGATAGATAGATAGATAGATAGATAGATAGATAGATAGATAGATAGATAGATAGATAGATAGATAGATAGATATATAGATAATGATAGATAGATAGATAGATAGATAGATAGATAGATAGATAGATAGATAGATAGATAGATAGATAGATAGATAGATAGATAGATAGATAGATAGATAGATAGATAGATAGATAGATAGATAGATAGATAGACAGGAAGATAAAGATATATATATATATATATATTAGATCGATAGATAGATCGATATATCGATATATCGATAGATAGATAGATAGATAAATAGATAGATAGAAACATGATAGATATAAAGATAGATAGATGATAGATAGATAAATAGGTAGGAAGATAAAGTATATATATATATATATATATATATATATTAGATATGTAGTAGTTCCGAGCTGGGTGGTAGTGGTGTTATAGGGGAGTCCTGGTTGGTATAAAGGCACACCAGGAATGTCTTATACATGCCTTCATATATCTCTTTCTTGTAGTGTTAGTATCACAATGTCCTATCTTGCATTTTGGTAGTACAATGTCCTTGGCGACAGAACCCTGTCCTTTTTGTGTTCCAATGTGGTCCTTTGATTTTATAGATGGTGTTCCTTACATACTAAAACTCGAGACAGTACGATATAGCGAACAAACAGGATTCAATTAAGTTCTTTCATCTTTATTGAGGTTTATAACGGCAGATACATTAACACACGTCTGTCCGTGTCCATTGTTTATCTTTCCTCTCTCGTTTCTACGCCGTCACTACTCCTTGGTTTTTGCTACGTCAGGTCTCGTCCAGTATTGTCACTCTTGCTAATATTGAACACATGCATATTTAGTGCGCAATACTACTGTCTGCTAATAAAGTATATAAGCTACACTATGCTAAACTGTCTGGTCAGCCACTTGGGGGCTGAGGGACTGACTGTATGCCTTATGCCTTCTACAGATAGATAGATATATCGTTAGATCGAAAGATAGATCATCATTAATCCTCTCCGCTCCTCGTGGAGCATAGGGCCTCAACAGTTGTTCGCCACTCTTCTCGGTCTCTGGCTGTTATCTTTATGGTCTCCCAGGTCAATTGAGCACTCTTCAGCTCCTCAATAAGACCTCGTCTCCAAGTCTGCTTAGGGCGTCCTCTTTTTCGTTTTCCCTGCGGGTTCCACTCGAGCACCTGTCTAGTGACACTCGACTGTGTCTTCCGCAGGTATGGCCTATCCATCGCCATCTTCTCCTCTTGATCTGTGTCATCATAGGTTCCTGCCCTGTTCTTATCCACAGATCCGTGTTTGCAACTCTATCATACCATCTCAATCTGAGAATCCGCCGCAAACATCCGTTGACAAAGGTCTGGATCTTATAGATAGATAGATAGATAGATAGATAGAAACATAGATAGATAGATAGATAGATAGATAGATAGATAGATAGATAGATAGATAGATAGATAGATAGATAGATAGATAGATAGATAGATAGATAGATAGATAGATAGATATATAGATAGATCGATAGATAGATAGACAGGAAGATAAAGATATATATATATATATATTAGATCGATAGATAGATCGATATATCGATATATAGATAGATAGATAGATAGATAGATAGATAGATAGATAGACAGGAAGATAAAGATATATATATATATATATATTAGATCGATAGATAGATCGATATATCGATATATAGATAGATAGATAGATAGATAGATAGATAGATGGATAGATGGATGGATGGATGGATGGATGGATGGATGGATGGATGGATGGATGGATGGATGGATGGATGGATGGATGGATGGATGGATGGATGGATGGATAGATAGATAGATAGATAGATGTAAAAACTGCAATAGTAGTATATGTATCTGCGTTGATAGTTTTCTGTAGTCTTTGCTAAAGTGAGTCTAAAAATGTTACATCTAACAGCACTATAATCCGCTTGATTTGACAAGTCATTAACTCTCTGCTCACAAAGAAGGGATTTCTCTTAGCAATAAACTACGCAATAGTCTCGCATAGTTTTATAGTGAGAGTGTTTTCTGGTCTCATGAATCTATTCAACCGAGATAGTCCGTCTGTATTGGTGGTCTATTAACGGGAACATTTCAATCTAGTTAAATGCGTTTAGTACGCCCACATCGTGTTACTGACCCTATTGAAGACTTCAATGCATTTATTCGATCTGATGGAGATTTGTAACGTAAGCAGTGTGCATATAGAAACAGGAAAGTATAATCTAATTGGTGCTGGGACGTTTATCTTCTAAATGGGATTTAAGACTAAACAAGTTTGATTTGTAATTCTGCTTCAGTGCTTATATATAGCTCATATAAAAGAAGGGACATTATATGTAGATATATGACACTATTCAACACCACAATTTGGTTGAAAGTATAGTTTTATGTTTCAAAATCTGTTTCAGGAATTAATCTACTCAAATATCTGTCCTGTTTAATAGTTATCCAAGGTTAACGGTAAGGGGTGTGTGGTGGGGTGAGATAGGGATAACAATCAAAGTCTTTAAAATACATTTGTTACAGAGAATCCAATGAATTAATATTCAAATTATGAATTAATGCTGTAAACCATTTCAAATCCGTGTTCCATATATATATATATGGAAGTAGAAACAGGGTCAAAGGACACAGAGACAGACCAAGAAGAAGATGGCTACAAGATATTAAAGAAACCATGAATATGACCATCGACGAAGTGGGTGAACTAGAGACAGAGTGAATTCCAGATGCACTGCAAAGAGAGCAACGTCCTATAAAGGATAAGAACCGTGATGATGAGAGAAGCAGGGGAAGATCAAGACGACGGTGGCAGCAGGACATTAAAGAAACATTGAACATGATGATAGAAGAGGCTGAAGAACTTGCTATAGACAGACAGTTTTTAAGACATTCTGTGATGAATGCCACGTTCTGCAAGGACATGCAACTTGAAGAAAATGATGATGATGAGATATATATATTATATATATATATATATATATATATATATATATATATATATATATATATATATATATATATATATCAATGGCGCTCGTTACCATTTTTGTTGGTGGGGCCAGACAAATATTTTTGGAAAAATCATGGATTGGGGTTGTTATTATTTAATTTATAAAATAATAAATAGTTACACTTTATTTTAGGTGTGGCCCAGCCCCACTGGCTCTTAATGACGAGCCGCCTCTGTATATATATGTATAAGTAGCAACCCGTTTTCATACCAAGAGTAAACTAGGGGGAACGGTGTTGGGTTCATATTTCTTTTGAGAGAACGACATACGATGAGTAATGGGGTTAACATCACAACAGCTGTCTTTATTTCGCTTTGATTCTCTTGTACCTAACTTAGGCTGTGTTGACCTGAGAGACTTTATGGCCTAGGAAAAATAATTCTACGTCCTCTGTGGAATTGAACTCCGGACCACACTTTTATGAAGTTATTACACTAACCGCTAGACTTGGCGGCTCTTATATATAAACATAAGGATATTTTCAAGTGATATCGTTATTGTTAGTGTTGATGTAAAAGATCAGGTAGTTCTTGGTGAATAATATAGGTATATTTAATAGTTAGTTAGTTTGTTCTTTTCGTGCCAAAGGCGGCGCATAGGGCAGAGGTTTTAGATCTCCATGTGATGCGGTTCTTTGCTAGCAGTTGAGATCTTGTATGGTTTTACATTCCAATAGTTCACTTTCTTGTTGGATGGTTCTTTGAAGAGTGGTCTTTGGTCTTCCACGTTTTCTTTTCCCAACTGGTGTCCACATAAGGACTTGTCGATTTATTCTCTTTTCGTCTGATCTAAGAACATGACCTAAATATTTCCACCTTCGTTTCCTTATAATATTTGATATGGGTTGTTGGTGTGTTCTATCTCTCACTGTGTTGCTAGAAACGAAATCACTCCATTTAACTTTTAATAATTTTCGGAGATATTTATTCTCAAAGCTGTCCAGTTTCTTATCAATTTTCTTTGTTGATTTCTAACTTTCACAACAGTAGGTCAGTACGTATACTTAATATAGATAAACAAATAGATATATCCAGAAAGAATTCGAAATCAAAGAAAATTGGCTGATGCTACAAATAAGAAAGAGAAAATTGAGATATTTTGAACATATACAATGACACGAAGGGCTGGAGAAGACCATCATGGAAGGAGGCATACCAGCAAAGAGAAGAAGAAGAAGACCACGGAGAAGATGGATTCAGGATGTAACTGATGGTTTGAACATGACAGCTGCAGAGGCAGGACATCTGGCCTATGAGAGAGAGAAATTCTGGAGGACTATTGGGGTGGCACAGCTCTGCTCAGGACAAGCTATTTGACGATATACCTTTTTCGTCATTACAGACAGTAAATTGGTTAATGTTTTACTGTGACAACTACCGAGTTTACGTTTGTCTCTCTTGTCTTTCAGTTCATCTCTATTCTCTTATGAACAGATTCTGCACCTTTCCATAATGTTGTTTTCCACATATCACGGTCATCAGCTAGTTTTCTAAATTTGTTGTGACAGATAGAAAAGTTTTTTCTTCAAAGATGTCGTATAGACATCCTTATATCTGAACAGTGGTCTGCTCTGGAGATATGTTAGTATGACATAAGCATAGGACGGTAATGGAAAGTAATAGTAGCAGAGGAGACATACTAAAGAAAGGTTGCACACTTTGACGTGCAAAACAGTAGCGAGGACAGAACGGGGGTGCAAGAGTTTGACGTAGGTTAGTGATAGAAAAGAAATGGAGGAACAACAGACAAGATGGCATCAAGATGAAGGGAAGAACAGAATAAAGTAGTTTGAGTGAGAACCGTGACACTGTGGCTTTTGTAAGATTATTTATTCTAATATAATCTAAGAGAATGATATTTTATTTTACGAAG
This sequence comes from Arion vulgaris, assembly GCA_020796225.1. Taxonomy (NCBI): domain Eukaryota; kingdom Metazoa; phylum Mollusca; class Gastropoda; order Stylommatophora; family Arionidae; genus Arion; species Arion vulgaris. The sequence continues at coordinate 63,913,064 of CM036758.1, read as the reverse complement.
CAGTTATTCTCAGTCATGTGACATAATCCTTGGATTACATTCTCATGTATTAAAGACCTCACTGCATTTGGTGGTTCACAACTACAGGGTGTTCAAGATAATTGCAGCCCCATTGACAATTCGAAAGTTGCCAGGTACAAATTGAGTTCTGTTTATTTACTATTTAAACCGGTTCTGACTAGCTCGTCCTACGTCACATTTGTTCATCGCCCCTTCCCGCACTACAATTACACACCGTCACACAACCTTGACCTATACTACGTCATAACTGAACCTTCTCATTTCCATACATATATGCCAGATTAGCTCCATTCACAGGCTGCAATTATCTTGAACACCCTGTAATTTGTCGATACTTACTGTTGTAAAGTACGCTTGTTGAATGTCAAGCAGAGTAGACTGGTCTTACCTTTAGCTACAACATGATAACAACACGTCGTCAGCATCAAACCGTAATAGCAGAAACCAGGCTGTACCAAGTTATAATATATCAACTAGATAGAATGCAAACGTTGAAAGACCAGTGTCACTGTAACCACCAACCATCATAACCAGCTCTTAGGCACCTCCTCCACAAGACCTACCCCTAAAAAATCCGAACTATAACAGAGACTCTTCCCTTCCGATTGTTCACATAACAACACCTGTGGGGTATGTGACTATTTGCCATTCTTCTCACAGGCCCTAGCCATCGATAGAATGGCTATTGTTGCACTTTGCGAAACTTCAGAGTTGGTTATCTAGTCGTACCACCTGATGTTCACAATCTTGTGGAGACCTCGAAGGTGAATAATGTTAAGTCTCCTCTCATGTCTTGAGTAGGCATGTCCATGTTTCTGTGCCATATAATGAAGAACTAATTACACAATTTCAATATCGAAATGCAGTGTTACTTCAGTGTTGCCCCCCCACCTCCCCGCTTTGTTGGAGAGTTTAGCATAAGATCAGAAAACGCACCATGTGTAATAATCATTGAAAAGTGCCCCATCAGTTGTTTTAGCAGCACGTTTTATAAATGGTAAGTTTTCACTTTCCTTCACAAATATAAGGAATACATTAAAATGTCTTATCCACTTATATGGTCCATTACGAAAATTATAACAACACTTCTTAAAAATTATAATGATGTAAAATCAAGAGGAAGACCACACAAAGATAGAGTGACGACTTAAGAACAGCCTTATCGAAAATGAATACAGCAACAAAGTGCCTTAAAACAAGACACACACAAATCATACGTCTCCCCAACACTTCTATAAAGAAGTAAATGGTGGAAGAGAAGAACAAACACACACAAGATCACTACGTTCCCCACACTTCTATAAAGAAGTAAATGGTGGAAGAGAAGAACAAACACACTCAAGATCACTACGTCCCCAACACTTCTATAAAGAAGTAAATGGTGGAAGAGAAGAACAAACACACTCAAGATCACTACGTCCCCCACACTTCTATAAAGAAGTAAATGATGGAAGAGAAGAAGAAGTAGAACAAGCACACACACACGATCACTACGTCCCCCACACTTCTATAAAGAAGTAAATAATGGAAGAGAAGAAGAAACCTGTTACTGTAAAATTCGAATAGTTTATTCTACTAAACCCCAACTGTGTATGAAATATCCAAAATGTAAGTGCTTTCATCCAACTGAAGTGAACAAATATTGACGCAACTACAAGTCGTGATATAACCGAGAGTGCAAATTATTAGAAATCCGTTTCACCCATCTAGCTACATTTTGATGAGACAATTGAATGCACTTAACTAAAGATATAAGTTCAGATGTATCTTTATGCTCATTGAACAGAGTTTCAGCTGCAATAATTATTTCTTCTCTAATTATTTCTCCTTCATTGAAATGTTTATTTACTTTAGCTAATGCAAGATGATTTTGTAAGAAGCTGTTGTCTCGTTACTTGATTGCTTAACAGTCTTTGTAAACAAATTCTGTCGTAATGTTAATTTGGATGTTCAATCTCTCACTTTGTGCATTTTAAATCATTATTTACAGGATATTCACCTTTAAGGATGCTAGTAGTGAAGAAATGTCACTGTATATTCCTTTTGTTTGGTAACAGATACGCTACCATCAGTGGCGGCTCGTTATTAAGGGCCAGTGGGGCCGAGCCCCACCAAAAATAAGGTGTAGCGTGTATTTATTATTTTATACATTAAAATTTATTCTAACCGAAACCATGATTTTTCCGAAAATATCTTTCTGGCCCACAAAGTGATCGAGCCGCCACTGGCTACCTTATACAAAACATAACACTAACCAGACTGCAAGACAAGCTAACAAAACATTACGATAACAGAAGAATGGTAAACTAACAAAGAACTGGGGTCGTAGTGCACACGAGAGACATGAGGGGAAAATCGAGCACTTATAGAACCTGGTTGGTTCGACGTGCAGTGATGAGAATCCGACGATTAAACTAAACTAAACACAAAAACACACATATTTGCATTTAAATTAAAAAAACAATACTGAACCTCTCATCATGTCAGAATTAAAAAGTGTAGTTCCGTTGAAGTGTAGCATATTTGTATATTAGGAAGACTGCAGTAAAACATGTAGCAATGGCGATATTAGGGAAGACTGTAGTAAAACTTTGTAGCAATGGCGATACAAGGGAAGACTGCAGTAAAACTATGTAGCAATGGCTATATCAGGAAGACTGCAGTAAAACTATGTAGCAATGGCGATACAAGGGAAGACTGCAATAAAACAATGTAGCAATGGCGATATTAGGGAAGACTGCAGTAAAACTATGTAGCAATGGCTAAGTACGTAAAAAAAGTACTGTAGTTTTATCAAGTACAAAAACACAATACAGCAACATAATGACCTAAAGGTCTCTATCAAGCAAAGGATACAACAGAAATGTAGAAATTCATAAATATTTAAATATCATAAATATGAAATGAAAATACAAATCGGGGCATATCCTTTACAGAACGTAGCAATCAACCACAGTAAACAAGTTGTTGATTTTCTAGGCGCCACTTATACGTTCAGTAGTTTTCTATTGCTTTCTGAACGGTGTAATGTCTCGTTTACTTAACAATGTTTTTTTTTCTTCTTTGAACGCTCCTTATCGACCACTTGTTAAACCACTTTTTGTGATTTGTTTGTGATCTGAGCCTAAGAGCAATTTTACATTGTGCCAGTTATGCACCTACAAGTAGGCCAGCACATCAGATTCTGCTACTCTTTTATTTACTAGGTAGTTTCCTAGGCCCTACCTCAGTCGCTTCTGACGACATGCCTTGTAAGTCGTAGTGTTATTACTCTATGCCCTTGCGAGCCCCGGAAACACAAGGACACAATGGTGATTAACATTTTGTATTGAAACTCTTGAGATATAAAAAGGTCGTAAACAATGGATTTTTTAAAACTCGAAAATACACACAAGAGAGAAAATACACTCGTGAGAAGAAATTAGAGAGATACAGAGGACTTGAAGAAATTAGGGGAGATAGAGAGGACGAAGAAATTAGAGAGATACAGAGAACTTAAAGAAATTATAGAGAAACAGGGGGCGAGGAAAGTAGAGAGATACAGAAGACTTGAAGAAATTAGAGAGATATAGAGAACTGGAAGAAATTAGAGAGATACAGAAGACTGGAAGAAATTAGAGAGATACAGAGACTGAAGAAATTAGAGAGTTACAGAGGACTGGAAGAAATTAGAGAATACAGAGAACATTGAAGAAATTGAGAGATACAGAGGACTGGAAGAAATTAGAGAGATACAGAGAGACCTGAAAGAAATTAGAGAGATACAGAGGACTTGAAGAAATTAGAGAGAAACAACAGAGGACTTAAAGAAATTAGAGAGATAGAGAGGACGAAGAAATTAGAGAGATACAGAGAACTTAAAGAAATTATAGAGAAACAGGGGGCGAGGAAAGTAGAGAGATACAGAAGACTTGAAGAAATTAGAGAGATATAGAGAACTGGAAGAAATTAGAGATGAGACTGAAGAAATTAGAGATAAGATAACTGGAAGAAATTAGAGAGATACAGAAGACTGGAAGAAATTAGAGAGATACAGAGGACTTGAAGAAATTAGAGAGATACAGATGACTGGAAGAAATTAGAGAGATACAGAGAACTGAAGAAATTAAAACAGGGGGAGGAACAGAGGACTGGAAGAAATTAGAGAGATACAGAGGACTGGAAGAAATTAGAGAGATACAGAGACTGAAGAAATTAGAGAGATACAGAGAACTGGAAGAAATTAGAGATATACAGAGGACTGGAAGAAATTAGAGAGATACAGAAAACTGGAAGAAATTAGAGATATACAGAGGACTGGAAGAAATTAGAGAGATACAGATAACTGGAAGAAATTAGAGAGATACAGATAACTGGAAGAAATTAGAGAGAAGAGCTTAAAAAATAGAGACTCTGGAAGACATTTTTATCAGAGCTTCAAGGTAAAATGTTGTGAAGATACCTATCTATCCACTCTAGTCAGCAAAGCAGAACTTGAAGACAGCAAGGGTTAAAAAAACACATAAATATATCAACTATAGTTCGTTCCAAAATTCGTGATCACACTAAGGTTTAATTTGTATGAAAATCTACCTGATACATAATATAAATCTTTTGCAGGCAGTCTTATATATCCAACGACCTCACGAAGTTATGTTTAACTAATTGGTAGGAGCTTAGTTGATGCAAACAACTTTTTTTATTATACAATTTTACATAAGCACAACAAAATGATCATCAACGTTTAGAATTTACAGTAATACACAAAATGGTGGCGAATGTTTGCAAAGGTGTATCCCTATTACATATTATAAAAAGCAATGTGACATAGTGAACAAATGATACCTTCTACGTTTATCAATGACAATAATAGTGTGTGCTTACGCCAATGACACTTTTTTTCTGATACATTGTGAACTGATTAATTCCACGGATTCCCGATTTTTACTTGCGCTGAATTGCATGTGGAACACGAAAATGCGTAATATATATAGAAAAAAGGACAACCGTACTGCTAACCTTCTTCTTCTTCTTTCTTTTGTCGTCACACTGCTACCGGGTTGTTGCCCAGTGTCGTGGTTTTCTGTTTTTGTCTTGCGCTGTTCTGGTGGTTTGTGTGATTGTTATCTTTGTTTTTTCACATGATTCTGCTACGCCATCTAACCATCTTTTCCGTGGTCTTCCTCTTGCCTTCTTTCCGATGTTCTGTTGTAGAAGACTATGTATACTGTGGAGTTTGGATACATTCTTATTAAGTGGCCAACCCACTTCATTCTTTGTTTATCTATGTAATTCAAGCACGGTTTTGTGCCAACTTTCTTTCTTATACTGATGTTGGTGATTCTGTCTTTTCTTCTGTTATTGGTAACTTTTCACAGGCAACGCATTTCACATGTAGTTATTTTTTGTGACTGCGCTTTGCTCAATGTCCATGTTTGGCTCTGGTAACACAAAGTAGGTTACCTTCTTAAAGTATACCAAATCAACATCGCTATTATTTTAGTAATAACAAATAAGTAATATATTACAGCATTAAAAGTTTGGGTGGGCAAAAAATACTTTATGAAGGTCGTCACTGTTATCTATAGAAAAATGTAAAAATCAAGAATTTCTGTCAAGTGTATGATTTTATATTAGCTGGTAAAGATGTTCACGAATTTTGGAACGAACTATAGTATACTGTAACCACAGAAACTCTCACACAGATAATACGATATAGGTCTCCGGACTGGATGAAGTCATTAAAAGATGAGACCCAAAATAAGAGCTTCCAACGACAACTATATGTTTAGAAAACACCGTAAACATATAGTTTGAGAGTTTGATTACAAGACGATACTTCTCAATGTAAATAGGAGCCAGTAAACAGAAGAATTTACTTTCATTAAGTGATTAAAATATCAAGTTTAGGAGATACATGATCGCCATTACGATATAATATTCTTACGTGATTTTATATTCTTCAAAACATTGCCATTTTTATTTTTAATGTAAATTCTTACAAGGGTCGCTCGCTCGCGTGGTGCCGGGGCCCGCAATGGAAGCAAAGACTAGTACAACTGCGACCTACAAGGCAAGTTGTAAGAGGCGACTGAGATAGGGGCCTAGGGAAGCTACCCTAGTAAATAAAACTCGTGTTCGCATACTTGTAAGCACATAACTGGCACAACGTAACAATCGCTCTTAGGCTCAGATCACATACGGATCACACAGAGTGGTTTATAAAGGGTCGATTTGGAGCGTTCGAAGAAGAAGAAGAAGTACAAGGATCGACGATAGCGTACGCGCTGCGCTAGTGACGACGTGCTGTGGAAATTCCGAAGTTCGAGCCCAGCTTGCGCCCAAAATTGTCTGTGTTCATGGTAAGCAGTTGGTTTACAATAAATTCTGATCGTTTACTTGGTCATTTAAATTACTATTACCTGTGAAGCCGGAGTAAGGTTTGTCTGAATGTCGAGCGACACTGGTGAGAAGGAAAACAAGCCTTCACGCAAAAACAGTCAATGGCGCCGTATTGACTAACACGCAAAAACAGTCATAACTATGCCTGAATTTATATCGGGTGAACTAGAACGATATATTTTGGACATATAAAAAAAGACACGAAGGACTGATGAAGATCATTGTGGAAGGAGGCATACCGTCAAAGTGGAGAAGAGGAAGACCACGGAGAAGGTGGATTCAGGATGTAACTGATGGTTTGAACATGACGGATGCAGAGGCGGGACATATGGGATATGAGAGAGAGAAATTCAGAAGGACTGTTGGGGTAGCAAAGTTCTGCTCAGGACACGATATGTGATGGTGATGAAAGAGAAAACAAAATTTTTACGAAAAAAAATGTTTCTTGAAATTGAAATTGTGATTAAGACATAAGAAAGAAAGATTACAACATGTGAAATAAGATGTCTACGAAAAGCTGTCAACGTTACAAGGAGAGATAGCGTGAGAAACGAGAATATCAGAAGCATCGTTGGTACTATACCATGCATACAGTACATCGAGAAGCAAAGAATTAAGTGTTTCGGCCATCTAATGAGAATGGAACCACATTTACTACCATCACGTGCCTATAATAATCGACACTCAGGGCGCAGAGCACGAGGCAGGCCAAGAACACGATGGATAGATAACATCTCAGAGTCATTGCGAAAGCATGGACTGACAACGTCAAACGCAACACACCTGGCACAAGATAGAATACTAACTCTCCCCACGCCGCTTCACAGCAAATATGGTTAAGATAAGATAAGATAATTGAAATAAAGAATGCTTCTGTTTAAAACATCTAGCGGGTAACACATTAATGACATGAGACGAAATGTATCAGAGATTGACACGGTGACATATATCTTCAAGTTCTTAACCTGTCATGTACAAAATGACATCAAGTACTAGAACTTGGTTACGTTGAGACCACCTTAGTCAAGACCAGCAAACTCCTGTTACTTGTCACAGATGTCTCCTTTACAACATCAAATGAGCTCAATTTCTGTCTAAGATGTAATTTATTTCCTTAATTCTTTTGTTTGTGTTGATAGTTTTATGGGTACTTATTCCGTTTCGTTCATAAATTCGGCAACAAATCAGAAACTTGAATATGGCTTTTGGCTTTCTCAAGTTAACAAAAATTAATTTCTATCCGTCTTGGAATGATCCGATTATATTTGTGCTGTATCCTATTTTGCCAAACTTTCTCTTCTTTTTCTCATTGTTATCAATGGTTTTAATGTTGGTTTCTTCGACCGTGTGGTGTCGGGTCGGCAACAGAAGCAAAGAATAGTACTACTGCTACCTACAAGGTATGTCGTAAGAGGTGATTGATGTAGGACCTAGCTCTTTCCATGCTTTAAACCGCACACTGCGCTACGGCGGAAGTCCGTTGCACGCTATTAGCCACACACTGCGCCATAGAGTTGCTTCCTTATAAGAAGTCTTTCTAGTTTTACTTCTACTGTTTTACGTATACTACTTTTCAACCTTGTTAGTCTATTAGGTTGTCTAGTTTTCTTCAATTTAGTATATAATAATATTTATATATGTTTATTTATTGACGAGTAGTTGGGATCGTTTATTTATTTTCTTTTTTTTTAACCTCCCTTGAATTAACTGCTTAAAAATTGTGGAAATAACTGCGTGTGGAAAGTGCTAGGGAAGTTACTCTAGCTGCAAATTCTGTCCTCAACTTATGGGCCCTGGCAGCACACGTGCGAAATGTTACCAACAACAAAAGAAGAGACACCGTCACATACAATTGTAACAGTAGACAGAACTGTTGAATTAAATTGAGAGAAATAATGAAGAGTTCTGCCTAATAAGAACGCATAACCTGTTCAATTAAATTGAGAGAAAATAATAAGGGTTCTGCCCCATAATAAGAACGCATAACCTTGCTTGAATTAAATTGAGAGAAAAATAATGAAGTGGTTCTGCCCCATAATAAGAACGCATAAACTTGCTGAATTAAATTGAGAAATAATGAGTGGTACTGAAATAAAACGATAAACTTGCGATTAAATTGAGAGAAATAATGAAGGTTCTACCCCATAATAAGAACGCATAAGCTTGCTTCAATTCCATTGAGATACAAAGAATGAAGTGGTTCGGTCACATAATAAGAATCCAACCAAACTCCACTGTACACAATCTTCTGTAACAGAGCATTAGGAAAGAAAGCAAAAGAAGACCAAGAAAAATATGAACAGATGGTATAGCAGAATGGTATAAAAATAAAAAAAATCACCGAAGTCACTAGAGCAAAGCAAGATAATAAAAAAACCCAGAAAACCACGACACTGGGCAACAACTCGAAAACAGTGTGACAACAAAAGAAAACGAAGAAGATATAAAGCAAAAAATAGATCTTTAAAAACAAGATGAAAGAGAGGATAAGAAGATTGAAGTTAGACTAAGTGATAAACAAGACGAAGTAGGAAACAATGCGTGAAAGTTGTGCAAATCTAACGTAGAAGACTACACAAGCGTATGAAGATTAAATGTCTTTTTCTTCCTCCAACGCTCCATATCGACCACTTGTTAAACCACACTTTGTGATTCGAACGTGAGTCTAAAAGCAATTGTACACTGTGCCAGTTACGCACCTACAAGTATGCCGCACATCCGATTTCTGCAACGCTTTTTATTTACTAGGGTAGCTTTCCTAGGCCCCTATCTCAGTCGCCTCTTAAAACATGCCTTGTAGGTCACAGTTTCACTATTCATTGCTCCCCTTGCGAGCCCTGGCAACACACGCACGTAAAAATTAAACAAAATTGAAATAAAACTTCCGCCATTACATACCTTTAGATTTTTAAATATAAAAATACAAAGTTGTTTGTTGTGAAAAGATTAAAGCGTCTTTATTTTTTGGGGCTATATCTCAGCGTGTAGGCCAAAGATTCCCAAACTTTTCGACCCACCGCCCACTTTGCACGATATAAACTTTTGCAACGTCCCTCCCTAATATAACAGTGTGCCAACGCCCCCTACCCTTCCATATATATATACATCCTTTATTTTCACTTTGTCATAGAAAATGGATATATATTTCTATCATACATGGTAAATTTCAAATGATTATATACATGAAAAAGAAAATTGATGGAAAAAATGTTCGTGTAAGATGGACATAAGATGAATGAAAATGCAGAATTCAAATTTGTAATGATTATTCAATCGCAAAATCACGAAAAAACTCCCCTAAATGCTTGTAAACCCACTATCGCCCTTCCCCTGGAAGTCTTCAGCGCCCACTAAGGGCGGTACGCCCACTTTGGAACCCATGGTGTAGGCTAACCATCATAAGAAATAAAAATTAATTATTTATTTTAAAATCGACTTTAATTAAAGCAAATTGTTTGTTTGTTAGGGATTAAGCCTATATTTGGACGAGGTACGCACATGCAACCTAAGTCAGGTGTAAGAACGCAAAAAAATAAGAATATTAAAGTTATGTACAATCCGTTAATAAATAAACTTGAAGGTAGAAAAGTGTAAAATTTTAAAACAAAAATTGAAGAAAACAAAAACCTGTTTTTGACATAACTTGAGAATAGTGAAGAGAAAATAAAACCCACCAAAAAAAAGTATAGTAACTTGAGGCAATGACTTCTAGCCATCCACACAAAAATCAATAACACTACACTGCTACTCATTAGCAAGATGCAGTCTTTCATCTGCTCACTTTAGTAAGGATTATCTCCCCTCTGTGAGAAGGAGAAGTAATCTTTGATTACATTTCTTGATTCCATATACAAATATTGAAGTCCATATTATTTTATCTCCTTTGATCCTAACGTAAACTAACCTTACCTAGCAGTTATAAAAAACTTTATTTTCATGCTACAAAATCTTGTTTTCCCTTTTTTAAATTATTTCTTAAAAAGAATTTGTGGAATTGTTAGATTTGGAGCATTGGAAAATCATGTATATGTTTTTGATTATAAATGTTACGTAGAACATGATTATAAATGTTACGTAGAACATGATTATAAATGTTACGTAGAACATGATTATAAATGTTACGTAGAACATGATTATAAATGTTACGTAGAACATGATTATAAATGTTACGTAGAACATGATTATAAATGTTACGTAGAACATGATTATAAATGTTACGTAGAACATGATTATAAATGTTACGTAGAACATGATTATAAATGCTACGTAGAACATGATTATAAATGTTACGTAGAACATGATTATAAATTTACATATGAAGTCATATTATAAATCTTTGATCTAAGAAAAAATGAGTGATAAAATCTATCATGCTAAACATGTTTTTAAATTATTTAGAAATGAATTATAAATGTTAGTAGAAACATGATTATAAATGTTACGTAGAACATGATTATAAATGTTACGTAGAACATGATTATAAATGTTACGTAGAACATGATTATAAATGTTACGTAGAACATGATTATAAATGTTACGTAGAACAGAGAAGAAAAACACATAGATATATCCAGAAAGGACTCAAAATTAAACTGTATGATGCTACAAATATGACGGATAAAATTGAAATATTTTGAAGTGTAGTAAGTAGCTAAACAGTAGAAGACTTCACAAACAAAACAAAACCGCCAATTGACACACTCAAGTAAACTTAAACAAATTCCGAGCAATTCTCGTTCGAAAGGATGAGCCACTCGGAGTTTACTGTTTCAGCCGTTGTGGGTCTCCTCCACTCCCCTTCCACAAAATGTAAAACAATGATATCATCAATTCAGGTACCTCTCAATTGTGTGACATGGGGGGTCTCAGACACTAGAACGAGTTCGAGAATTAGGCGTTATAAATTTGGACATACCAGACAGTGTCGTCTTCGTGGTAGAGAGAGAAGATATAGTAATCAACGTCTAATGGGTACTGTGAGCAAATGGATTTTGAGATGGCTGCTGCAACGGAGGACAGAGCACGAATGGGATTGCAAAATGTGCCGTGACGTTTATCGCATAACATAACATCACATAAAATGTAAAACAAAAAGTAATATAAAACAATACCTAAGAGTTGGAGAAGACCATTATACAGGGTGTTCAACTTAAAAGCAGCCCGTGAATGGAGCTAATCTGGCAAATATGTATGGAAATGAGAAGGTTCAGTTATGACGAATATAATATATTGAGGCAAACTTACGGACCTAGTGAAACAACATTGGAAAGAAAACTGCACGGAATTCTGTGTGCGATACAAAAGACCGTGAAGTTTATACCACGGGCAACATTGAATATATAGTCAATATTTCAAGCAAACGAAATAAATAAAAAGTTGTTTAGTTTAAGAAGGCACTTTGAGTTCTAGTGATCGCTGTTAAAAAGCACTGCTATTTACTTGAGAATTCAGCGTGAAAGAACAATATTTTAAAGAAATTTTCGTTAGAGCTGCAATGTTACTTCCCTTGACTCATTCCCTTCCCTGGTATCATTCTGGCTCGCTCATTCTTTCATAATGAGATGTCGTGAGTCTTACATATTCCCATTCTGGCTCTCTCATTCTTTCATAATGAGATGTCGTGAGTCTTACATATTCCCATTCTGGCTCTCTCTTTCTTTCATAATGAGATGTCGTGAGTCTTACATATTCCCATTCTGGCTCTCTCTTTCTTTCACAATGAGATGTCGTGAGTCTTACATATTCCCATTCTGGCTCTCTCTTTCTTTCATAATGAGATGTCGTGAGTCTTACATATTTCCATTCTGGCTCTCTCTTCTTTCACAATGAGATGTCGTGAGTCTTACTTTTCCCATTCTGCTAGCTTCAATGAGATGTCGAGTTTTACATATTTTCATTCTGTCTTTTTCACAATGAGATGTCGTGAGTCTTACATATTCCCATTCTGGCTCTCTCTTTCTTTCACAATGAAATGTCATGAGTTTTACAGATTTCCCATTCTTACTCACTCCTTTTTTTTATAATGGGATGTCTTAGCCTTGCGTTCTGAAGGTCGTGTGTTCGAAACCGGGCCGCGACGTTCTGTACACGAGTGCATTTTTTCCAGAGACACTTGTATTGTTGTCGGAGTTCACGCTTTGTGTTATACTCTCGGCAGATGACGTGCAACTTCTACGAAAAGGGACCGAGTCATATGGATAAACTCCGTGCAATGAAGTCAATACTTCGACTTTAGACCCTCTAGAGACATATACACACACATACACATATACACACACACATATATATATGATAATGGGCATTCTTCAACTCAGATACAATGAATGTACCTCTCATTTAGGGATTATGTCATTTCTGCTTTCTCAGAGCATGTTTTATATTTGTGATTTGTCTGAGCCTGGACTCAACACTTCTTATACCAGTTTTTTTATTTTTTTATTTTTTTTATTTTTGTGTGGATGCGAGAGAGAGATACCAGTTTTTAAATACCTCTTTCAGTTGATTTCTATAAATATATAAATTAATATATATATATATATATGATTAGCAGGCATGACAAAACGCAGGACATTATTCTATAAGCCTTAAGTTAAGTTGCGTTAAATTTATAATGCAGGAATTCGAAGAGAGTAATTTCAGATTAGATTATGTTTATTACTGAGGCCGCGGTAGCTGTTGTTAGTGAACTCGCTTCTCGAGGCTGGTGGTCCGTGTTCAGCTCCCTCAGTGGGCGTTGAATTTTCCCGGACCGCGACGGCTCTCAGATCGACCCAGCCTCAACTGGGTACCAGACATGCTCTGGGAAGTAAAGACGGTCAATGAAAATACAGGCCTAACACTGTATTGCCCTATATACCACATGGTATGAAAGGGGTTCTTTACTTTTTTATATTTATTCATTTTATTTCTCTCGTACCTTTATTTGTTATTGTCTACTGTACTGGCATAACCACACTCCGGGCAGACTCGTAGGTGCTCAGTCTTCCCCAACAGATGTCGAAATGTTTGTATACTGATGGTTCATCAGGCTCGCTGGTTAACACACTTGTTTATCTGCGCCTCAATCATCCAGTTCTACTTGTACAAGGTATAATTCCAAACTCCTCAAATCTCTGTACTGGCTTAATGTCAAAATTAGTGTCTTCATCCAACAGTACACAAGAATATCCCCTTACCCCTCATTAACTCCTCAATCGATGCAAGTTTGTTGGCTCTCTCGTTACCGCGAACACCCGCATGCCAATAACAGTATCCGATCTCGTATCAGGGTCTCCGATTAATTTTGAAGAAAGTGACGATATTTTTGTAGAAATTTTATTTTGAATCGTTTCTCTAGATTTTCCCGGGCAGCGGCTTTCCAGCCTGCTCTTCTCGATTTTGAATTGCCAATGTTTTTTTTTTGCATGCTCAAATTAAACATGGAACCTACGTTTTATCGTCCGTCTTCGATAGGACTAGGAACTCGATCTCACCTACACTGAGATCAAGGATCTCTGGAAAAATATATAGATGGTTTCACGGGGGAGCGAACCTGGTACCTTTGGCACGAGAGATGAGCATCAAACCCCCAGGCCACAGAGACCCTAAGCTTTAAATATTAAGATACAAAAACAAGATTTAACTAAAAATTCTGTGATCGATAGAACTGCAAGAAAGGAAAGAGTGACACAATAATAACAAGAATTAGGTTAGTGATTTGGTGACATTGTTGGTGACCTGATCTAGTATTCCTGAGTCTTGAAATTGGAGTTTTAAATAGACACAGCTAGCGACAGCTTCGTTTTATGAGAAGCTTAACAGGTTGAAGACGCCAGTAGTTTTTCTTGGTTAGGTCAAGATGTCATGTATATTGGCAAGTGTTCAATTCTTGTGTCTGGTTATTTGAGTCTTTTTAAAATCGGTAACTTTACAAATCTGAATAGCGTTTGTTAGACTGTTTGAACTATTGTAATGACCCCAAGGTCCTATTTTTTTCGCCCGCTCGCTATAAAGTCAGGCGTAGTCAGGGTGCCAAAAAGGCAGCTATGTCCTATTTTTGCGTGAATGCTCATCATCATCAAGTAGCTTGTCCCTTCCGGAGAGAGAAAGAGAGAAGGGAGAGATAGACTGAGAGAAAGAGAAGAGAGAGAGAAAAGAGAGACAGAAGAGATAAACAGAGAGAGAAGAGAGAGAGAAGAAAGAGAGAGAGAAGAGGGAGAGTGAAATGAGAGAGAAGAGTGAGAGAATATATATATATATATATATATATATATATATAGAGAGAGAGAGAGGAGAGAGAGATAGAAGAGAGAAACAGAGAGAGAAGAGAGAGAGAAGAAAGAGAGAGAGAAGAGGGAGAGTGAAATGAGAGAGAAGAGAAATATATATATATATATATATATATATATAGAGAGAGAGAGAGAAAGAGAGAGAGAGAATTAAAAGAATAGAATCTTATTATCTATTTATTTCCAAATAAAATATGATCTATTTTCATCATTATCAAGTTGCTTGTTCTTTCCTGAACTTGACTCCCATGACAGCAGTCTTGAAAAACTCTCTGTTCTGTGCAAGCTGACCGACGTCAGCAGCAGTCATTCACAGATCGTCTATGACATCTTGCACCCATCGTCTTCTAGGTCTTCCTCTCATTATTCTTTCAGGCACCCTTCCCTCAAAAATTATCTTTTCTAGGCACCAGCATGCATGCTAGCTTTTTTAAATATGCGTGTCCCTCGACATTTAGGCAAGCCTTAGCTCGACTTATAAGTTACTTGTAATTGAGGTCCCCAAGTAAATGATCAGGAAACATGTAGTCCACTGCGTATCGTGCGCACACCGGAAATTATTTGGCCAAAGCTGGTCTTGGAACCCCGGAATTAGCACGACACTTGGTTACTTGGTATATCAACTTTGATGGCACGTGTACTTGATGAAAGGGAGCTGTCGGAAGCCTTCCATGTCACCAACGGCGTCAAACAGGGCTGTGTACTGGCCCCAACACTCTTCAGCATGATGTTTGCTGCCATGCTCACGGATGTCTTTTGGGAAGGCGACGAACATGGGGTCAAGATTAGATACAGGACAGACGGTAATCTATTCAATCTTCGGAGGTTACAATCCTTCACCAAGGTAAAAGAATCAACTATCTCAAACCTGTTGTTTGCTGATGACTGTGCCCTCGCTACCAACTCTGTGGAAGAAATGCAGACTTACATGGACAAGTTCTCACTGGCCTGTGATAGGTTTGGCCTCACCATTAACACCAAAAAAACAGAGGTCATGTTCCAGCCGCCCCTAGAGAACAGTATTACGATCCAGTCATCAACATTAAACACCAGCGTCTCCAGTCAACGGACAACTTTGCTTATCTTGGCAGCCTCCTATCCAGATCGACAAACATAGAT
This sequence comes from Arion vulgaris, assembly GCA_020796225.1. Taxonomy (NCBI): domain Eukaryota; kingdom Metazoa; phylum Mollusca; class Gastropoda; order Stylommatophora; family Arionidae; genus Arion; species Arion vulgaris. The sequence continues at coordinate 63,897,276 of CM036758.1, read as the reverse complement.
TCTGAGGTCAACAATAGGATATCCAAAGCCAGTGCTGCGTTCGGAAGGTTACGTGTCACTGTGTGGGAACGGAAGGGGATACGCATAGTCACAAAGCTGAAAGTTTACCAGGCCATAGTGCTAACCACGCTGCTGTACGCAAGCGAGACATGGACAGTGTATAGCAGACACGCAAGAAAATTAAACCATTTCCACACAAGCTGTCTACGCAGAATACTAAAAATAAACTGGCAGGACAAAATTCCAGACAGCTAAGTCCTCACAAGTGCAAAGATCCCAAGCGTCAACACCCTGTTGCAGAAGGCCCAACTGAGATGGGTCGGTCACGTTGCTCGAATGCCTGATAAACGCATCCCAAAACAGTTGATGTATGGCGAACTTGAAGGGGCAGACGTTTAGCTGGTGGACAGAAAAATCACTTTAAAGACACTCTTAAAGTGTCTATGAAATGCTTCGATATAGACAATACGTGCTGGGAACCCCTTGCGCAAGATCGCCAAATGTGGCGCTGTAACAACAAAGAGGAACCCGAATAGCTGAGAATCATCGCACTGTTGAGTCACAGAGAAAACAAGCAGCGCGAAAAGACAGAGCACACAACACGCACATGTCTAACCTTGATCATGTATGCCCCACCTGTGGTCGGAGATTCTGTTCTAGGATTGGACTCTACAGTCACCTCCGTACACACCAGAGAGGTGCAACAGCACACGTCTGAGATTGTTGTCATCATCGCTTGCGATGGACGGCTATTATAATATCAACTTTGCTATCGGCACCCCTTGGGCCGTCTTTAAATTCATATAGTGGCATCAAAACGTTCATTGAAATCTACCTGTCCGTGTGTTTCCGGGATCTTCAATGGGAGCAAAGAATAGTACCACTGTGACCTACAAGGCATGTCGTAAGAGGCGACTGAGGTAGGGGCTAGGACAGCTACCTTAGTAAATAAAAACCTTTGTAGAAATCGAATGTGCTGGCCTACTTGTAAGCGAATAAGTCGCATAACGTACAATCGCTCATAGGCTCGGATCATATACAAATCACAAAGAATGGTTTAACAAATGATCGATATAGAGCGTTTGAAGAAGAAGATTGAATTCTAGCATTAAAAAATATGTTGTATAATAAACATTGTTGGAGATCAAATCATGGTGAGATTATTTTATGAGAATACTTATCAATGATAGTTCATATGTACGGTTCCAACTTCACTGTAACAGGTCACCCCACAAGTGTTCCGTTCCTGTACCAACGAAAATCACACGAAATGCTAACAACTGTCTCCTGTGTCGTGAACTAATTCCAGAATGAAACAGCCGTATCGCCACAAAAAGCAACCAGCAATGCATCAATAGATGTCTGCGAAAAATAATGAATATAAAATGGAACGAATTCAGGAGAAGTGATGAAATCAGAGACATGTCTGGTCAACCACTAGTGACAACTGTTATAAGAAAGAGAAGATGGAGATATGTTGGGCGCACCTTGAGGAGAAATGATCAACGAATATCAAAACAGGCATTGAAGTGGGATGCGAAGGGTTCAAGAAAGAGAGGTCGACCTAAGGAGACCCTGAAGCGAACTTTGCTGAGAGAGGCAGGACATATCGGTCTCAGTTCCATGGAGGAGATTGAGCGAGTTGCCCAGGATAGAGCGGTATGGATAAATTACTTGCAGGCCCTATGTAACGTATAACGGTACGAGAGGAATTATTATTATTATTATTAATGCATTAATGCATATGGCCGTTGCTAAAGTGTCAACACAAAACTGTTCATCACTTGACTTGCAATTCATGTCGAATGGAAGATCCATCACGACAAAATCCGGCTTTCTGCACACGCAAAACACTTCATACGGCAGATTGAGTCGGTTCGTCATAACCGCTGTCCGCCATTTTCTGAATACCCACAATCACAACAAACGGACGGTTGACACAGCAAAAAACATTCCATTTGACATTCATAGCTCACGGCGTTGCTCAAGCACCAACTCAGTAGCTCGGCAAACGAAACCGGAAAATACCCGACCAAACATGGCGAAAATGGGCTAGCAAAGTCGTGTCCAGAATCAAACAGTCTGAATGGCCCTCCCGCATTCCACCATTGCTGGCCAGATTTTCTTTTATCAATGATATCTATGTAATCGCTCTATGGTAGAAATACAACTGATTTTCTCTGTATTTTCCATTATCTTTTTATTCTCTGCTTATTTGCCGTTAAGTGTGGCAGGTTTAACAAATAATTGGTCACCGAGATAGTGCACGCTCGGTTGCTTGATATGCTGTGGTATAGTGTGGAGTTTTAAGATGTTTGTAACTCCATAAATCCATCTTTTTCTTGATCTGCCCCTTCCTCTTAATGATTTCATTTTCAGGTTGTACGCTCTTGCAGTGGAGAGCCGCTGTAGCGTAGTTGTTAGTGAACTCGCTTCGCAAGGCTGGTGGTCTGGGTTCAGCTCCCGCAATGCGCGTGGAATTTTCCCGACCACGACGGCTCTCAGGTTGACTCAGCCTCAACTGGGTACCAGACATGCTCTGGGAAAGTAAAGGCGGCCGGCGTGATGCTGACCACATTGTGTGCCGACGGTCAATGAAAAATACAGGCCTAACACTGTATTGACCTATATACCACGAGGTATGAAAGGGTTCCTTTACTTTTACGCTCTTGCAGCTGATGTATTCGGGTTCATTCTGACCAAGTGGCCAAACCATTTGAGTCTTCTGTGTTCAACGAATCTAATAGCAGGTGTTGTTCCGACTGTTCTTCTAATTTCCTCATTTCTTATATGGTCTCTTCTTGTTTTATTTACTGCTTTCCTCGAGCATCTCATTTCACAGGTGGTAGTTTTATAATTAAGGTAAAATAATATAATAGTAGCAGCTAGGTAATAATTCTACCAACCATTGCGGCTTGTCATTAGGGGCAAGTGGGACAAGGCCCCACTAAAAATAATGTGTAACGTGTATTTGTTTTATGAATTAAATTATAACCTAACCCATAATCATGATTTTTTTCCTCAAATTTTTGTCTGCCCCTCCAACAAAAATGATCACGATCCGCCACTGCTACCAACAATACTGATTAACACCAACGAGCACAAAAAATAATGAGGTTTTACACGAGCCTCTCACACAACGAATGCTGGCCAAACGAGTCAGGAATAGCAACGCAAGGTCCTTCAGACACATAATGCGAAGTGGATGTTTTGGAGCATTTGGTGACAACGAGGAAAACTTAGGGAAGAAGAGATCGAGGAAGACAAAGAAAAAGATACATAAATATCCAGTGATGAGATAGTAACATATTACTGATTTGATAAACATTGCTTTTTTTTCTTGCAGTAACTAATCAGCATGTTATATAGTATTAAAACTAAATTACAAATTTCAATTCAAATGCTGTATGAATCCTAATATATGCCAAGGAAAGTTGGAAAATGACTGAAGATATAGAAAGCAAGTTGAATGCATTTGAAAATAGATTTCTGCGAAAAATAATGAACATAAAATGGAACAAATTCAGGAGAAGTGATGAAATCAGAGACATGCCTGGTCAACCACTAGTGACAACTGTTATAAGAAAGAGAAGATGGAGATATGTTGGGCCCACCTTGAGGAGAAATGATCAAAGAATATCAAAGCAGGCATTGAAGTGGGATGCAAAGGGCTCAAAAAAGAGAGGTCGACCTAAGGAGACCTGAAACGAACTTTGCTGAGAGATGCAAGAAATATCGCTACCAGTTCCTTGGAGGAGATTGAGAATTTTCCAGGATAGAACGGTATTGAAAAATTGCTTGCAGGCCCTATGTAACGTATAACGGTACGAGAGATATTACTATAACTAATCAGCAGACATGTTAAGTTTTTTGAAGTTCTGATCGAACGATGGTAAAATGTTTCGCTCAGATGAAATTATCGCTCTTACTGTCTGTAGTACCGTTTTTTTTGGGGGTTGTAGGACAAGAGGGATATCTCTCTCTCTCCGATCCGCTTAGGCTGATGTACCAGACTTTCTCATGAATTCTGCTGTTGTTTTCAGGGATTCCGTTCCTCCGTACAGCTTCTCATTAAGCTATTTATTTTCGGGCCAGGTTTCGTTTCTCAGGCCTGTTAGAAACTGGCAGTCTTGCAGTATGTGCTCTGCTGTCATGTTCGCCTTTTGACAGTGGCACAGGCTAGTTGTGCCAATTTTAAATTTGTTAAACATGTGGGCCCTGAGTCTGTTATGGCCGGTACAGAGGCAGAATATAACAACTTGTTCGCTGGGATAGACCATAGTACCCATCTCTGACACTGTTTTGAGGGTGGTCTTTCAACCGGACAGGTGGGATGACAGTTTGAGGAATTTAATGACCACATAGCTAGTGCAGTCGCTGCGAAACTGTTCAAGTTCGGATTTTTCTTGTATGACCCCGACAGAAAAAAAAATCCTTGGCCTTACCGTGGATTGAACATAAGTCTTCCAAATAGGAGGGAGTTGGTTGTGCTCTATCCCGTTCGGTCTGACGCTTCTTATTGACATTATCAGCCCGTCTGCCCAGCGTGTTCGTAACGTGTTGGACTACGGGTGACTATCCCTCTGTGTGTGTGAGTTCAATTCTGCGGGATGGCAGAAAAAGCCACATATTCCTAGATTTACGGTGTTCGTGGCACCGAACCGAAGGTTACGATGTCCATGGCACCGAGCCGAAGAGCTGAAAAGCTCAAGTGCTTCTGGATCGAAACATTTTTAAAAATTGACATTATCAAGCTCACTTAATGCTCTGGAAAGAGACGTTACACAAATCTTAGAAAGCAGAACACCATGACTTTGTTGCACTCTGTCAACTTTGTCACTCAATTTTGAAATAAAATATTCCAACTTAAGTTCATTATTGAACTTATAGAAGTTTGAGAAACGTCTGATGACCAATTTAACGCTTGGAAGAATGTTTTTACTGATGTCCTTCTTGACTCTACACAAACTCGTTAATAGCGTTGGTGTCTTTATATTTATGAGTAGTTCTTGTGTGAACGGTGTATTTACAAGTGCAACAATGTTGATTTCGTTGTTAGTTACTATTGTTGGCCCAAGTGAGATGGACCGGTCACGGTGCTCTGATTCCTGTTAAACGCATCCCAAAACAATTGATGTATTGCGAGCTTGAAGGGGGCAGACATTCAGCTGGTGGACAGAAAAAAAGCATGATAGTGTTGTAGTGGGGGTATTTATGATGATGCATGATGGTGGTAAATAAACCCACTACAGTACATCACACAGTCATGGATGGAATAACTATGTTTATATAGTTGTACTTCATAGTTTTATTGATATTATTCCAACATAAACAAAACATGTCCTTCCATGTCAATGGTTTATGCTGTTCTTTTCTATGTTTACTAATTGTTGCTAACTCGTCACTACACAACACTACGTCGATTGGTTTTTACTAAGTCATTGTCTCGTTTTAGTGTCACCCCTCTGCTTAGAGAGTGTAAACACTAGGTCTGCTAATAAAATATATAAATATATATATAAACTACACACTAAAGCTAACTGTCTGGTTCATCAGCTGCCACATGGGGGAGGGGGCTATGACAATAGGAATCTCTGGCGCAAGATCGCGATATATTGCGCTGTAACAACACAAGAGGAACTCGAATAACTGAAAAACGTCGTGCCGTTGAAGCACAGAGAAAACGAGCTGCGCAAAATACAGAACCCACAACACCCACATGCTTAACCTTGATCATATATGCCTCACATGTGTTAGAGGATTGTGTTCTAGGTTTGGACCCTACAATCACCACAGTACACACCAGAGAGGTGCAACAGCACACGTCTGAAGCTATTGTCATCACCGTTTGCGACGGACGTTTATTATTATTTTTGGCTCTTATCAACCATTTTAACCCATCTTTGGGATCTACGCAGTTTACACGGAGAACGTGAGTACATTGCGTTCTCATTATGTCTATAAGACATATAGAAAAAAGCATATACGAATGTCGACCAACAAGTATACATATTATCAAACGTTTATGTACATTTGTACAGACGAGTAAGATTTACAAACAGAAAAACCCCACTTTAACTCTTTGTGGACCAGGAGCCACAGTAAGTGACGTTTTTACTCTATAATGGCTTTTGCCCTGGTTCACTTAGAGTTAAAGTACCACATTTGGACAGATTAATTGTCTGAGTAATTGATAAGACTTTCATCGTTGCATTTCCGTGAATAACCACTTGTACTCCGATCTTGAATATCTCAGCGGCAGTGCACAAACTCCGTAGCATCGGCATCGGTCACTGATGTAAATTTGAAGGTGATGATAATCTTTTAAAATAAGAAGATGGTGAAAATTGTGTAGGGTTGGAACATCCGTTTTACTGTTTTTGTTTTTTCCGATCCAGAAGCACTTGAGCTTTTCAGCTCTTCGGCTCGATGCCATGGACATCGTAACCCTTCGGTTCGGTGTCACGAACACCGTAAATCTGGGAATCTGTGGCTTTTCTGCCATCCCGCGGAATTGAACCCGCACACACAGAGGATAGTCACCCGTAGTCCAACGCGCTACGAACACGCTGGGCAGACGGATAACTTTTAAGTTTTACTGTAAGTTTATATTATATCTCATTAGAAGGTCTAAAACCGCGGTATTAATGTCATTGCAACGGTTTTTACCACATATGTCTAGGTCCCTCTCAGCATAAATCGCAGGCCATCTGCCGAGAATATTGTAAAAGCACGAACACTGTAGCTCTGGTAAAAATCCTAGTCGTCACTGAAAAGAATAAACTCATAAACAGAACGGCACGGATTCGAATCCATGACCTTCGGAATACGAGGCAGGATGTTAACCACTTATCCACAGAGACTCCAAATCAGACTTATCATAGGGAAGTCATCAGAGCTGATTTACACGGGTGATTTCATTTATATTTAACAAAAGATATGCGTCTCGTCTAATATTCATCCTTTGAAATCTCCTTTAAAATTCTCATAATGTCTGTTTTGTGGAAGAAATTTGATTGCCCTTTGAAATGTGATTACTTCTCTAAAGAAAGAAACACTATTTTGCAGAATACCAGCTAGAATTACAGACAGCACCCCCACATAACGCTAAATTTCTTGCTAAATCTTGAAACATTTTAGACTAAAAAAATAATCAATTTGTGATCTTGTTACGCTAATTGTCATCAAATTTCAAAATAATTATTTCCTATTCGGTCGCGTTTAAATGTAAAAATATCATGAGTTTCTAAGCCATTGTCTCTGTGTGTATATATATATGTGTGTGTGTCTGAGCGTGTGTGGTAATATATATATATATATATATATATATATATATATATATATGTTGTAGGTGGCAGTCTGTGCTAATGATGAACACAAATTAAAAAACATTATATTTCATTACGTTTCCGTTCAGATTTGCTGAATTTTTAATCAGTATTATTTTTATGTTGAGGCCATAGCTGAATCGGTTGTAAAATATGCATGGCATTCATTCAGCTTGATAATCAGATCATGTAAAGTAACTTATGTGTCATTCAGTGCATTGTATTACACGTAAAGTCCATACCACGTCAATGTTTCTATTTCAGTAATGTGAAAGACTTGCAATCACGGGTATTAATATATATATATATATATATATATATATATATATATTATATATATAAATATATATATATATAATAGGACTGTGTTCTCTAATCTTGTTTTGTCCCACATCATCAAGCTAAAAAGAGATTTCTAGAACAGGTTTTACTATGAGCTTCATAAATAGTGTTTTTCACTGCCTCTGTTATTTCTGAATTCCACCTTTTACGTGGACGACTTTTGCTTTGTACCCATTGTATCGGAGTAACATTTCTCATTGATGCACATTGTCTATTGATAATCTACTTATGTGGCCGAACCATTTAACGTGTTGTTTCTTGATGAAGTAAGCTATCATGTACTTCCATAAATCTTTGTCTCTGGTGTTTTCTATCATCTCAGATGTTGAACGTTCTTCATGCCATGAAGTCAGGCAATCCAAAATTTTCTCTCTTTCTTCCTCTGTCTCGTCTACCCTCGATTTTACAGGTTATTACAATGTGTTCTAAACCTCCCTTCCTCATCACATGTCAGAAAAATGATGACCGCCTCTTTCTTATATTGATGATAAGCTTTCTCTGTGTCTTGACCTCATTCAACACATCAATATTAGTCATTTTAGCAGTCCATGGGATTCTCATCATTCTTCTGTAAAACCACATCTCTGTGGCCCTCAGTGATGCAAATCTCATATCGACCACAAAGCGCTGTTTGTATAAAGCGAAAGGATGAAAAAAGAAGAATAATTGTGCGTATTTCTCTCTCTCTTTTTTCTTCTCTCTCTCTCTCTCTCTCTCTCTCTCTCGCGATCACCGCTTACGCTGATGTACCAGATTTCTCCATAAATCGCATGTGGAAATTTGGTTCATGCAGCCTTAGTATTGTTGTGTTTTACGTCACATCTGCAGCACCATTTGGAGCTCTGGTGCTTATCCTTCTGCGATGTGTCCAGTTTCAGCCAGCGTTTACTCGGTTCGTTCTCCGTTCTGTAGCCATCTAGTGTTTTTACGGTGTGGGTGGCTAGCCCCACGTCCTACCTACTTAGTCGCCTCTTACGATATGCGTGGCAGGTAACAGTGGTTCTATTCTTTGCACCCCTATTTGCGCCCCTGTAACCACTCAGGCGGTGCGTATTCTAAGAGTTAAGTTTGAGTTGTTGTTATACAGTCATACTACAGTCTATCACATCATGTCATTACATAACGCTTTTACGACAACATTTAGACATGTATATTTGAACAGCTCAGACAGCTTGAAAGTGAATACTTGTTAAATATTTACTGAAAGTTGCCATATGAAAATCCCTTAGCCAATATTTATTACCCGCTGACACTAAGATTACCCTTGTGATGCTTCTTAGATGATTGCTATTTGACAAGAACCACTCCAAAAAAATGTGTTAACGTAAGCAAGACAATCATTTTCTCAGAAACAATCAAACTGAATTGACATCAACGTCTTTTTCTGATGAGTTGCTCGTATCAAGGATACGCTGCTGTAATCTTCTACGTTGTTACACGATTTAATAATTCATAATGAGATATATTTCTTAGAAGGATAAGAATAAGTTAACATGCATGTTTAGATATGAATAAGTTAACACGCATGTATAGTTATGAAAGATCAGTAAAAAGAGGTATCCCAGGGAAACAATATATCAATTCTACCATTAAAGGGTTTTAAAACCGAAAGATTTACTTCATTGCACCGGGTTTTACCCCATATGGCTCGGTCCCTCTCCGCAGAAATGGCACGCCACCTGCCGAGAATATTGCACAAAGCACAAACTCTGTAGCTCCAGCAACAATCCTAGGGGTGTTTGGAAAAAACTGCACTCGTGAATAGAATGGCGCGGTCTGGACTCGAACCCACGACCTTCGACTCATAAGGCAAAGGACTTAACCATCAACTGACCTGGAAAATTGTGTTGAGAAAATATGGGAGACCGAATACACACTGACACTAATATGTCTCCTGACAGTAACACGCCACAGAAAGCTCACCCCGTGTAAAATGAAATGCTTGAGGAAGGCAGTAGGGGTCACCAGGAAAGATAGACTTCAAAATGAGAACATCAGAAGCAGAGTGGGCATAACTTCATGCACCGAATACATTGAAAGACAACAAATGCAGTGGTTTGGACACTTAATGAGAATGGAATACAACAAACCACCAATAACAGCATACAATAATAGGAGGCTAGGTACTAGAGCCAATGGAAGACCAAGAAAAATATTGATAGACAATATTTGTTGATCGACCACACTAAATAAATATGGATATAACATAATACAGGCGACAAATCTGGACCTGGAACGCAAATTAAAGCTCCAACTGCTACGCTTAACGGCAAGAGTGGACAATCAATTCTATCATCCACCTGGGGAAACACAGTAGACGAATATGAGGATAAAAATATATCTAAGCGTGACAAGGACATACTATCATATTCCGACTCAGGATAGGACATAACAGACTGAGCAAACACCTACACAGGCTACGATTGTCCCCATCCCATCTGTGTCCCTGTGGCACCGCTGAGCAAACCACAGAACATGTCCTGCAAGACTGCCCCCTGTATGTCCTCCCTATAAAAGAATGCTGGCGCAACAACTCAACACTACATTCAAAACTACATGGCACCTGAGCTCCAGACGACAGTCGACTTCATCATAAGAACCCGTCTGACGGTATAATCATCAAAATAGCGATCGTAAAGAAGAAGAAGGAGGATACAAAAATAATCCGTGCCTTATTGACGAGACTCAATAAAATCGCATTAAATAGAAATCAAAAGAAAGGCATTATTATTGTAGCAAACTTTTCCATTATGAACAGATAGTTAGGTCTGGAAAGGTAACAATTTTGCTTGCGTTGATCAAGTATCTGAAAGACGACGCAGTGGGTGTAGAAGACGACGGTGGCAAGAGAACATTCACGAAATATATATTTAACTCGATGCCAGATTAGACGGGAGAGTAGGATAGAGATCTTGAGCTTTTCATGCAGACCGCGATGAGAGTGACGTTCAGCAAAAGACACGCTACGTGAAGGGAGAATGTTGCCTATACCAGAAAGCTTTCGATATTTGGACAATTAATAAGATAGTGGAAAACATATATGTGTTTTTGAATATAAGTGTTAAAGAAGTCATTTGTATATTCGTAGACAGAGAAGAGAACAAATAGACCTGTCCAGAAAGAACTCAAAATGAAAGAAAACTGGCTCACGCTTCAAAAAAAAAATGCGAAAATTAAAGTATTTTTACATATAAAGAGACACGAACGGTTGGATAAGACCATTATGGAAGGAGGCTTTGCGGTAAAGAGGAGAAGAGGAAGACTACGGAGAAGATGGACTCAGGATGTAACTGATGATGTGAGCATGACAGCTGCAAGGAGGAACATCTGACCTATGAGCAAGAGAGATTACGAGGGCTTTACAGAAAAATGCTGAGAATCCCATGGACTGCTAAAATGACTAATGTTGAGGTGTTGAATGAGATCGAGAAAGAGAGAAAGCTTATCATCAATATAAGAAAGAGGCAGTCATCATTTTTCGGACATGTGATGAGTAGGGGAGGTTTTGAACACATTGTGACAACTGGTAAAATCGGGGGTAGACGAGACAGAGGAAGACAGAGAGAAAATTTTGGATAGCCTGACTTCATGGCACGGTAGAGCGTCAACATCTGAGTTGATACCAAACACCAACGACAGAGATTTGTGGAGATCCATGATTGCCTACGTCAGCCAGCACGGCTGGTGATGATGATTTAGGGTAGCAAAGTTCTGCTCAGGACAAGCTATTTGATGATTAAAATTTTAAAACATTTATCACTTTGCATCTTCATTGATAGATCAGTAATGTTTTTAGAACTTATTTCCCTAAGGATAAGTTCCCAGTTTGTACTCTTACGCCTCTACTAGATGGTCGTTTCATAAGCATTCTGCTTCTATAAAAAAAAAGTATGTCCATTAATTCGTGAGCACGTTTGAAATTGATTTTCTCGAAAACTACCTGTTGGATATCAGTGATTTTTGCATGCAGCCTTAGAATATCCATGACGCTAAAATAAAGCTAACCAGTAGTCCATAGATGCTACGGATTTTGCACATAGGCGAATTCCTTTGATCTTTTATGACAATTGCAAATACAGGGGCTCAAATTTTAGATTTTACAGTAATCCCTAGAATTTGTCCATGTCAATTCTATTCATAGGTGTATCTCTATATTAACTTGATAGGTCAAGTAATTAATTGTGTTGCCCTTTATGTGCAATCGTGAACTTGGATACAATATGCAACAGTTAGTCCTCCCCTTCGGTCACCATTAGACCCCAGGGTGTCTTAACTTCACCACAAATTGTATGATGGTAGACGCATTTGGATATGGAAATGTATACGTTGCTATTTCTCAGTCTGTAATCAAAATATGATTTGTATCATCCCGAATCTGACGATTCCATGAGGTTGATAATTGTTACTGGCTGGACAAATTGTAATCCATCTCGGTGCCAGTACTCGTCTTCCTCTCGGAGCACATGTTCAACACACTTCTTCCAGAACTGCATGTCTATCATTGAGAGGGACTCACGTGTCAGAACTTCAACATCACACATTTTAAACGTCCTGTTCTGTTCGGCAACTTGCCCTTTTACTTTAGCCCAGACAAGCTCTATCGGATTGAGGTGAGTATGATATGGAGGTAGTCGCAAAGACGTGTGGCCGTATTCCGCAATGATTTTGTCAATATGAAACACCTTTGTCTTATTTGTCATCCTCACCAGGTGCAACAACTCGGGTTTCAAATATGTATCATCGAAGCTGACATTTTCCTTAGCAAGCCAAGTCCTAATTTGATCTTTTGCATTTGATGCAGTTGGTACTTTGTCTTCCGCTGATACTGCGTTGTGATAGGATGCATTATCCATTACCAAGCATGATGGTCTGTTTAGAATTGGAAGTAGATCTTTCTCCATCCAGTGCCTGAAAATATGTCCATTCATTTCTGTGTGGTAGTCCCTACCGTCGGTACTTTTTGATTGGAAAATAAGTCCAGCGTCATGGACAAGACCTTCTTCACTGCTTCCTGCATGTGTTAGTATAATACGCTGGCCTTTGCTGCTTGGTATTTTTCTTTTCTGTTCACCGTCTACTGATTGCCATTCTTTAGCATTGGTGTGGTGAGCATTGACCCAGGATTCGTCCAAATATACAATATCATAGCCTTGCCTCCGCGCTCACGGATCTGCCTCAGGTATTTACTTCGGGCAGCAATTAAATGTGGCTTTTCACAAATAATATTCCTGCCGCCTATAGTTTTTCTGAAGGTGAAGCCGGCGGCTCTTACAATTTTCCATAGAGTACTTTTAGAAATGTCTATGCTGCAATCTGATTGCAGTTTTAATTTCAGTTTCCTGAGAGTAACAAGTTGATTTGTCGCAAACATTTTCAAGAGCTCCGTCTTATGACATCTATGTCAAAATCGTCAATTGTTCTTTTCCTTCCTTGCTTGACATTAGTGCACTTTGTGTCCTGTTTAATCCATCGGGAAAAGGATTCTCTATTCAGACCAAGCGCCAGTTGCGTTCGTTTCTCAGGGTTATGAATATCGCAATATAGATGACCCTCTTAGATTCCCTACGGAAGTGTTGGTATAGTAAAACTGTAACCTTCTGCATTGTTATAAATGTGCACTTCAGACTCATTATGAATGTGATATCAATGTCAGTTTTGATAAGCCAACAAATATGATACAATAGCTTCATACAAATAGCGAGATACACCTATAACTATACAACGGTATCCCAATTATAACGTCATATGCTTTCCGCTTTCAAAGTCGACTGGGTTCGGTGCACGGTAATTCCCGTGAAATTGTTGTTTACTCACGATATTTCAATGTTACCATAATGTATTTTTAGAACAACGCGTCTGTGTACCGTAGATCTATTACTATTGTGTACAATCCGGTGAGGTTGATTTTAATATAACCTGAAGAAGAAATATTTCAAACTACATCAAATTTTCTTGAAAAAAATATTTCTCTAGCGTCATGGATATTCTAAGGCTGCTTGCAAAAAATCACTGAGATCCAACAGGTAGTTTTCGAGAAAATCAATTTCAAACGTGCTCACGAATTAATGGACAGACTATAACACGATGTTTGTATATGATCTAGGTAAAATTTATTTTTCTTCCTTTGTTTGTTTCCTTGCGTTTGTATTCCTTCTTGAATTAAATTGAGATTTTTTTTTATTGATCAAGGTATTTCCCGTGCCAGGTAAGGGATTCTCCGAAAGGAGTTAATTCTTATTTTTCATTTTTGTTGACCTACACGCTCTGATATAACCAATAAAAGGTTCGCCTTAGGTTGAAACGGGCGTGCCTCGGCTTAAAGAGGCTTTAATCCCGTACTAAACAAACAAACTGAGATTTTTTATTTTTGCTCGTTATTAATTCAGGCATAGTCATGGCGCTGACTGATTTTTTCGTTAAGACTTGCTTCCATTATCACCAGTGTCCCTTGTCATTAAGGTGAACCTTACTACGATTTTAAAGGTATGTGTAATTTAGATTAGAAAGAAAAGGGTCAAGGTCTCCTGTATTCAAACCACGGAACGTGCCCACGCAGCGAGAACTGATTGGACTAAGCTGGCCTTGATCCCCGGAAAGTTCCACAGCCCGTGGTCACTAACGCAGTGCGTTATCAGCGTCGCTACTTTTAAATTCCGGAAGCCTTTCCCGACACTTTGTGGTTGCTACCTGTTTAAAGGGTGTTAAAGCCGAAATATTGACGTCATTGCACCGGGCTTTACCCCATATGGCTCGGTCCATCTCCGCGGAAATGGCACGCCACCTGCAGAGAGTGAAATACAAAGCACGAACTCCGTAGCTCTAGCAACAATCCTAGGAATCTCTACAAAAAAAAACTACACTCGTGAACAGAACGGAGCGGTCCGGATTCGAACCCACGACCTTCGACTCACGAGGCAAAGGGCTTAACCATTTAGCCATAGAAAGCCCCTTACCTATTATTATATACATATTTGTATTACCACAAGCAGCTGGAAGTTTTTGATTGTATTACCACAAGCAGCTTGAAGTATTTGATTGTATTACCACAAGCAGCTGGAAGTATTTGAACATCTGGTTGTTTCCAATACCACTATGTAGGCAGTCTAATAATCCAAGGGAGTTAATGCAGTGGCTCTCTAACACCGTCGATGTCGAGCTGAAGATTACACGGTAGATTCCCTAGTAGCCATCAGAGTATCATGTTGATCCATGAACCCCGGCAACATAAGGCCGACTAGCTCATACGGGAAAACAAAAATTCCTGTTTAATGTGGGTAGGTTTTTATATGTGTTTGATAAAACACTAAGGTTTTCTGCAATTTTACACACTTCTATGAGTCCATTGGCAAACCACCAGCAAAATACTAAAATTAAAAATATTGAGAGCATGCATTTTCCCAGTGGCTACTTATGGTTGTGAATCATGGACTATTACACAAAAATTAAGAACGAAAATCCAGTCCTTCGAAACTAAATGCTACAGAAAGATCCTACGAATACCATGAACAGAAAAAGAAAGAACACTGATGTCCTGAAAGAACTAAATGTTAAAGAGAATTGGCTGATAAACAACATACTATACAGGAAAATTACATACTTTGGTAACATCAAGCATCCCGATGGCCTGGAAAGAACAATACTAGAAGGCAGGGTCTCAGGACGCAGAGGCAGAAGCAGACCAAGAAGAAGATGGCTACAAGATATTAAAGAAACTATGAACATGACCATCGACGAAGTGGGTGAACTGGCAAGAGACAGAGTGAATTTCAGATGTGCTGCAAAGAGAGCAACGTCCTATAAAGGCTACGCACCTTGATGATTATGCTGAGTCTATTGTTATTTTTTTTATAATACTGATATTCCTTAGTGTTAAGTTTAATATGTAACACCTTGATTTAGTATGTTGTGTTGTTTTTAAAATGTATTTGCCGTTATCTAACAAATCTGGAATGCGTTGTCACGCGACGGTTGTGGTCTGATTTCCTAGAATTTTTACATGACCCGCAGGTCTTATGTTATCAAAACCACGGTTGATCCTAGCTTCATTGATAATACGACTGTTAGATCCTTATCCTGACCCACACATTTTACTTGATTAACTGAACCAGTGGCGGCTCGTGCTAAGTTTTGTTGGTGGGGCCAGACATATTTTTGAGTGGAAAATCATGATATTGGATTAGGTTATATTTTAATTTATACACGTTACACATTATTTTTGGTGGGGTTCGGCCCCACTGGCCCTTAATGACGAGTCGCCATTGAACTGAACTTAAAGGATGTTTGTTTCCGAATATGAAGACAAAAAACGATGACTCTATGAAGTAGCACAGAGCCTGGAGAGATATACCCTCGTAAGCCCGCCTGCACTGCGTGTTCGTAGCTCGTTAGACGACGGGTGACAAGCTCACTGTTAGTGCGGTTCAATTCTGCGGACTGGCAGAAAAGCCACAGGTTCTCAAGATTTACGGTGTTCGTTGCACCGAACCGAAGGGTCATGATGTTCATGGTACTGAGCCGAAGAGTTAAAAGTTCAAATGCTTCTGGATCGAAAAAAAATACACTCGTAACGGGTCTAACGGGTCTAACGGATCTAACGGGTCTGTAGACGAAGGATTGTCTTCCTTGCTTCTGGTTTGACCACATATGGCCGGAGCCCTCTCCGCAGAAATGGTACGCCACCCGCCGTGAGTATTGAGCAAAGTGTGAAATCAGTAGCCCGTCAACATTCATAAAGTAATCTGGAAAAAATGCAGTCGTGAACAAAATGGCGCTATCCGGATTGGAACCCACCACTTTCGGAGCGCAAGGCAACAGCTTAATGCAAAGCTTTATCGAATACCTACTCACAGAGAGAGACTCAACTCTAACACAAACACAAACAGAGGTAGAGAGGGCAGATAGAGTCGCACGTGTATGAACACCTCCATAGAGAGAGAGATTTGTAACCGTAATGCCCACACCCCGCCTTTGACAGTCAGGATTGGCAACTAATTGACGTTGATGATCATAACGTACGATGGATGGTAGTTATATAATGACTAAGACATAGTCGATGATTACATCAAGATTTGATTTATGTTGTTTTCTCTGTATAATAGACCAAACACGTCCGTCCATGTCAAAGGATTCATGTCGATTGTCTCTATGTTTGTTTACTCACTAGCAACAGTTACTCAATCGTCACTCACTAACTACACAAAAGCGTCATTGTCTCTAGTTATGTGTTGCACTTCTACTTAGAGAGTGCAACACATAGTCTCAACTATATAATATCTAATTATACTACACTAACTATCTGGCTAACTGTCTGTTCCTCAGCTGCCACCTGGGAGGGGAAACTGGCTATCCACTACAGATTTAAACAAAAACAAAGAGTAGCAGAGTCAAACATGCACAGAGACATACTCTATCTGGCATAGAGAGAGAGAGAGAGAGAGAGAGATAGACTTACACAAAAAACAAAGAGAAACAAAGACACACATGCACATACATATACTCTATCTATCATAGAGAGAGAGAGAGAGAGAAAGAGAGAGAGATTAACAGAAAAACAGAGAGTATCAGAGTCACACAGGCACAGAGAGATACTCTATCTGGCATAGAGAGAGAGAGATAGAGATAGAGAGAAAGATAGAGAGAGAGAAAGATAGAGAGAGAGATAGAGAGAGAGAGAGAGCGAGAGAGAGAAATTAACAGAAATATAGAGAGCAACAGTCACACAGGCACAGAGTGATACTCTATCTGGCATAGAGAGAGAGAGAGAGAGCGAGAGAGAGATTAACAGAAAAACAGAGAGTAGCAGAGTCACACAGTCACAGAGAGATACTCTATCTGGCATAGAGAGAGAGAGAGATTAACACAAAAACAGAGAGGCACAGAGAGATACACTATCTGGCATAGAGAGAGAGAGAGATTAACACAAAAACAGAGAGTTGCAGAGTTCACATATGCACAGAGAGCTATTCTATACCACAAAGAAACAGATAGATAAAGAGACTCTCACTCAAGAACAGTCACACACGTACAGAACGCCCATCTGCCTCACGCAAGCACAGAGAAAGAAAAGACTCGCACAAATCAAAGAAAATGTAGATATAAAAAGAGAATACTTTGCATAAATCGCTGCTTGAAAGCTTTTGTCTCCATGTAAATGCATGTCAAACTAAATCTTGATACATTGCCGTAGCGACGCAGAAACCAAACGAAAGTAAAGTTAATAAATTTGTCGAGTTTCAATATCTGTTTTTATTTACTTGAAAGCTGCTTTCTTACTTGAAATTCAACTTTAATTTTAAACAATCTTTTTTGCCTTCCTTTCTTTTGTCCTCTACTTTTTTTGCCGTTAAGTTTAGCAGGTTTAACTGATGATCAGTTTCCGAGATAGCTCACGCTTTGTCGCTTGAGATGCTGTGTTTTGATATTTTGGAGTTTTAAGATGTCTGTAACTCCATTAATCCGTCTTGTTCTTGGTCTGCCCCTTCCTCAAAGTGATTCCATCTTCAGATTGTACGCTTTTGCAGCTGGTGTATTCTTGGTTTATTCTCACCAAGTGGCCAAATCATGAGTCTGTTTTTCAATGAATCTAATAGGAGATGTTGTTGGAACAATGGTAAGTGATAATACTGTGCACACTCATTCCAATGTTTCAAGTGCCATTTGTATATATATATATATATATATATATATATATATATATATATATATATATATATATATATATATGGCCTTTTTCGTCTTTACAGACGGTCAATTGACAAGTGTTTCACTGTGACAACTTCTGAGTTTTCGCTTGTCTCTCTTGTCTTTCAGCTCATCACTAAGTCTCTCTTCAAAAGATTTTGTACCTTTGCGCAATGTTGTTTTCCATATTTCTCGATCATCAGCCAGTTTTTCCCATCTGCTGGAACCGATAAAAAAGTTATTCATTGAGGCCTTACAGACACCTTTATATCTGAGCAGTGGTCTGCCCTGGTGCCTTTTCCTCTCCGAAATTTTAAAAGAACAAATTTGTTTTGGAATGCGGCCATTTCCATTCTTTGCACATGCCCTAAACATCTAAGTCTTCTACTGCTGAGCATGCCCATGATGGAAGGCAAGTTTGCACGTTGCAGTATATATATATATATAACGCGTGTCTCTGTAGAGTAGAGATTAGGTGCTTGTTTCTCGTGCCAAAGGTACCAGGTTCGCTCCCTCGTGGAGCAAACTGGATATTTTTCTAGAGATCCAGAGTTTCTAGTCCTATCGGAGACGGACGATAAAACGTAGGTCCCTTGTTAAATTTGAGCACGTAAAAGAACCCATGGTAGTTCAAATTCGAGAAGAGTACGCTGGAAATCCACACACCGGGAAAATTTCATTAGAAAAGATTTGTTTAAATAAAATTAATACGAAATATCATTACCATCTTCTTCCTTCTCCTGTCATCGCTTCCAATTATTTCCATGTTTTACCTATCCTTTTAATATCAACCTCGTGTTCTCTCCTACAGGTCTGTCTAGGTCTTCCCCTACTCCTCTTTTCCATCGGGTTCCAAAACAGTGCCTTTCTTGCAATGCTTCCGGTCGGTCTTCTCAATGTATGCTCTATCCATCGCCAGCGACTCTTCCTGAGCTCTTTCTCTACTGGTATCTGCTTTGTTCTTTCTCTGAGTTCCTCATTTGTAATCTTATCATACCATCTTAGTCCCTCTATTATATGTAAATATCCATTCTCAGTTTTCTGCAGTTTTCTGATGGTTTCCTTCGTTGTCTTCATGTTAAGTGTGTGTTACCTTGTAATAAATGGGCATTCAGTTGTATGTAAAATTACATGCAGTTCATAGTATTTCCATAGGTAAACTACTTGTTCGTATAATTTTTACTTGTGCTAACTGCTAACTTCATAATCTTCATCATTGTCCTCTTTGTCTCAGGAGACTATAGGTTCTGCATCACGTAGTTTATTCTGTACTAAATCACAACGTTTCTTGTTGCTGTAATCGCCTATTCTGGAGCGGCAGTCCTTGCCACAGTTCCTGCAATGCAGGTGAAACTGGAGCTGATACATAGGATGTTCTCTGTGCTCTCTCTTTTGTTTCCATATGGGATGACATTGTGCGTCTTTACTTTCTGAGCCACTCCTCAATGCCGCTCGTCATGCTTGCCTATGTTTGGTCAGCCGCTCACATCATGTTCTTTATCTATGCCGCATGAAGTTAGATCACGTTTGCAGATGTCATTGAAGCATAATAATGAGTTGACCATATAGAATGTTCGTTGGGATTCCGATACGGCACACGTGTCCCAGCCATCTCAGACGCTAAATGCTAACTTAATATTTCCTATATTGTATATACGTGTTACATCCGTTTTAGCAAATGCAGCTATTGGGCAATAATAACTATTAATTTATAGTGAGAAGTTTACAGAAAATTCTT
The DNA here is from genome assembly GCA_020796225.1 of Arion vulgaris. Taxonomy (NCBI): domain Eukaryota; kingdom Metazoa; phylum Mollusca; class Gastropoda; order Stylommatophora; family Arionidae; genus Arion; species Arion vulgaris. The sequence goes on along the minus strand of CM036758.1, from coordinate 63,877,188 downwards.
TTAAAATTTCAGCAAATTAAAGAGTAAAATGACGTTGGAACTAGATAGTACACGCGTTGAAATAACCACAAGAGAATATAACAAAAAAAGGTCCTTTTCTGGAGTCAGCAGGGAAAAAGAAAGAGAGGGAAATCTAAAAATATGTGGAGGCGAAATTTATAAGCAGCGTCTAACGATATACTGTAGACGTGGAAGAAGCTTCACGTGATAGCTAAAAGACTTGACAGGGGTTAGTTGAGGGCCTATGCCCCAACGGCACATTAAAATGCAACAGAGACTGAGAAAGAAGGAGAGAATAAGAGAAGAAAAGAAACAGAGAGATTTGACAAATTAGAATTTATACGCACACTGAACTAAATAAAAATGAATATTAATCCATGATGAAATGAACGATTCACATTCAAATGAAATTAATTCCTTCAACTTTTGTCATTTTTTCCTCTGTATCAGGTTTCTGTTTGGAATCCAGCCTCCATCATTATCACCCATCCTAGACCTTCTCCTTTCGCAGTAAAAATGAAATTAAGGTGAGATCAGAAATTTTGAGATCCGTTGAGAACAATGGGAATAATTTAAGAGGTCAGTTTCCTGATTTAGCCACGCAATTAACTCTCCTGCAACGAGTGTTTTTATCCCACTGTTGCTATGGTAACTAGAAAAAGCTAAGAACATTTTACGTACCCAATCAGCATGATTCCTGTCTCGTGCTCTAACAATGTGTTATACGATTGTTCATCTCAATCTTAACATCTTCATTTGAATTTATCATGCCATTAGCATGATATCTTAGAACACGCATCTCCTCTCCAGAGAGGCTGGAGATTTTGGAAATCATGTTAACGTTATGGCTATTATCACGTTGCAGTCACTCTTAGCTCGAAGACGTATTTCACTTATCTGTACTGTTCTGTTACTAGTAAATGAATAGAGAAAAAAACTAGATAATTTAAGTGAGAATCATTGTTTGTTTCTGTCAGAAATATATTCACATAATTAGTTATAGTTCTGTCAATTTCCCCGACTGTTACTAGAAATATATTCACATATCAGTCGGTCAAGTGTCCAACTATACTAGAAATATATTCACATATCAATCAGTCAAGTGTCCAACTATACTAGAAATATATTCACATATCAATCAGTCAAGTGTCCAACTATACTAGAAATATATTCACATATCAATCAGTCAAGTGTCCAACTATACTAGAAATATATTCACATATCAATCAGTCAAGTGTCCAACTATACTAGAAATATATTCACATATCAGTCTGTCAAGTGTCCAACTATACTAGAAATATATATCATTCACTATCAGTCATGTCAAGTGTCCAACTATACTAGAAATATATTCATACATCGTCAAGTGTCCAACATACTAGAAATATTCAATCATGCATACAGAATATCACATCATCGTCAACTATACTAGAAATATATTCACATATCAATACAATGTCAATGTCAACTATACTAGAAATATATCGTCAGTCACTATATCAATCGTCAAATTCAACTATACTAGAAATATCAATCGTCAATGTCCAACTATATAGTAAATTATTCAAATATCAATCGGTCAAATGTCCAACTATACTAGAAATATCAATCGGTCAAATGTCCAACTATACTAGAAATATCAATCGGTCAAATGTCCAACTATAAAATATATCAGCAAATCAATCGTCAATGTCAACTATACTGAAATATATTCACATATCAATCAGTCAAGTGTCCAACTATACTAGAAATATATTCACATATCAATCAGTCAAGTGTCCAACTATACTAGAAATATATTCACATATCAATCGTCATGTCCAACTATACTAGAAATATATTTACATATCAATCGGTCAAGTGTCCAACTATACTAGAAATATATTCACATATCATCGTCAAGTGTCCAACTATACTAGAAATATATTACATATCAATGTCAAGTGTCCAACTATACTAGAAATATATTCACATATCAATCGGTCAAGTGTCCAACTATATTAGAAACTATCAATCGGTCAAGTGTCCAACTATACTAGAAATATCAATCGGTCAATGTCCAACTATTAGAAACATCAATCATCAATGTCAACTATCTAGAAATATATTACATATCAATCGGTCAAGTGTCCAACTATACTAGAAATATCAATCGGTCAAGTGTCCAACTATACTAGAAATATCAATCGGTCAAGTGTCCAACTATACTAGAAATATCAATCGTCAATGTCCAACTATACTAGAAATATCAATCGGTCAAATGATTTAAACAATACAATTCGATTAGTTGACTTCCCTAGGAATTTTAATATCATCTGTAGTGAAAAGGTTAGTTCCCCATCGTTCCCAATGTAATCTCGGTTCGCTACCTCGTAGATCCATCGGGATATTTGTTCCAGAGATTACGTATCACAGTGTAGGTGAGATCAAGTTCCTATTCCTATCGGAGACGGACGATAAAACGTAGGTACCGTTCTCAAGTTGAACACGTAATGGTAACCTTAGCAGTTCAAAATCTAGAAAAGCGACTTGAAAATCTATGCCCGGGCAAAAATTCATTAGAAAAACTAGAAAATATCATTCCTAACAACTATTTTTACCATTTTCTAAACTACTTCGGGACGCTTGCCGGTGCAACAAAGTTCGTGCACTGCCGCTAAGATCTTTCTGAGATCTTCCTTTAATCGTTCTTAAAGAGATTGAAGAACATATGGTTACTCATCGAATTGCAATAATGATGATCCTATCAATCAAGCTAAATTGGATATTGTGTTTCAATAGCCATAATTTGCTTGTTAATTTTTACTCGTTACGGATCATAGACGAATACATAGCAAATAATAGTCGCCCGTGCGGGGCAGGGGTCGGCAAGATACGTAAAGAACAGTACCACTGCGACCTACAAGGCATGTCGTAAGAGGCGACTGATGTAGGACCTAGGAAGCTACCCTAGTAAATAAAAATCATCGCAGAAATCGGATGTGCTATCATAAGTTTAGATGGATAACTGACACAACACACAATTGGTCTTAGGCTCAGATCACATAGAAATCACACAGAGTGGCTAACAAGTGGTCGATATGGAGCGCTCAAAGAAGAAGAACACAAAGAAGCTAATAAAAACAAAAACGGGAATGGAAACTAAGCAAGAGATATAGTGTAGCTTGCAAACGTTGGAAGACGACCTAGTGTGTTTACGATGCCTTTTTTCTGTTCTACAATACTCCATTAACATTAACTGCCTCAATTTGCGTTATGGTTCTCAAATTAACTCTCAGTGTACACACACTGAAACGGCGTTTTTACGAGCTGCTTTTTTGAAAATCATTTGAAAGGAGTATCAGAACACTGGTGGCGTCTGTGGCTTAGAGGATAGTGACTCAGTATATTAACCCCCCTGTTCTGAGTTCGAATCATGCTGCGGACAATTTGTGGCAAATGTCGCGTGGATTTTTAGAAAAGAACGAAGGCTCCACCCGTTCAGAAAGCAATGGCAAACTACTGAAGGTAATAATACCTAGAAAAATCACAAACAGCGTTAAAAGCTGGGGTTGATTCGCAATGTCCTGTAAAGGATATGCAATTAACTTATCAGAACACTATTTCAAATTTCAGAAAGCGCAGTTGTAATCTCTATTATGTATATAGCCCTGATGTATTACGGGATCCGCAGTAGCGCAGCTGTTAGTGAACTCGCTTCTAATGCTAGTGGTCCGTGTTCAATTCGCACAGTGGGTGTGGGGTTTTTTCCGATCGTAACTTCTCTCAGGTTGAACCAGCCTCAATTGGGTACTAGAAAAGCACTGGGAAGTAAAGGCGGTTAGTGTTGTGTTGACCACATCACCCACCGTGTGCCGACGGTTAATGAAAAAAATACAGATCTAACACCGTATTACCTTTTATACAACTTCGTATAAAAATAGTTCACAATATATATATGAGACTGCAGTAAAACTATTTGATTGGCAAAACACGTAATCACAAAGTACTGTAGATTTACAAATTACAAAAACAATGACAAATACATCAGCGTTTCGACCAACAAGGCCTTTATCAAGCAAACGAACAACAGGAGTGACAAATTTAAAAACACAAATGGACGACCAAATACAAACGTTTCTAATGTAAATTTGGGAATAAAAACGAATAACGAAATAAATGTAGCACAAAAACACACATAAAAACTAGAAATAGAACGGAAGAGAAACAATGAAAAATCTAGTAAATTTATAGCTTGAATACATGCAACATATACCCATATAGATTACAAGGCATGGGAAGAGAAAGTACTAAGAAGCATAGGAATGTAACACGTTGAGCCCACGTGGTCCCGTAATCTTATCTATGCCATTATCTGTAAGCGGTGTAATAAGGCTTATATCGGCGAGACAGGCAAGAGACTCAGTGACCGATTCGCCCAACACTTGTGCGACATATGCAAATGCTCTATGATCACTGTAGCCACCCATTTCAATGATACTGACCATTTAGGAGCTCATGATGTCCAGGTTACAGCCATCCGATCGTGTTCCTCGGATGATCGCAGTAGATTTGCTCTGGATAATCAGTTGATTTCTTTCTATGGTACCTTGCGATCACGTTGGCTCAACGTATTACATTCCTATGCTTCTTAGTACTTTCTCTTCCCATGCCTTGTAATCTATATGGGCATATGTTGCATGTATTCAAGTTATATATTTACTAGATTTTTCATTGTTCCTCTTCCGTTCTATTTCTAGTTTTTATGTGTGTTTTTGTGTTACATTTATTTCGTTATTCGTTTTTATTCCCAGATTTTCATTAGAAACGTTTGTATTTGGTCGTCTAACTGTTTTTTTTAAAATTTGTCACTCATGTTGTTCGTTTTCTTGGTAAAGTCCTTATTGGTCGAAACGTTGCTGTATTTTGTCATTGTTTTTGTAATTTGTAAAACTACAGTACTTTGTGATTACGTGTTTTGACAATCAAATAGTTTTACTGCAGTCCTAATATATATATATATATATATATATATATATATATATATATATATATATATATATATATATATATATATATATATATATATAGCATCATAAATACTAGACAATCACAGCAGCAAGGAAATAAAATTGAATGACTCACATACATAAAGATAGAGAAATTGTCGTTTTATTTCATTAACAAGTGTTGTCACTCCACTGATTTTAATTTGCACATCTTATATACTCTTGTAATCGTAATAGATTAGTATGTCCCTGTAGACTTCAAGGATACAAACTAAAACCACTCACTATCTTGGGAATAGAAACTAAAATCACACACTATTTCGACCTTTTGCGTATATAATTTCCATTAATACACAAGAGAAATGTTTCAGAAATAGGGCTTTATGGAAACAAATGCTGTCGAATATAATCTTGTTGTTCAGTGGTGGAACATAACTGAGATGGTATTATAAGATTACGAACGATGAACTTAAAGAAGTAAAAATAAAGGGTTTAAAAGCTGAAGGATTGACTTCATTGCACCAGGTTTTACCTCATACAGCTCGGTTCTTCTCCGCAGAAATGGCACGCCACATACCGAGAGTATTGCATAAAGCACGAACTCCGTAGCTACAGCAACAATCCTAGGGTCTCTGGAAAAAACTGCACTCGTGAACAGAATGACGCGATCCGGACTCGAACCCACGACCTTCGACTCACAAGGCAAAGGGATTAACCACTTAACCACAGAGACCCCATGTTAAAGAACTAAGCATAAACCATTGGAAAAAGAGCTACGTAATAGAAACTAGCGATGGATAGGTTACACATTGAGAAGACCGACCGAAGAATGACAAAACAGGCATTGTTTTGGAACCAGCAGGGAAAGAGTAGTAGAGGAAAGCTCAGAAATACCTGGAGAAGAAAGCTGGAGACTAATATTAAAAGAATAAAGAAGACGTGGAGAGAATTGGAAGAGATAGCAAGAGAGAGAAAGAGCTGTAAGAAGTTTGTTGACGACCTATGCTCCGTTGGGAGTTAAGAAAGGGAAGAAGAAGAAGTTGATCAGATTACCAACACAAAAATAATATCTACATAAGACTATCAAACAACTCCTGCATGTATAAAAAATTATTACAGTCTTGAAAAAAAATACCTTAATAAAATAATGAAATCATATAATTGGGACAGCGTATTCATGTAGAAATGTGCATTTTAACGGGACATTTTCTAACTCTTTACGTGTTTTCTTCACAAAATGTATACATTTCATAGCGCATTTTGTCCACCATTACACTAGGTCATTGAGCATGTGTAGCGGTAAACGTGGAAAAACGTAGATGCACCATTTGTAAATGAGAAATATCAATATAAAATGGGATCCATGTTTTAATTTTGCTTATTTAAACAAGTGAACTGGTTTTCATACCATGAGGTATATTTGCATATACGGTGTTATGTCCTTATTTCCTTTTATTGCCCGCATGCCCAGCGTGTTCTTATCGCGTTGGACTACGGGTGACTAGTCCTCTGTAAGTGCGGGTTCAACTCCGCGGACTGGCAGAAAAGCTACAGGTTCCCCAGATTTATGGTGTTCGTGGCACCGAGCCGAAGGTTACGATGTCCATGGCACCGAGCCGAAGAGCTAAAAGCTCAAGTGCTTCTGGATCGGAAAAAAAATTACTTTGTGATGTTTACTATAAATAATCTCTATGATCTGATTGTATGACTGTGACATACGACGGACACCTCATACATAACGTAGTCGTTTAGAGCTGCTGTCCATGCTTGAATTACATTGAGAAACAAAGAATGAGGGCCACTTAATAAGATGTTATCAAACTCTACAGCATAGATTCCCAAACTTTTTCGGCCCACCGCCCACTTTGCACAACATAAACTTTGTAAGGCCCCCTCCACATTATAACAGTTTGCCAACGCCCTCCCATATATATATACATGCTCTATCTTCTCTTTGACATAGAAAATTGATATATATTTATGTAATACATAGTCAATTTTCAAATAATTATATGCATGAAATAGAAAATTGATGAAAAATGGATCTTGTAAGACGGCATAATATGAATTAAAATGTAGAATTACAATTTTTTATGATTATTCAATCGCAAAATCACGAAAATAATTTATTTTAAAATATTAATAATTAATTTCTTCTTTAAGGAGCCATCGACCACTAATCGCCTGAACACCCCGCAAATTCTTCTGAACCCACCATCGCCCCCTAGAATGCTTCAGCGCCCACTGGGTGGCGGTACCGCCCACTTTGGGAAACGCTGCTATACAGTACGCAGTCTTTTACAACAGAACATCGGGAAAGAAGGCGCGAGGAAGACCACACAAAAGATGATTAGATGTTGTCGCAGAATCCTGTCAAAAAGCAAAAATAACTATTATCAAAGCTACTAGAGCAGCGCAAGACAAAAACAGAAAACCCTTATACTGGACAAAAACCTGGTAACAGTGTGAAGGCAAAGAAGAAAAAAAAGTAATTAGGTCCAAGTTCCGATACTGACGAGTTACAGGATGATGATATCCGTGTATAGAAGAGTAGAACATCAGGACGTGATGGTGATATTGACCTTGTGTGCTTAAAAATAAATCTAGATAAAAACACATTTCGTTTTTAATGGCTGCACACACATGACGACAACAAGTGTTGGATTTCAAAGTAACGAGACGCATCAAAACGCTCATGCTCTTCGTGACTATCATTCATTTCTATACTGGAACCAAGAATAACTATGAATGGAAATTACAGGAAGCCAACTGCAGGAGTGAATACTCAAGGAAGGTACTAGAAAACTATAAATAACCTTTTTTCAAAGGTTTAAAGGATTTACTTCCCTGCACCAGGTTTCGCCATATGGCTCAGTTATTGTTGCCAGAAATGGCACGCGACCGGCCTTGAGTTGTGCACAACGTACAAACTAAGTAGTTCGAACAGTAATCCTAGAGATCCCATGGAAAAAATGAGCATGTTACTCGGATTGAGTTCGAATACATAACCTTCAGAACGGCAATCAAACGTCTTAGCCACTTCTTTATAGAGACGCCCCGCCCAGCGTGTTCGTAGCGCGTTGGACTACGGGTGACTAGTCCTCTGTAAGTGCGGGTTCAACTCCGTGGACTGGCAGAAAAGCTACAGGTTCCCCAGATTTACGGTGTTTGTGGAACCGAGCCGAAGGGTTACGATGTCCATGACACCGAGCCGAAGAGCTTTCAGCTCAAATGCTTCTGGATCGGAAAAAAATATAAAAAATAGAGACTCCCTTAATAACATTTGCTGTAGATTAATGGTAGTGATTTGTATATCCACACCAGAAGGCAAGAGTTCACATTTCAATACTATAGATTTTTTTGTGAAACGATGCCGAAGCTACTATGTGAGTGATCTGACGCTGACATTTTAGGCACCTGAAAGAGATTGAAACAAATAGTACTATAAATTCATTGACACCAACTATGTAGAACAATTTAACGGTATCTTATATAGAAGACGCTACAGTGCTAAGTGATTGAGCCGTTGTCGTACGTTCTGAAGGTCTTGAGATCGAATCCCGACTGCAACGTTCTGTACACAATTGCATTCTCCCCCAGAGATCTCTTGGATTGCTGCCAGAGTCACAGGGGAACGACCAAGGTCATGAGAATACATGCAGTAAATGTAAGCCACTGGAGGAAACCGCTCTACAAGATGTAGAATCATACACATACCTTGGTAGTAACATAGACACAGAAGGGGAACAAACAAAGATATCAAGATAAGAATACAAAAGCAAAGGAAACTTTATTGCATTGAGAAAGATATGGAAGTCAAAGGAGGTCAAAACAAACACAAAGCTGTGAATCTTTCAATTAAATGTGAAGTCAGTTCTGTTCTATGGCTCAGAAATATGGAGGACAACAAAAGAAATCATCAGAAAACTGCAGACCTTCGTAAATGGATGTTTATGTAGAGTGAAGGAACTGAGATGGTATGATAAGATTACAAACGAGGAACTCAGAGAAAGAACTAAGCAGATACCAATGGAGAGCTAGAGAAGAGACGCTGGCGATAGAATGGATCATGAAATCAACAGCAACAGATAATAGATGAGGAATACAATCGACACTTATGAAGCAACTAAATGTCCTGGATTTTGCAGACGATCTGGCATTGCTGTCCCACAATCACGCACAGATTAAAGATAAAATGAATACCCTAAATAATAAGTTTCAGCAACTAGGTTTGAAAATACACAGGAAAAGACCAAGGTCATGAGAATAAATGCGGTAAATGTAAACCAGATTATACTGTAGGAAACCGCTCTACAAGATGTAGAATCATACACATACCTTTGGTAGCAACATAGACACAGAAAGAGGAACAAATAAAGATGTCAAGATAAGAATACAAAAATCAAGGAAACTTATTGCATGGAATAAGATATGGATGTCAAAGGAGTTTTAAAAAAAGCACAAAGCTGGGAATCTTTCAATTAAATGTGAAGTCAGTGCTGTTCTATGGCTCGGAAACATGGAAGGCAACAAAAGAAATCATCAGAAAACTAAATACCTTCATAAATGGATGTTTACGTAGAGTGAAGGGACTGAGATGGAATGATAAGATTACGAACGAGGAACACAGAGAAAGAACGAAGCAGATACCAATGGGGAGCTAGAGAAGAGATGCTGGCGATAGATAGGACCCACATTGAGTAGACCGACCGGAAGTATTGCAAGACATGCGCTTTTTAGGAACCCACAGGAAAAGAGGAGTATGCCTATACATTCCAGGAGAAGAAAGCTGGAAACTAATATTTAAAGGATAGGTAAAACAGGGAAAGAATTTGTAGACATGGCAGGAGAGATGAAGAGCTGGAAGAGGTTTGTTGAAGGCCTATGCTCTGTTGGGAGTTGAAAGGTTAAGAAGGTGTCTATATCGAAGAAAACTAGCAATACTTTAAGAGTATCTGTAAAGTGTCTCAACAAATCATCTGTAACTAACAGCCACAGAAACGTCACCATCGTTAGCACAAGACAAAATATGTTTTAGTGAAATATTGCTCTCTCTAAAATATTTACCATCTACTTAAAAAATGCCATGGATTCCAGGTTAAAGCGATCTGACAAAACTTATCACAATTCAAAGTTGATCCTTCTTTAAAAAAAAAAAAAACCTCAATAGATTTCAGTTAAATTGTTGTTATTATCATGTAAAGTAGATTCATCGATTTCTACAACCATTTTTTTAACGTGTAGTTTTGCAGCTAGAAACTGTTTCATGACGCAAGCAAAGAAACAAAAGTAAGACTTATGCGAACATGTATATTCTCTGTGGTAACATATGGATGTGAATCGTGGGCTATAATACAAACATTAAAGAAGAAAACAGAAGCTTTCGAAACAAGGCGTTACAGAAAAGTTCTTAGAGTATCCTGGACAGAGAAGTGAAAAAACAAGACCTGCATATCGAGGAACATTGGCTCATAAATAACATCATGTCTCGGAAGTTAAAAAATTATGGCCACGTTAAACGTCACAGTGGTTTGGAGAGATCTGTAATGGAAGGTATGGTTTTTGGAGTACTAGGCAAGGGTCGACCATGACAAAGGTGGCAGCAAGATATCAAAGAAACCTTGAATATGACGCTGGAAGATAGGAGAACTTGCTAAAAACATAATTTTTATGCGGCTATGATGAAAAGACGTTTTGCAAGGGACATGCTACTGCTTGAAGTTTTGCAACTAGTCGTTTTATTACTATATATTTTGCCATATCCTGAATACACATTAAAGCTCATGAGATCATGAAAGTGGTTATGTGAGTCATTCCATGTGTGTTCTCATTGATCTATTCTCATTGATAACAGTAAATATAACAAAAGTAAAGGAACCATTTTGACTGTCCGTTGTTCATTTGAGGATCATTTTCATCGCGAAAAGGACATGTCCATAATTGCTCCGATCTCCTCCGAAGCATATAGTTCAGTGTGGTTAGAGCAATGTTTCCCAAAGTGGGCGGTACCCCAAAGTGGAGCCTGAAGCGTTCTAGGGGGGCGATAGTGGGTTCAGGAGAATTTGGGGGGTGTTCAGGCGATTTGGAAGTCTGTGGCTCCTTAAAGAAGAAATTAATTATTAATATTTTAAAATAAATTATTTTCGTGATTTTGCGATTGAATAATGATTTAAAATTTGAATTCTGGATTTTAATTCATCTTATTCCCGTCTTACACGATCCATTTTTTCAGCTATTTTCTATTTCATGCATATAATCATGTGAAAATTGATCTTGTATTACAGAAATATATATCAATTTTCTATGTCAAAGAGAAAATAGAGTATGTATATATGTGGAAGGGGGTCGTTGGCAAACTTTTATAATGTGGAGGGGGCGTTACAAAGCTTATGTCGTGCAAAGTGGGCAGCGGGTCGAAAAAGTTTGGGAATCTATGGGTTAGAGTAACAACTCGCCGTTCTGTGTTGATTGACGTATGTATCTACTGGAGGTTTATCTCGTAGTTTTCCCGTCTTGGCACACCTATCGGTATGCACCAATCGGTATGCATCTATCGGTATGCATCTATCGGTACGCATCTATCGGTATGCACCTATCGGTATGCATCTATCGGTATGCACCTATCGGTATGCATCTATCGGTATGCATCTATCGGTATGCATCTATCGGTATGCATCTATCGGTATGCACCTATCGGTATGGACCCTTTTTATACCACGTGGTATATAGGGTAATACGGTGATAGGCCGTATTTGTCCATTGACCGTCGGCACACGTTGGGCGATGTGGCCAACGTCATACCTACCTTTACATTTCAGTGCTTTTTCTGGTACTCAATTGAGGCTGAATCTACGCCTACTACGGAAATATTCGACGCCTACTTGTGGAAGTGAACATAACAAAAGCAATTCTTCGTCTACATTGTGTAACCTACCAGCTGTTAGCAGTTAACTTACAAACCTCATCGGTTTCCAGTTTAATATTAAGTTAGTGTCATATAACCTTTATAAACATTTGTTTGGCTATCGTTATCTTATTTTCTTTCTTTTTTTCAAATCCTCTTTTGTCTCACAGTGCCAGGATAAATAGTAATTCGATTAGTTAGTTAGTTAGTTATTCCTTTCGAGCAAAGGCGGCACATAGACAGAGTTTAGATCTCCAAAGTGATACGGTTCTTTGCTAGCAGTTGGAGATCTTGTATGTTTTACATCCCAATAGTTTACTTTCTTGTTGGATGGTTCTTGAAGAGTGGTCTTTGGTTTTCCACGTTTTCTTTTCCCAACTGGTGACCACATAAGACTTGTCGATTTAGTCTCTTTTCGTCTGATCTAAGAACATGACCTAAATATTTCACCTTCGTTCTATAATATTTGATACGTTTAGATAAATCCTCTGTTTCAGAAATACTGGGGTTTTCACGATTGAGATTATAGCTCAAAATCAACCGACCATAGCATACGAAGAAAATAACACCTCCATCTTGAAACCGAACCGAAAACCGGTAATTCTGATTATCGTCTGTATATTATCAAAATTTAAAATAAATAATACAGATTTTACGCTGTCTAAAGATTTAGTAAAATTCCAAGGGATTCAACATAACTAAATTGCACGTTTTCAATTTTCATTGTTGTCATATATTGACCGATACAATATTATGTTATATGGTAATTGAAGACCACCTTGGCTAGATCAGCGTTTCACAAGTGGAAACCGCCTCAGTGGCCTGAAGCGTCTAGGGCGGGGAAATATTGGGTTCAAAGAATTTTAGGGTGTTCAGGCATTGGTCGGTGGCTCCTTAAAGAAGAAATTAGTAATAAATATTTTTAAATAAATTATTTTCGTGATTTTATTGAATAATCATTTAAAATTTTAATTCTGCATTTTAATTTATCTTATGCTCGTCTAACACGATCCATGTTTTCACAATTTTCTATTTGATGCATATAATCATTGAAAATTGAAAATCTATGACAGAAATATATATAAATTTTCTACGTCAAAGAAAATAGAACATGTATATATGTTGGGTGGCTGGCAAACTGTTATAGTGTGTTGGGGGATGGGGCTTACAAAGTTTATGTGTGAAAGTGGGCGGTTGGACGAAAAAGTTTGGGAATCAGGGCTAGATGTTCAATGGAGGATGTATATTATTTCACAGTGATACAAGAAAGAAAATATTATGTTATATGGTAGTGGAGACCACTTTGGGCTAGGTGTTCAATGTAGTGTTGTAAATTATTTCACAGTGATACAGAAAAGAAAATATTATGTGATATGGTAGTAAAGACCACATTGGGCAGGTGTTCATTGAAGGATGCATATTCTTTCACAGTGATACGGAAAGAAAATATATGTGATATGGTAGTGAAAGACACATTGGCATAGGTGTTCAATGAAGGATGCGATATTCTTTCACAGTGATACGGAGAAAGAAAATATTATGTGATATGGTAGTGAAAGACCACCTTGGGCTAGGTGTTCAATGAAAGGATGTGTATATTATTTCACAGTGATACGGAGAAAGAAAATATTATGTGATGGTAGTGAAAGACCACCTTGGGCTAGGTGTTCATGAAAGGATGGTATATTCTTTCACAGTGATACGAGAAAGAAAATATTATGTAATATAGTAAAGACCACCTTGGCTAGGTGTTCAATGAAGGATGCGTATATTCTTTCACAGTGATACAGAATAAATATTATGATATGGTAGTGAAAGACCACCTTGGGCTAGGTGTTCAATGAAAGGATGTATATATTTCCCAGTGATACTGGGAAGAAATTAACATAAAACACCATCAATATAGGAAAACTCTAAGATTATATATAGTCACTTTATTTTTGTATGTGAGAATATACCAAAGGAAAGGTATACTACGAAATAAGGACATCAGAAGCAAAGTAGGCATACATTCATGCACGAATAAAACTGCAAGACAAACGGCAGTGGTTGGATAATAATAAAACGATACAACCAACCACCAATAACATGATACACAAAAGAATCAGCTATAGAGCAGGAAGACCAAGAAAAGATGGATAGACAATTTCAAGACACACTGTATAAACACGATATAACACAGAAGGCATTCATCAGTCCTGACCACGCAAATTAAAGCTCCCAACCCTATACTTAATGGCAAGTGTGGACAGCCAGTTCTCTATCCACCAGGAAGACGATAGACAAATAGAGAATATATATAATGAAACAAGTATAAGAATTATGATCTAATTGAACAATAACATTGTTATACAAATACAGTAACATTGTTATACAAATACAGTAACATTGTTATACAAATACAGTAACATTGTTATACAAATACAGTAACATTGTTATACAAATACAGTAACATTGTGATACAAATACAGTAACATTGTTATACAAATACAATAACATTGTTATACAAATACAATAACATTGTTATACAAATACAGTAACATTGTTATACAAATACAGTAACATTGTTATACAAATACAGTAACATTGTTATACAAATACAGTAACATTGTTATACAAATACAGTAACATTGTTATACAAATACAATAACATTGTTATACAAATACAATAACATTGTTATACAAATACAGTAACATTGTTATACAAATACAGTAACATTGTTATACAAATACAGTAACATTGTTATACATCCCATAGAGGCCATTACATTGTAGTGGTGGAGGTTTGTGCTCAATGATACAGTGAGCTATGACGGGGAACTTATTTCCGGAAGGTTACAATCCGGAAAGGTCACTGAGGAGGACAGACAGAAGCATGGTCTCCTGGTCCTCAGGTTGGGGTTGGCTTAGGACTAACGATCCCATCCTTTAAAAAAATTAAAGTTACATGAAACAAAACAAACATACAACCTATCTACGGGCATGAAGGCTACAGAGTCATTGACTCAATGACTGGAAGTGGTAAAGCAAAGGAGCTACTTTCATGGGACGAAGTCCTGAATGCAAAACAAGACCAAATTGATGCTGGAATGTAAGAACAATGTAGAAACGAAACTATCACAAATACAGTAGAGATGAGAAGATATAATCTACATATCCTAGGGTTATGGAGCAGAATGGACAGGAAATGGAAGAAGTACCACTGCAACAGGTGAAACAGTCCTTTTTCTGACAGACATGACCTCACCATGAAGGAGCAGTATGGACTCAGAGGGTAGCAAAGCGTGAAAGACCCAAGACAACTGGAGGAGAACGATAGAGCAAACTGAAGAAATGAATCATAGCTGAACACAATACAGAGGAAGGCCATGAACAGGGAAGAATGGTGTACATTTGTCCTAAACGCCAGGCTAACAGGCTAAAGAAAAGAGATTGTTATACAAATACAGTAACATTGTTATACAAATACAATAACATTGTTATACAAATACAATAACATTGTTATACAAATACAATAACATTGTTATACAAATACAATAACATTGTTATACAAATACAGTAACATTGTTATACAAATACAATAACATTGTTATACAAATACAGTAACATTGTGATACAAATACAATAACATTGTTATACAAATACAGTAACATTGTTATACAAATACAATAACATTGTTATACAAATACAATAACATTGTTATACAAATACAGTAACATTGTTATACAAATACAGTAACATTGTTATACAAATACAGTAACATTGTTATACAAATACAATAACATTGTTATACAAATACAGTAACATTGTGATACAAATACAGTAACATTGTTATACAAATACAATAACATTGTTATACAAATACAATAACATTGTTATACAAATACAGTAACATTGTTATACAAATACAATAACATTGTTATACAAATACAATAACATTGTTATACAAATACAATAACATTGTGATACAAATACAATAACATTGTTATACAAATACAGTAACATTGTGATACAAATTCAATAACATTGTTATACAAATACAGTAACATTGTTATACAAATACAGTAACATTGTTATACAAATACAGTAACATTGTGATACAAATACAATAACATTGTTATACAAATACAATAACATTGTTATACAAATACAGTAACATTGTTATACAAATACAGTAACATTGTTATACAAATACAGTAACATTGTTATACAAATACAATAACATTGTTATACAAATACAGTAACATTGTGATACAAATTCAATAACATTGTTATACAAATACAGTAACATTGTTATACAAATACAGTAACATTGTTATACAAATACAGTAACATTGTGATACAAATACAATAACATTGTTATACAAATACAGTACCATTGTTATACAAATACAGTAACATTGTTATACAAATACAGTAACATTGTTATACAAATACAGTACCATTGTTATACAAATACAATAACATTGTTATACAAATACAATAACATTGTGATACAAATACAGTAACATTGTTATACAAATACAATATCATTGTTGGTATTTGTTTGTCTTTCACCGATTCCTTTCGTTAGGCGTGCTCGTTGCACCTAATATGGTGCTCTGGCTGATTTTTGTTTTCGTGAAGGCTTGCTTTCCTTATCACAAGTTCCCCTCGCATCAGGCTAGCTTATTCTCCGACTTCAAAGGTTTAGATTTCCAAGAAGACGTTCGGGGTCTCCTGATGTCTAATCACGCACATTGTGTACAACGAGAAGAATTTTGGCTAAGCTAGCCTCGAACTCTAGTATTTCCAGAGTACGTGGTCAGTACGTAAAAAATTATAACGACAGAGATGAGGTGTCTTAGAAGAGCTGCAGGTGTGATAATAAGAAACAAAATTAGAAATGAAGAAATCAGAAGAAGACTGGATGTGAAACCAGTTATGCAATTCATAAAAGAACAACAGATTAAATGGTTTGGACACCTGACCAGAATGTCCTGGTATCGCCTACCACAGAGAGCCACACAGAAAAAGTATAATGAGTACAAGACAAGAGGAAGACCACGCAAAAGATGGTCAAGCGTCAACATGAAATCAGCTTACAATGCCTTAAACAAGATCACATCAAACTATAAGTAATCAAGCTACAAAGTGCCTTCTAAAAAAAGGCACACACAAGATCACTACGTTTCACCCCCAACACTTCTATAAAGAAGTAAATGGTGGAAGAGAAGAGCAAGCACACACAAGATCACTACGAAATTTGTTCACCTCACTCACACACTTCTATGAAGAAAAGAAGTAAATGCTGGAAGAGAAGAAGAAGAAGAGTGGTCAGTAGCACAGAGTGTTATCAATTTCACTATTGGTGACCTCTATATATGTATTCGACTTCTCAGTTCCAAATTTGGAGGGGAATATATTTCCGAATATAACGACTCTCAGGTCGACCCAGCCTCAATTGGGTACCATAAAAATTAATGGGAAGAAAAGACGGCTGTCATGATGTTGACAACATCACCCACCGTGTACCGAAGGTCAATGAACAATGCATACCTACCATCATATTTCCCAATATATCTCGAGGAATAACAAAGGATTCCTTTACTGAAAATATAATCTCTATGGCACCATGTGTATGCACGACAAGATATTTCTGTTTGAGAACCGCTGTCCTAGATGAAATGAAATCGTGGCATATCCAAAGACAGCCATCAACCACAGTAAACAAGTCGTTGATTTTCAGGACCACTTTACGTTCAGTAGTTTCATTGCTTTCGAACGGGTGGCGCCATCGTCTTGTTAAAATCAACGCAAGCAAACGTCTCGAACCAGAAGTCGGTTAATGACAGATCATAACTCTAGGCTACAGAACGCCATTCAGATGACCAATGACCAAATCTAAACAGGGATTTATGGCTAAGTTGTTAAGCCCTTTGCCTTGTGAGTCGAAGGTCGTGGGTTCTGAATCGGATAAGGGCTGTTCGGTTCATGAGTGTAGTTTTTTTCCAGAGACCCTAGGATTGTTGCTGGGCCACGGATTTCGTACTTTGTGCAATACTCTCGGCTGGTGGCGTGCAATTTCTACGGAGAGGGACTGAGTCATATGGGATAAAACCCGGTGCAATGAAGTCAGTCCCTTGGCTTTAAAACCCTTTAAAAATAATTTGAGATGGAATAAAAAAAACTAATTAATGAGCAACTTTAATTACTAGAGTTTGAGATAATTCATTTTGATAACGGACATCTAACAGATTGTATGATTGGTCTAGACACGCTTATAGTGTCACGCTAGTTTATGCTAATTTACTTGTAGCTCTAATGCTAGAACTCTTTATTTGTTCTGCAGACTCGAAAATGAAGGAAGATGTTTACACTGAATATGTTGTTAGCTTTTTGACGAAGACTTAAAAGATTACCTGGTTCATCAAATGAAAGTCAAATAGCCATATTTACTGTCCGTGTTAACCACACCTTCGGTGCAGGGCAGGCGTTTTTAATACTATATGTAATGAGACAATTGTATGCGTCACAGGTATAATCCAGGTAAACAAATATTATAACTCATTACAAGAAAGATTTCATATTAACTCTTTCCATACCAGGAAGTATAGCATCAAAATTTGGACTGCAGTTAAGTTTTGAAAAGACAAATATAATGAAAACGCCTATGGCAAGTAATGCAGATATCACACTGGAATCTAAAAGGATTAAAATAACAAAGCCGTTCACCTATTTAGGTAGCAATTTCGATTGCACAGAAAATGTTAAAAAAAGAAACTATGATATGAATAACCGTAAAAGGCAACATCAGCTTTCAAAATTCTATATAAAATATGGAACTGCAAGTTATATAGTTTCAAAACTAAATAACGAATTTTCAATTCAAATGTTGTTTCAATCCTAACATATGCCAGCGAGAGTTGGGAAATAACTAAAGATATAGAAAGCAAGTTGAATGCATTTGAAAATAGATGTCTGCGAAAAATAATGAAGATAAAACGGAACGAATTAAAGAGAAGTGATACAATCATACAAATATATAAAGTCTTTGAAGAATAATAAGGGAACAAGTAAGGCATGTATGGTATTTCAAGCATCTTTTCGAACAGAGAAATTTCAGAGTTGTGAGACCTAGTCGCTGACCAGATTGAGAGAGAAAAGTGTCGATATTGGCATAACCCGAAGTGAATCAAACATTTAATATGCAAAAAAATTGACTAATTAACAAAGAAAAGGACACAATCGACACCCCAGCCCTATTGTATGCAAAATTCAAGATTGGCAATTCAGCAATATATACACGTGAACAGACATCTCAAACTGCTTCGCTCAAACTTCAAGACTGGCAGGAATATGTTACATTGAAAGATTTTCATTAACTCAGTGATACATGACTGGAAAGAAAACTACACGAACAAAATTTATACAAGAAACATCATTTTACAAATAATTATTTCAAGCGAAAGAAATAGTATTGTACAAGAAAGAAATGAAGTAAAGAAATAGTATTGCTGGATAAATTCAAGATCCAATTTGTTCCGCGAATTGCACTTAAAAAAGGGTTCAATGGAACAAAATGTTTAGTACACGAAGGTAGGGAAATATGGAATCATTGTGGATTGGACGTACAAAAACCAACCAGTAATCAAAGTAAAATATATTATGTGATTATTTTTTGCAACAAAACAAAACATTGTTTTTCCTTTTTACGTTGCCCAAGATTAAAATCTGTCATCATTTTTTCGTTGGACTACGATCAAATTACTTGAAATATTCACAATTCCTTTCCAAGAGTACATGCGACATTTTGAAACCTAATTCAGTGCCATTTATACGAGAATTTGTCAACCGAATTCCGAATGATTCGTAATCTTCATTTTCTGACCTGGAAAGGATAGGAACCATTTAGAGATACCCGGTGCAATGAAGTTAATCCGTCCCTTTTAAACGTCTTTTTCACAAAATGAATAAATCAGTTAAAAAATAACAGGAGATGATGAATTTAGGTGAGAAAAAACAAAATGATACAGAAGACAACAGAGACTAAGAAAATGAAAATACGATTAGATGATAACAACGATGATTACGATGAAGAAAATAATGAGTTAATGAATTGAAACGAAAATTGTACGAAATCTGAGATTGTAACATTACCCGATGTGAACAGTGTTTTTCAATATAATTAACTGTAATGTTAACTAAATAATTGTCTCTTGCACTAGTAGTACATTTAGTGACACAATCAAGTGATGTTTTTCTTTCCACCTTTACGGTTGTCTTTCTTTCTAAACTTCACACCCAGCTTGCTGCGCCATCCTGACCGAAAGTCTGCTATCAGTTCCAAGCCTGGACGCTGACACCAAATGATAGAAGAAAACTAGTCACGACAGAGATGAAGTGTTTACGCACAATGCTGGGGGTAACAAGAAGTGACTGGTTTCGAAATGAAGACATCAGGAAAAAAGTGTGCATAACATCAGTACTAGACTTCATCAAGAAACAACAAATCAAATGGTTCGGCCACATAAGCAGATTACCAACAGACAGTGCGTCTCAAAGAGCAATGTTACTCCAATACAATGGATACAAATCAAAAGGCCGTCCACGCAAAAGGTGAAGCTTAGAATAACAGATGCTACGAAAGACTATGTCTATGAAGAACACACAAAAACCCGTTCTTGAAATATCTTCTTATCCTAACGCTGTGAGACAAAACAGGATTTATAGGAAAAAAAGATTCAAAAATAAAGCTACGTAAATATAATGTTACATTTCTCATATATTTGATGTGGTTTTTATTTTTTCTTCTTCCTTGTATCACTGTGAAATAATATACACATTACTCCATTGAACATCTAGCCCAAGGTGGTCTTCCAATACCATATAACATTATACTGTCTGCGTGTCAGATATGTAGGACAATAATGAAAATTGAAAACATGCAATTTTAGATAATGTGGAATCCGGTGGAGATTTTGCATAAAAACTTTAGACAGCGTAAAATCTGTATTATTTTATTTTAAATTTTGATAATATCCAAACGAAAAGGAGAGTTCACTTCTTATCCTGATGCTGTGAGACAAAGGAGGATTAGAGAAAGGAAAGAAAGAAAGATAAAGATAAGTTGAACAATTGTTTGTCAAAAATGGATAAATTTAAACCGTAGGTTCCCAAACTTTTTCGGACCACCGCCCACTTTGCACGACTTAAGCTTTGTAACGAACACTCCCTCCAAATAAAACAGTCCCCTCTCCCAACATATATATATATACATTCTCTATTTTCTATTTGACATGGAAAATTGATATATACTCCTGTCAAACATAGCCAATTTTAAATGATTATATATTTGAAATAGAAAATTGATGAAAACAGTGATCGTGTAAGACAGGCATAAGATGAATTAAAATGCAGAATTAAAATTTTTATTTCTTATTCAATAGCAAAATTACGGACAAAAATAATTTTTCAATATATGTTATTAATTTCTTCTATAAGGAGTCACCAACCCCTAATCTCCTGAACGCCCCCACCCCTTCCTTTCACCCAGATGCTTTAAACCCATATCCATCCTGCTCCCCCTCCACCCTTAAAGGCCTTAGCACCCACGGGGAGGGGACGGTACGCCACTTTGAAACCTATGATTTCATAAACATTAAACTGGAATCCGATGAGGTTTATAAGTTAAATGCTAGCAGTTGGCAGGTTGCACTACGTAGGCGAATCATTTTTTTTCTCTGCAATGTTATATTTACTGTTATCAATGAGAAAGCACATGAAATTATTCAGGTAACAACCTTGAGCATCTGATCATGTTTAGCGTGTATTCGTGAGAGGACAAAAGATATAGAAATACAACGACTAGTTGCAAAACTACAACTAAAAAACAATTGTTTTAGAAATCGATGAATCCATTTTGCATAATAAAAACAATTTAAGGGAAATCTATTAAGGTTTTTTTTTAAAATTTGGGAATAACTTTGAATTAAAATAAGTTCTGTAAGATCGCTTTAACCTTAAATCAAAGGTTTAGTAATGCAACTTTTAAGTAGTTGATACGCCTGTAAAAGAGTAATGTTCAACACAATCTTTCTCCCACATTATGTTACCAGTGCCAAACCTGGACACTGACAACAAATGATAGAAGACAACTAGTCACGACAGAGATGAAATGTCTACGCAGAATGCTGGGTGTAACAAGAAGAGACCGGTTGAGAAATGAAGAAATCAGGAAAAAGTGGGTACAACATCAGTACTAGACTTCATCAAGAAACAACAAATTAAATGGTTCGGCCACGTAAGCTCATTACCAACAGATAGTGCCCTCGAAGAGCAATGCTGCCCCGATACAATGGGTACAAAACAAAAGGCCGGCCACGGAAAAGATGGACCTCAGAGATAACAGAGGCAACGAAAGATACTATTTACGAAGCGCATACAAGGGCCCGTTTTAGAAATCTCTTCTTGACCTGACGCTGTGAGGCAAACAGTTTTAGAAATCTCTTCCTGACCTGATGCTGGGAGGCAAACAGTTTTAGAAATATCTTCTGACCTGACGCTGTGAGACAAACAGTTTTAGAAATCTCTTCTTTTGACCTGACGCTGTGAGGCAAACAGTTTTAGAAATCTCTTTTTGACCTGACGCTGTGAGGCAAACAGTTTAAGAAATCTCTTCTTGACCTGACGCTGTGAGGCAAACAGTTTTAGAAATCTCTTCTTGACCTGACGCTGTGAGGCAAACAGTTTTAGAAATCTCTTCTTGACCTGACGCTGTGAGGCAAACAAGATTCGAGAAAGAAAGAACGAAAGATACGCCTATGTGGTGTCGGTGCGCAGAAGGAAGCAAAGAATAGTACCACTGCGACCTACAAGGCATGTCGTAAGAGGCGACTGAGGTAGGACCTAGGAAGCTACTCTAGTAAATAAAAAGCATCGCAGAAATCGCATGTGCTGACCTACTTGTGGGTGCATAACTGGTACAACGTAAAATCGCTCTTAGGATCAGATCACATAGAAATCACACAAAGTGCTTAACAAGTGGTCGATATGGAGCGCTGGAAGAAGAAGAATAAGAAAGTAGTTGATAAATATTTTATTGAGAACAATATTTCACTAAAACACCAAAACAATATTTCACCAAACATTAGGCGTTAAGTTTGGACATGTCAGACAGTGTTGTCTTCGTGGTAGAGAGAGAAGATATAGTAATCAATATCTCATGAGCACTGTGAGCAAATGGACTTTGGGATGGCTGCTGCACAGGAGCACAGAGCACGAATGGAAATAGGCAATGTGCCATGACGTCGTTCGCATAACATAACATAACATAACTAAAACATATAATCTCTCGTGATAACGTTGATGACGTTTCTGTGGCTGTTAGAGACATATGATTTCTTGAGACACTCACTTTACAGACATTCTTAAAGTGTCTCTTGATTGCTTAGATATAAACACCATTTGCTGGAAATCCCTTGCGCGAGATTGCCAAATGTGACACTGTAACAACATAAGAGGAACTTTCATAGCTGAGAATCGTCATGCCGTTGGTGTCTAGAGAAGACAAAACACATTACACCCCTATGTTTAACCTTGATCATGTATTCCCCACCTCTGATAGGGGATTGTGTTCGAGGATTGGACTCTACAATCACCTCCGCACACACGATATAAGTGCAGCAGCACACGTCTGAGGCTGTTGTTATCATCGCCTGCGATAGACGGTTATTATATACAAGGTGTTCAAGATAAAAGCAGCCTGTGAATGGAGCCAATCTGACATATATTTATGAAAATGAGAAGGTTCAGTTATGACGTAGTATAGGTCAAGGTTGTGTGACAGTATGTAATTGTAGTGCGGGAAGGGGCGATGAACAAATGTGACGTAGGACGAGCAAGTCAGAACCGATTTAAATGGTAAATAAACACCACTCCCTGTGTAACTGGCAACTTTCGATTTATCAATGGGGCTGCTTTAATCTTGAACATCCTGTATATATATATATATATATGTATAGATATAAACAGGTCACCATGACCATCCATACATTTTTCATTCTTTTCCTTCTTCTTCAACCTTCGCGCCAAATGAAGCACAGGACCGGAACCAAAGCATTCCAAGCCCGCCTACTATCCAAGGCCATCTTTTCCAGATCTCTCCACTCTCTCCTCATTTTTCATGCATTCCGTTTCAAACTCCAGTCTCCAGGTGTTTCTGTGTCTTCCCCTACCTCTATTGCCCTGTGTGTTCCATCGGAGAACCTTTCTCGTCATGTTGTTAGGCGGTTTCTTCAGTGAATGTTTCATTCAAGAGAACCTTTCTCGTCATGTTGTTAAGCGGTTTCTTCAGTGAATGTTTCATTCAAGAGAACCTTTCTCGTCATGTTGTTAAGCGGTTTCTTCAGTGAATGTTTCATTCAAGAGAACCTTTCTCGTCATGTTGTTAAGCGGTTTCTTCAGTGAATGTTTCATTCAAGAGAACCTTTCTCGTCATGTTGTTAAGCGGTTTCTTCAGTGAATGTTTCATTCAAGAGAACCTTTCTAGTCATGTTGTTAAGCGGTTTCTTCAGTGAATGTTTCATTCAAGAGAACTTTTCTCGTCATGTTGTTAAGCGGTTTCTTCAGTGAATGTTTCATTCAAGAGAACCTTTCTCGTCATGTTGTTAAGCGGTTTCTTCAGTGAATGTTTCATTCAAGAGAACCTTTCTAGTCATGTTGTTAAGCGGTTTCTTCAGTGAATGTTTCATTCAAGAGAACCTTTCTCGTCATGTTGTTAAGCGGTTTCTTCAGTGAATGTTTCATTCAAGAGAACCTTTCTCGTCATGTTGTTAAGCGGTTTCTTCAGTGAATGTTTCATTCAAGAGAACCTTTCTCGTCATGTTGTTAAGCGGTTTCTTCAGTGAATGTTTCATTCAAGAGAACCTTTCTCGTCATGTTGTTAAGCGGTTTCTTCAGTGAATGTTTCATTCAAGAGAACCTTTCTAGTCATGTTGTTAAGCGGTTTCTTCAGTAAATGTTTCATTCAAGAGAACCTTTCTCGTCATGTTGTTAAGCGGTTTCTTCAGTAAATGTTTCATTCAAGAGAACCTTTCTCGTCATGTTGTTAAGCGGTTTCTTCAGTGAATGTTTCATTCAAGAGAACCTTTCTCGTCATGTTGTTAAGCGGTTTCTTCAGTGAATGTTTCATTCAAGAGAACCTTTCTCGTCATGTTGTTAAGCGGTTTCTTCAGTAAATGTTTCATTCAAGAGAACCTTTCTCGTCATGTTGTTAAGCGGTTTCTTCAGTAAATGTTTCATTCAAGAGAACCTTTCTCGTCATGTTGTTAAGCGGTTTCTTCAGTAAATGTTTCATTCAAGAGAACATTTCTCGTTATGCTGTTAGGCGGTTTCTTCAGTGAATGTTTCATTCAAGAGAACCTTTCTCGTCATGTTGTTAAGCGGTTTCTTCAGTGAATGTTTCATTCAAGAGAACCTTTCTCGTCATGTTGTTAAGCGGTTTCTTCAGTGAATGTTTCATTCAAGAGAACCTTTCTCGTCATGTTGTTAAGCGGTTTCTTCAGTGAATGTTTCATTCAAGAGAACCTTTCTAGTCATGTTGTTAAGCGGTTTCTTCAGTAAATGTTTCATTCAAGAGAACCTTTCTCGTCATGTTGTTAAGCGGTTTCTTCAGTGAATGTTTCATTCAAGAGAACCTTTCTCGTCATGTTGTTAAGCGGTTTCTTCAGTGAATGTTTCATTCAAGAGAACCTTTCTCGTCATGATGTTAAGTGGTTTCTTCAGTGAATGTTTCATTCAAGAGAACCTTTCTCGTCATGTTGTTAAGCGGTTTCTTCAGTAAATGTTTCATTCAAGAGAACCTTTCTCGTCATGTTGTTAAGCGGTTTCTTCAGTGAATGTTTCATTCAAGAGAACCTTTCTCGTCATGTTGTTAAGCGGATTCTTCAGTGAATGTTTCATTCAAGAGAACCTTTCTCGTCATGTTGTTAAGCGGTTTCTTCAGTGAATGTTTCATTCAAGAGAACCTTTCTCGTCATGTTGTTAAGCGGTTTCTTCAGTGAATGTTTCATTCAAGAGAACCTTTCTCGTCATGTTGTTAAGCGGTTTCTTCAGTGAATGTTTCATTCAAGAGAACCTTTCTAGTCATGTTGTTAAGCGGTTTCTTCAGTGAATGTTTCATTCAAGAGAACCTTTCTCGTCATGTTGTTAAGCGGTTTCTTCAGTGAATGTTTCATTCAAGAGAACCTTTCTCGTCATGTTGTTAAGCGGTTTCTTCAGTGAATGTTTCATTCAAGAGAACCTTTCTCGTCATGTTGTTAAGCGGTTTCTTCAGTGAATGTTTCATTCAAGAGAACCTTTCTCGTCATGTTGTTAAGCGGTTTCTTCAGTGAATGTTTCATTCAAGAGAACCTTTCTCGTCATGTTGTTAAGCGGTTTCTTCAGTGAATGTTTCATTCAAGAGAACCTTTCTCGTCATGTTGTTAAGCGGTTTCTTCAGTGAATGTTTCATTCAAGAGAACCTTTCTCGTCATGTTGTTAAGCGGTTTCTTCAGTGAATGTTTCATTCAAGAGAACCTTTCTCGTCATGTTGTTAAGCGGTTTCTTCAGTGAATGTTTCATTCAAGAAAACCTTTCTCGTCATGTTGTTAGGCGGTTTCTTCAGTAAATGTTTCATTCAAGAGAACCTTTCTCGTTATGCTGTTAGGCGGTTTCTTCAGTAAATGTTTCATTCAAGAGAACCTTTCTCGTCATGTTGTTAAGCGGTTTCTTCAGTAAATGTTTCATTCAAGTCATATTATTTCTTTAGCTCCCACGTTGTTTCCCTTATACCATAGTATCTTTGCCTTCTCTCAATCGTAATCATTTTTACTAAATTGATGATTTTTAAATGTTAATTTAGTTTGAGTTTAGTTTGTGAAAATTCACAGAAAATTCACAGACTCCAATAAAAAATATGTGTATAGACAAAATATGTTTACAAAATAGTGCTTCTATATTGTACTCTTCAGAGGACGGAGCTGTATAGGCCAAATATTTGCTCTTAGAAATATCATAGAGCAATGCACAGAATGGCAAAGCAAACTCTATATCAACTTTGTAGATTTTGAAAAGGCTTTTGATAGCATACACCGCGAAAGTCTATGGCGTATCTTAAGATGGTATGGAATCCCACTGTGTTTTATAAATATTATAAAAGCTGCTACAGCAAGTTTGCATGCAGTGTTGAAACCTCAGAGCTAAAGTTTGAAGTAAAAACAGGCGTGCGACAAGGATGTGTTATGTCAGCCCTATTATTCAACACTGTCATAGATTGGGTGATGCGTAAAACAACGGAAGATAAGGCAAGAGGTATTAGATGGACGCTCACATCCACTCTGGAAGACCTAGATTTTGCAGATGACATCGCACTCCTATCTCATACACATAGAGATATCCAGGAAAAAACCTGCCGCCTTAACCAATATAGTGAGATGGTTGGGCTGAAAATAAATCAGAAGAAAACTGAAGTAATGACTCTGAACATAGCAACCCCAGCACCAGTCAAACTAGAAGGTAAAACCTCCGAGATACAACGCTTTCACATACCTTGGAAGTGTTATTAGCAATGAAGGAGGCGCTGGATCTGACATTAAAAACAGACTGAGTAAAGCACGAAGTGCATTCATGACACTTCAGACCGCCTGGGAAATCTGCCCAATACAGCATCAGAACCAAGACTAGTATCTATAACAGCTGTGTGCTGTCAACTTTGCTGTACGGATCGGAATGCTGGAGAATGACAGAACAGGATATGTCCAGACTCTCCGCCTTTCATACAACTTGTCTGCGAAAAATCTTACGCGTGTACTGGCCGACTACTATCTCGAATCAAGAATTGCTTGCACGATGCCAACAAGAGAATATGGGCACTATCATCCGAAGACGACGCTGGAGATGGATTGGACATGTGATGCGCATGGAGATTGGCTCCGACACGAAAACTGCACTGAGATGGACTCCAGAGGGTAGGCGAAAGCGTGGAAGACCCAAGATGACCTGGAGGAGAACGATAGAGCAAGAACTGAAGAAATGAATCATAGCTGGAACACAATACAGAGGAAGGCCATGAACAGGAAGAATGGTGTACGTTTGTTGCTGCCCTAAACGCCAAAGGCGTAAGAGGCTAAAGAGAGAGAGAGAGCTTCTATATTGGGCCCGCGGAAGTGAAACGGAAGTGAAACATGGTGGCTACAAATGACATCAAATGAAGATCACGGGTAATGTGGTGTGCACTCTATCGAACTTATTTAATCGCAGCTGTCGTCAAACTTATTCGGTCATAGCGGTTTTTCAATTAATTGGATCACAATGGTCTTAAATCTTACTTTATCAGAACAGTCTTAAAACCTGCTTGATTACAATAGTATTAAAACTTACTTGATTTCAACGTTACAATAGTTTTAAAATTGACTTGATTACAGTGGTCTTAAAACTCGCTTGATTACTTCTTCTTCTTCTTCTTCTTTGCGTTCGTTCTTTACGACCAATTTTGATCACTCTTTGTGATATGTTTGATCTTTGCCAAGAACGTGTATACGTTCCACATTGGTTTGGTAGGCCCCTAAATGCATAGACTTCTACACGTTTAGGACACATGCATCCGATTTCAGCCAAACCTCCTTAGCCTCCTCTTACGACATGCGTGGTAGGTAACAAGGGTTCTATTCTTTACACCCCAAATTTGGGCCCGGTAACCACTCGGGCGGCTAGATTACAATAATAAAAAAGAAACTTATTTCATATCAGTGATATTCAAAAATACTTCTTTACAAGTTGCAGTTGCGCACAAAAGCAACGATGTACAACTCTCTTACATGAAAATTGTTATCAAGTGTTTCTGAGTAAGGAATAATTTTAAATCTTCATTGGAACTGTAATATTAGTGTTCGGCCACTGACAACTTCAACTAGTTTAACTGGGCCGATCATCTATAGTGGCGCCTTGAGCGCATACTTCAATATTGCGAGGTAAATGTAAAATATTTAGCACCAAATCTATGAGAGTAGGAGTAGCTCAGTAGCTAACGCTGACATTAAATAACAGAATTGCATATGTATACATCTACGTACTCAATGGCGAAGTGGTCAAGTCTTTTGCATGTCGTACTGAAGGTTAAGCTTTCGAATCCGGACCGTGACACGTGTAATTGCTTTCATGAGATCCCTAGGATTGTTTCCGGAGCTACGGTGTTTGTGCTTTTGAAATTATATCAGTAGATGGCATGCCATTTCTGACGACAGGAACGGAGCCATAGGGGGAAAACGGTGCAAGGAAGTCAGTCCTTTTCATTTGGACCCTTTTGAACATCTCGCAACGGTTGATTTTTATGTAAAAAAAAAAGATAAAATCTTGACAATAGCTGAGTTTGCGAATCAATCTAAATCGTTGCCGAATTAACTGTGAAAGTGTTCTAATATTGGCACTGTCTACAAAAGAAAATAAACTAAACATTTTTGTGGATACCATGCATTTAGTCAGGTTAGAAATTTTATTTTGTTAAACATACTGGAAGTTAATATCTCATTCAGGGAGATATTTTTTAATTTTTTCCGATCCAGAAGCACTTGAGCTGAAAGCTCTTCAGCTCGGTGTCATGGACATCGTAACCCTTCGGCTCGGTGCAACGAACACCGTAAATCTGGGGAACCTGTAGCTTTTCTGCCAGTCCACGGAGTTGAACCCGCACTTACAGAGGACTAGTCACCCGTAGTCCAACGCGCTACGAACACGCTGGGCGCGCGGGCTCAGGGAGACAAACCTATTATAAAAGAGATTAACTTGCTACTATTACAGTATCGAATTTCTACTTCTTCTTCTCTTCAGCCATTTACTTCTTTATAGAAGTGTGGGGGCGTAGTAATCTTGTGTGTGCATGTTTTAAGGCACTTTGTAAGCTGATATTCATTTTCGTAAGGCTGTTCTTGATGCAGTCGCTCCATCGTTTGCGTGGTCTTCTTCTTGTTTTGTACTCGATACTTCTTCTGTGCGGTAGGCGATAGCAGAGCATTCTTGTCAGGTGTTTAAACCATTTAATCTGTTGTTCTTTTTTTGAATTACATGACGGGTTTCACATCCAATCTTATTCTGATTTCTTCATTTCTAATTTTGTCTCTTATTGTCACACCTGCAGCTCTTCTAAGACACCTCATCTCTGTCGTTATGATTTTCCGCCCATAAGCTGCAGTTATTGGCCATGTTTGACACTGGTAACATAGTGTTGGCCAGAAAATCGTTCTTATAAGATTTGCTTTAGTTGTTAGCGGTATCCCTTTATATGATAACAATGGTGTTAAGTGCCCCAGTACCCGCTTAGTCTCTGTGCACCGATTGCTCAATTTTTGCAAAATTTATACAAACGTAACGTAATGCCCACGTGATTCTCTCGATTTCATTCTGAAAGCTAACCATCTGGAACTCATCCCATTTTTGTCTCTAGCTGTTTTATTTCATAAAACTGTCTCCCTTATCCAATTCACGGTTTATCTTTCTGCTGTGTAAGTTTATCACAAAAAATTTATGGCAGAACATTCAGTAGATACAGTTTTATTGTTAGTTCACATATTCTTGAAAAACTGATCTTTAAAACTTTTAAAGATATTTTATGATTTGTGGTGTTCACATATTTTTCATGATTGTGGTGTTCACATATCTCATGATTGTGGTGTTCACATAACTCATGATTGTGGTGTTCACATAACTCATGATTGTGGTGTTCACATAACTCATGATTGTGGTGTTCACATAACTCATGATTGTGGTGTTCACATAACTCATGATTGTGGATGTTCACATAACTCATGATTGGGGTTTTTCACATAACTCATGATTGGGGTGTTCACATACCTCATGTTTTATGTAAGCTTTTTGTTGTTATTGTTCTTTTTTTAAGCGTCTGATGTATTCAGGAAACACATCTTCTTCTTCGAAAGCTCCATAACGACCACTTGTTAAACCACTCTTTGTGATTTTTATGTCCCAGTTATGCGCTTACATGTAGGTCAGCATATTCGATTTCTGCGACGCTTTTTATTTACTAGGGTAGCCTTCCTAGGCTTCGACCTCAGTCGCCTCTTATCACATGCCTTGTAGGTCGCAGTATTACTTTTCTTTGTTCCCCTTGCAAGCCTCGGCAACACACAGGCGGGAACTACATCTCAGCCAGATTCTCTGTCCGAAGATATCAGTCGTACAGACAAGACGGAGAAAGTTACAAAGGTGAAGCCCTCATACTCGCCCGCAACACATCGTGCGACTATTTATGTTATGTTCTCCCATTGCAGAGAGCCGCTGTAGCGTAGTTGTTAGTGAACTCGCTTCGCAAGGCTGGTGGTCTGGGTTCAGCTCCGCAATGCGCGTGGAATTTTTCCCGACCACGACGGCTCTCAGGTCGACTCATCCTCAACTGGGTACCAGGCATGCTCTGGGAAAGTAAAGGCGGCCGGTGTGATGCTGACCACATCACCCGACGTGTGCTGACGGTCAATGAAAAATACAGACCTAACACTGTATTGACCTATATACCACAAGGTATGAAAGGGTTCCTTTACTTTTTTTCTTTTTCTCCCATTGCTATTCCATCAATCTCTTTTATAGCCAGATCTAAACCTGGTATCGCTTTACGAGATGAGAACAATGAGTTCTTTTGCAAGAACCCCAGAGGAAGCAAAAGAAGCAAAGAATATGATCAACAAATAAACAGTAGTATAATATTAAGAGCTTCCTATACAGTGAGAAGTCAAGCCAGGTGATAATACGCAATCCTTCTCTAGCTCGATATTGAATCTTCTGGAAAGTTCTTATCTATTTGTTAATTCTAATTGCTGCTGTTTGCTTCTATCCCGGATATGTTGGTACACAGTATCTTGAAGTCCAATATCCAGAGTAATTTTGCCACTGTCCAGTGTGGCCGTGGGCGTTGTGATACGTGTGCTTATGTGATACAGGAGCGTACTGTATCTTTTCCTTTAGCCATGTTTGTTATTGAAGATCGTTTCACATTCGTGTCCTGTAATCTTATCTATGCCATTATCTGTAGCGGTGTAACAAGGCTTATATCGGCGAGACAGGCAAGAGGCTCAGTGACCGATTCGCCCAACTCTTGTGCGACATACGCCAATGCTCTGTGACCCTGTAGCCACCCATTTCAATGATACTGGCCATTTAGAAGCTCACGATGTCCAGGTCACAGCCATCCGATCATGTTTCTCGGATGATAGTAGTCGATTTGCTCTGGAGAACCGGTTGATATCGTTGTATGGTACCTTGCGACCACGTGGGCTCAACCTATTACATTCCTATGCTTCTTAGTACTTTCTCTTCTCATGCCTTGTAATCTATATGTACATATGTTGCATGTATTCAAATTAAATATTTACTTGATTTTTATTGTTTCTCTTCTTTTCTATTTCTAGTTTTTATATGTGCTTTTTGTGTTACATTTATTTCGTTATTCGTTTTTATTCCCAGACTTTCATTAGAAATGTTTGAATGTCTCCGTATTTAGTCGTTCATATGTTTTTGTTTTTTAAATTCGTCACTTCTGTTGTTCGATTGCTTGATAAAGGCCGTATTGGTCGAAACGTTGCTGTATATTGTCATTGTTTTTGTAATTTGTAAAACTACAGTACTTTGTGATTACGTGTTTCGCCAATCAAATAGTTTTACTGCAGTCTCATCTATATTGTGATAATTTTTTGGGTCATATATGTAAGATTGCAAATTATTAGAAACCTGCTGAACCCGTCTAGCTAGTTTGATGAGGCAATTGAATACGCCTCATTAAAAAATATAGTTTTATATTTCTCTTTATTATCATTGAATAGAGATTTAGTTGCATTGATCATTTCTTTATTTACTATTTCCTCATCCTTGAATGTAGTGGCGGCTCGTGATCCATTTTGTTGGTTGAATAGAGATTTAGTTGCATTGATCATTTCTTTATTTACTATTTCCTCATCCTTGAATGTAGTGGCGGCTCGTCCTCATCCTTGAATGTAGTGGCGGCTCGTCCTTATCCTTGAATGTAGTAGCGGCTCGTCCTCATCCTTGAATTAGTAGCGGCTCGTCCTCATCCTTGGAATGTAGTGGGCTCGTCCTCATCCTTGAATGTAGTGGCGGCTCGTCCTCATCCTTGAATGTAGTGGCGCTCTGTCCTCATCCTTGAATGTAGTGGCGGCTCGTCCTCATCCTTGAATGTAGTGGCGGCTCGTCCTCATCCTTGAATGTAGTGGCGGCTCGTCCTCATCCTTGAATGTAGTGGCGGCTCGTCCTCATCCTTGAATGTAGTGGCGGCTCGTCCTCATCCTTGAATGTAGTGGCGGCTCGTCCTCATCCTTGAATGTAGTGGCGGCTCGTACTCATCCTTGAATGTAGTGGCGGCTCGTCCTCATCCTTGAATGTAGTGGCGGCTCGTCCTCATCCTTGAATGTAGTGGCGGCTCGTCCTCATCCTTGAATGTAGTGGCGGCTCGTGATCCCTTTTGTTGGTGGGGTCAGATACAAATTTTCGGGAAAATCATGGTTTTGGATTAGGTTATTGCCCTAGTGGTTACCGGGGCCCAAATTTTGGGTGTAAAGCATATAACCACTGTTACCTGCGACGCACGTCGTAAGTGGCGATTAAGGAGGTTTTGCTGAAATCGGATGCGCATGTCCTAAACGTGTAGAAATCTATGCGTTTAGTGGCCTACCAAACCAATGTGCAACGTTTACACGTTCTTGGCAAAGATCAAACATATCACAAAGAGTGATTAAAATTGGTCGGACAGAACGAACGCAAAGAAGAAGAAGATTGGGTTATTTTTAAATTTATTCAATAATAAATGCAAGTTCCACATTATTTTGATGTGGTCTGTCCTCACTGGCCCTTAATGACGAGCCGCCACTGCAACGGATCTATCTTGCAGCTATTACATGATAGATTGTGTAAGAAGATATTCTCAAGTTACGTGACAGCTTTTTGTACAATCTAAGTAAACATACATCACTGTCATGATGGTAATTTGAGATTATGATCCCTCACTTGTGACTTCTTTGTTCAGAATATATATATGATATTCTCTATGAAATCTCCTATGACTTAGTCAAAAAATGTTGTTTTATATTAAGTTTTAAAAAACCAAAAACGAACAGATTACCACTGTTTCTCTTTCTTTCTTTCTCGAATCATGTTTGCTCGTCGTCTCTGTTATCTCTGAGGTCCATCCTTTGCGTGGCCAACCTTTTGCTTTGTATCCACTGTATTGGAGCAACATTGCTCTCTGTGGTGCACTGCCTGTTGGTAATCTGCTTACGTTTAAGTTCAGTACTGATGTTGTGCCCACTTTTTTCCTGATGTCTTCATTTCTCAACCGATCTCTTCTTGTTACACCCAGCATTCTGCGTAGACACTTCATCTCTGTCGTGACTAGTTTTCTTCTATCATTTGTTGTCAGTGTCCAGGTTTGACAGATTATCATTACACAACAAAAACACCAATTATATATTGTAATTTAATTTTAAAATGCTGATCCTGCCATTATCTACAAAAAGGAAGACAGCAGTAAAGATATGTAGCAATAGCGAAACACGTAATAATAAAGTACTGTAGTTTTACAAAATACAAAACTGAACGCACTACATTCCTATGCTTCTTAGTACTTTCTCTTCACATGCTCCATATTCTATATGCATATATGTTCAATGTATATACGTTTTATACATATATTTGATTTTTATTGTTTCTCTTCTTTTTCCACTTCTAGTTTTTGCATTTATTTCGTTATTCGTTTTTAGTCACATATTTTCATTTTAGGACCGTTGGGATGTCGTAGTTGTGACATTCGTCACTTCTGTTGTATCGTTTGCTTGATAAAGGTCTTTTGGTCGAAACGTTGCTATGTATTGTTATTATTTTTTTGTACGTTAGAGAACTACAGTACTTTGTTATTA
This sequence comes from Arion vulgaris, assembly GCA_020796225.1. Taxonomy (NCBI): domain Eukaryota; kingdom Metazoa; phylum Mollusca; class Gastropoda; order Stylommatophora; family Arionidae; genus Arion; species Arion vulgaris. Next base: position 63,842,347 of record CM036758.1, on the reverse strand, counting down.
CGTGTTTCTTCATTGTTCCTGTCATTCCGAATTTAAAATGTAGTTCCGTTCTCTAGTCATAGTTTTTAATAACACATGACGCCCGCCTGCCCAGCGTGTTCGTAGAGCATTGGACTACGGGTGACAAGCTTCCTGTGAGTGTGTGTTCAATTCCTCGGACTGGCAGAAAAGTCACATATTCTCCAGATGTACGGTTTTCGTGGCACCAAACCGAAGGGTTACGATGCCCATGGCACCGAGCCGAAGATCTGAAAGCTCAAGTCTTCTGGATCGAAAAAACACACACATGATGCTAATAACAAAATATTTCCCAACTTTCATAACAAGTACAGATTAAATTATAATTTAAAATTTTAAGAATAATTAAGATCGTTGATCGATAAAGAAAACACTGTTCCTTCCAGTGGCGGTTCGTCATTAAGGGCCAGAGGGGCAGGGCCCACCAAAAATAATATGTAATGTGTATTTATTATTTAATAAGATAAAATATACCCTAACCCAAAGCCTTGATTTTTCCGAAAATTTGTGTCTGGCCCCACCAACAAAAACGATCACGAGCCGCCACTGGTTCCTTCTCTGAAATGAAACTGTAAACGATATTCATTGAAGTTAAAATTCGGTGGGGGATTGTTTCTCAAAGAATTAGCTCAGATAGTTATTTGTTTGAAGTGATGTGTTTAAAGATGAAGCCGGCAGGTGCCTTAGTAAGAAAGCAAAGGGTGGAGTTAGGGACAGGGAATGAAAATCGCGGCATATCCTCTACAAGACGTCGCCATCAGCCACAGTAAACGAGATGTTGATTTTCTAGGCACCACTTACACGTTCAGACGTTCAGTAGTTTGCCACTGCTTTCTGAACTGTACAGCCTATTTTTATTGTACGTAAAAATCCACGGGAATAAATTTGAAACCAAATTTCCCGCCGCGGTGTTTCAACCAGGTACGCTTGGGTTGTGATCGGGCTCACTACCGTTTGAGCTACAGATGCCCAGGGGCAGTAGAATAGTTCAAAAGACAATGAGATCGCAAACGCCGGAAGACCATGTTCTCGATAGTGCTGTGACAAAAGAATGAAGCTTTGTTATTCAAAAATACTTTTTTCCCTATGATTGGGTTATTGGTTACTAAGCTGACGTCATTGCACTCCGGGCAGACCCATAGGTGCTCAGTCTCCCCAACAGATATCGAAGAGTATGCATACTGATAGTTCCTGTGGCTCGCTGATTTTTTCCGTATGAAATTCTGATTTGCGTTAAAACCGACGGAGTCCTTAGGGTGCCAGAAATGTATAACGCGGACACAATGATTCGCGCGAACACCACGTTGGGCAGTGCTGATGTATGGTATTGCATTCATCTCATATCATTATATATTGTCGTAGGACCTGCAAGCTATTTTGCAAAATAGATGAGACTGCAGTAAAACTATTTGATTGACAAAACACGTAATCACAAAGTATTGTAGTTTTACAAATTACAAAAACAAGGACAAAATACAGCAACGTTTCGACCAACAAGGCCTTTATCAAGAAGATATTGATGGTAAAGATCTTAGACTGATCAAGAATTTGTACTGGCAACAAAGCGCAGCCATAGATTCGTTTGCTTGATAAAGGCCTTGTTGGTCGAAACGTTGCTGTATTTTGTCATTGTTTTCGTAATTTGTAAATCTACAGTACTTTGTGATTACGTGTTTTGCTAGCTATTTTGTCATACCACTCTATCCTGAGCAATTTGTTCAATCGTTTATGGAATTGAGTTCAATATTTCTCGTCTGTCTCAGTAAAATTCGTTTCAGGGTTTCCATATGACGTCTTTTCTTTCTTGAACCATTTGTCTCCAACTTCAATGCCTGCTTTGTGTATCAGTAATCATTTGTTTACTAAATATGCCCAACATATCTCCATCCTCTCTTTATTATTACATTTGTTATTTGTGGTTGATCATATATTTTTCTGATGTCATCATCATCATCATGAGCTTGTCCTGAGCAGAACTTTGCTACTCCAACAGTCCTCCGGAATTTCTCTCTCTCTCTCTCATAGGCCAGATGTCATGTCTCTGCATCCGTCATGTTCAAACCATCAGTTACATCCTGAATCCATCTTCTCCTTGGTCTTCCCTCTTCTCATTGCTGGTATGTCTCCTTCCATGATGGTCTTCTCCAGCCCTTCATGTCTTTTATATGTCCAAAATATCTCAATTTTCTCTTTCTTATTTGTAGCATCAGCCAGTTTTCTTTGATTTTGAGTTCTTTCTGGAATAATAATTTGTAGTTCTTTCCACAATAATATGGAATACTGATGTCATCACCTCTCCTAAATTCGTACAATTTTATATTCATTATTATTTGCGGACATCTTTTTTTCAAATGCATTCAACATACTTTTTATGTTTTTAGTTATTTTTTAAACTCTTTCTGACATATGTTACGAAGACAGAGAGAGACAATTTTGGACAGCCTGACTTCATGGCACGGAAGAGCGTGACATCTGAGATGATAGCAAACACCAGAGACAGAGATTTGTGGAGATTCATGATCCCCCACGTCAGCCGGCACGACACCTGATGATGGTACTGGCATATGTTAGGATTGAGACAATATTTAAATCGACAATTCGTAATGTAATTTTAGAACTATAAAGTGAGTTCCATTCTCATTTAGATTTTTAAAAGCTGATGTTGCCTTGACAATTCCAAGTATCATTTTTTGTGTTATCGCCTGTGCAGTCAAAATTGCTACTCAAATACTGTAATAATGTTAATCAATCAAGTGCCATGCCTGCCGGCGTAGACGATCATGTCTCTCCACAACTCTCTTTGCTTGGTGCATGTAATCAGTTCTGACGTGGATATTTTGTCGAACCATGATGTCAGATCATCCAACATCTTCTCCCTCTGTCTTCCACGATCTCTCGTTCCCTGAATTTTACCTGTAGTCACCAAATGTTCTAAACCTTCTCTTCCATTGTATGTCCTGAAGAACCTTGATTATCGGATTCTTATTCTTTTGATAAGGTTTCTTTGTGTGCATGCCTGATTTAAAACCTCCACATTTGTTTTCTTTGCTGTCCATGGAATTTTCAGCATTCTTCTGTAAAACCACATTTCTGTGTCTTCCATCGATGTTATTGATTGCTTTGAGCAAATCATCAGTGGCGACTCGTGATCATTATTGTTGGTGGTGTCAGACACAAATTTTCGGGAAAATCTTCGTTTTGGATTAGATTATGTTTTAATTATAAAATAATAAATACACGTTACATATAATGTTTGTTGGGGCCCGGCCCTACAGACCCTTAATGACGAGCCGCCACTGCAAATCATAATACAGAGGACAAAATAATATTTTAGCGTAGATAGATATATTTGAAAACTGTAAAAATTGAAGTTAAGTCTAAACCTAAGGATTGTGCACATTAATGTCAAGTAAGTCGATATGTTGTGCATAATTCTTGTATATAGATGGCAAGAGCTTAAGAAAAGACGTTGATCTTGAGTTGGATTTACGCTAAAAGGACAAGCTAATAGAAAAGCAAGGAGGAAGTTGTTCCGAAGTCCATAGGGACAGATAAACAGGAACTGAAAATACTCACGAAGTAGACAGATGGAAACCGATTTATAAAGGTTAATGGGGAGAAATAACGGAGCGTCTGGTCGAATGGATTAGAGCGCAGCTTCCATGCGAGAGACCAGGGTTTAATACATGGTAAAGCCAAGACGTTTTTTTTTCTGTCGAGTGCACAAAAAAATTATAATCTGAACAGTTTGGCGATGAATGTACTAGCTATGCGGCCATTAAATTCCACAAGCTCATGTTCTTCCTTCCTGTCCTACACCGCCCACAAAAGCGGTATTACAGACAGTATACATAGTTATATTTTAGTTTTTTGTTTGTTTAGTGGGGAGAAATGGAAAGCGGTATTCAGACAGTATACATAGTTATTTTTTAGTCTTTTGTTTGTTTAGTGGGGAGAAATGGAAAGCATGAAGCGAAAGAGGATAATTTGTTAAAGGTCTATACTACAGAGACAAGACTGAAACGGATATTACTTTTAGTTTATAATCTAGGGTTGTCGACAGCAAGGTTGATAGTCTAGGGTTGTCGATATCAAGGTTGATAATCTAGGGTTGTCGATAGCAAGGTTGATAATCTAGGGTTGTCGATAGCAAGGTTGATAATCTAGGGTTGTCGATAGCAAGGTTGATAATACTGCGATTGTGATCAATTGCCGTGGATATTCAGGGACTTGATGCCAGTTTGGACACAAAAAAAGAATTCTAGGTGTTCATTCGTTGCATTGTTGGAGTACATGAGACTCTGATCCTTTACTTGAGCATCTAAAATACAAGTATCTCAGAAGTCGGAGTAAGAATCGCCTGAACGGCAAGGAATACCAGAAACAAGGATAGTAAGTCTTCACACAAAAACTCAGTCAGAGGCATCTTGGCTAGGTCTGCTGAATTCATTGAAGATGAGCAAAAACAAAAGTAAAATATTATAAAATGTTTCTATAATCAAGCTCCAATTTTCTTCTAATTATTTTTATTATACTAATTTCTATTTTGTGTCGGTTTTATTACTCTCTTTATTTAAATATATAAGTGCATTTGAAGTGCATGTTATGTTATGTTATGTTATGTTATGCTATCGACGTCATGACACATTGGGCATTCCCATGCATGCTCTGTCCTCCGCCGCAGCAGCCATCCAAAAGTACATTTGCTCACAGTACCCATAAGAAGTTGATTACTATATCTTCTCTCTACCACGAATACGACACTGTCTGGCATGTCCAAACTTAAAGCCTAATTCTGGAACTCGTTCCAGTGTCTGAGACGTGCCCATGTCACATAATTGAGAGCGTACCGCATTGATGATATCGGCTCTGTCCATACTTCTGCCCGTTTGAGTCGGGGTATTGTTTGCAAGAAAGTCAGCACACTCGTTACCCTGCACTCCAGCATGTCCAGGTGTGTACAGCCAAGTCATTTTCTTGAGATGTGATCTCCGAATGCTGTCTACCCATTCCACACGCATACTTCCAGATTTAGTGCATGTGTTACAGAAGAGTTATCCATATATCATTGATAGAAAAGAGAACAAATAGATCTATCCAGAAAGAAGTCACAATCAAAGAAAACTGGCTGATGCTACAAATAAGTAAGAGAAAATTGAAGTATTTTGGACATATAAAAAGACACGAGAGGCTGAAGTAGACCATCATGGAAGAAGGCACACCGGCAAAGAGAAGACATTATAAGCATGTAGCTTATAAATTATATTCATGAATTACTCAGAATTCTCACATCTTTTGATGTGGCGGCCAGATATCATTAGCCGAGATTGGCTCGCATCATTAATGGGGACTATAACATAATAGCCCGATTGAACATCGGGTGTCTGTACTACTCGGTACACCTGTTGGGAATAAAGGTTTCCTAATTTATTAACACCCCTATTATGGTCTATTCGCCTGCGTACCATACTATCCAACGGTATAATATCAAATTTTCCTTGTTTAATATCTGCCTGTTTATGGAGACTGGCCAACCTGTCGCTGATACTGGAGGATCGACCAATTCGAGGGGAGGAGCCACTGAATCGGAAGGTACGACCTCAACCACGACATCCTCAATAATTTGTCCACTCCGTGTGCCTCTGTGCGACATCAGTGAAAATTACAGCAATCGCGATCACGCAATATAGCTAGAGAAATATATAAGTACACGTATGAACTAGCACAATTTGTATAAGTAATTATTATTATGAAAATAACAATATACAAAAAAATGCTGCAACTGGAGGTATCAACTGTAAGAGGAACAAAAATCCACATTAGCATATATAGCAAATGAAAAGCATGGAAAGATCTAGAAAATCGTACTTACTTAAAAATATAGAATGCACACATAGCAATCAATGCTTAATAATCAAAGTTCAATGTGCAATGTTCAAAGGTCAACGTTCATCGTTCAATTTTCAACCGCTCCCACAGCCAGGCATATCAAATTTGATACTTAGTAAATATTGATAATCCACCAAGGTGAAACATCCAATGTCATCATTAGTTGCAGTAGCAGGTGTGTATAGTCAGAAAAAGTTCCTCACTTCAAACAGCAAAATTCCCATGGCATAGCCAGTCGTAGCAAGATATATGTAAAGTCAATCAAAAATTAGTCATCCTCAAAAGTGCAATCTCCATCTGTGTCAAAAAGTAAAAATCAATCACATGGACTTATAATATGTAGATAGTATCAATGTTCAGCATCTCGCAGAATATGCCAGGTGATCCAGCATTTGTATATAGTGTCCATATATAAAATCATATCATCCTCCAATTGATACATAGTAATGATAATCGCCAGACCATTCAACCTATTGTATAGTCTCCTGACAGGATCATTTCCATTGAAGAAATATATATAGTTGGAATCACGATTGGTGGGTTTACACACCAGTTCTGATCGAAGTCATGTCAAAAGGTACGACTGGTAGGTCCTATGAAGAATATTGTAAGAATAAAATAATCCAGACTGGTGGGTTATCACACCAGCTTTGACCTAGGAAGGTCAAAAAGGACAACCGTTAGTCCTTCTGAAGTATGTTGTAAGAATAAAATAATCCTGAATGGTGGGTTATCACACCAGCTTTGACTGTAGGAAGGTCAAAGAGGACGACCGTTAGGTCTACTGAAGAACTAAAATTTATGAAGATGAAAAGGATTGACGTTGAGTGTCATAGCGAGTGAGAGATCGTAATGACACGCATCATGATGTAATAGTGGAGAAGGGGTAAAAAGGTATAAAACGTTACTCACTGTTCCGGTCCACGAATGTGTATCACAAGGCAGACTAACCTTTCTTCTGGACACCATTTGTAATAGTTCCTCACTTTTATTTCCTTAAATTTGATGATTACTTCTTTTATTTCTTTGACGATGATTATTACTGTGCTCTGATTTCTACTTGAGTGCTTATCGAGACGTTGTTGCTTACTTAGGTTGTAGTCCTTCTCATATGATTTTGGGTTTCCATTTCTCAATGTCCGGCCGTCCTTGACATATTGCTTTCCTTTTCATATAGTTTTCCTTTTTATATGATTTAAGTTGTTATAATTTGATGGTTTTCCTCTGACATGTTTATTATATAGTCTTCACAACATTCACATGATGGTACGACATAGGAAACAACCATAAATCTTTGTTCAATTTCCTTATATTTATTGATGTTTGACAGACATACAAAAATACATCCATCTTCTTGCAATGTTTTATCTCGTCTCCTTGTTTACTCATTCGTTACTAACACGTCACTATTTTTCTACACAGAAACGTCGTGTCTTAGTCATGTGTTGTACTTCTGCATAGAGAGTACAACACATAGTCTCAACTATAAAATAATCTAATTATACTACCTATCTATCTGACTAACTGTCCATTCCTCCGCTGCCATCTGGGGAGCTATGACAGGAAGACAACGGAGAAGATGGATTCAGGATGTAACTGGTGGTTTGAACATGACGGCTGCAGAGGCGGGACATCTGGTCTATGATAGAGATACATTCCAAAGGCCTTGTTAGGGTAGCAAAGTTCTGCTCAGGATAAGCTATTTGAGGATGATGCGTCTCTTTATTTACAGTATCGATATGTTGTTCAATTGAAGCTCACCTTCTTCTTCAATGATTTAGAGACGTCTAATTTCTTGTCCTTCGGCCTTAATGGCATGCAAACAAAGCGTGGAAGAGCTTGAGTATCTGTAGATTTACTACCCACTCTGGATTTGAGACAGAGCAGAACTTCTTTAACTCTAAGTGATGATTGAACCCCATGTGATGCTCGAAGAAATGATATACAGCAGCGAAGGTAGGATTCACTGTGCTCATTCCCCGCCTCCAAATTGTCATCTGGTAATGCCGAGTTCTAAACCACACAAGCCATGCGCACAAATGTTCAAAACGGGAAGTTCATCACGTTCTGAGTCGCTCTGCAAGTACAATAGATATCTGTTGCCAGAAAGCTGGCAAACCTTCTATCCTCAGGCCTAGTCAGTGTCATTATGGCTTCTTTTCAATCGCTGACAGTAAATACATTTTTTTCCCGATCCAGAAGCACTTGAGCTTTTCAGCTCTTCGGCTCGGTGCCATGGACATCGTAATCCTTCGGTTCGGTGCCACGAACACCGTAAATCTGGGGAATCTGTGGCTTTTTTCTGCCATCCCGCGGAATTGAACCCGCACAAATAGAGGGATAGTCACCCTTAGTTCAACGCGCTACGAACACGCTGGGCAGACGGGCAAATACATTTTGTTATAACACATAACTCAATATAGAATGTCTATTGGTGGTATTTTACAAACTATTAAAGTACTTTGTGGCGTAGAGATTAGGTGCTTGTCTCTCGTGCCAAAAGTACCAGGTTCGCCCCCTTGTGGAGTAATCTGGATATTTTTCCAGAGATCCCTGATCTCAGTGTAGGTGAGATCGAGTTCTAGTCCTATCGGAGACAGACGATAAAACGCAGGTCCCGTGTAGAATTTGAGAACGTAAAAGAACCTTTGGCAGTTCAAAATCTAGAAGAGCAGGCTGGAAAGCCGCTGCCCTGACAAAATTCATTAGATGAAAAATAAAAATTCTTACAAAAATATCTTCATCTTCGTTATTACATCCGAGACCCTTGCCGGTGCTATGGAGTTCGTGCACTATGCTGAGATCTCCCTGTCTAAGAAACAGATCGGAGTACACATGGTTACTCATCGAAGTGCAATGATGATTGCCATATCAATCAATCAATAAATATTTTACAAAAAGACAACCTCACTTTATAGTACCACATTTACTGAGTTATACTCTATCATTGTCTCAGATTTTCCATAGTAGGTGTATAATTTGTTCCACCATCACGGCTCTCAGGTCGACCCAGCCTCATTTGGGTACCAGGAAAAGTAATGGGAAGACAAGATGGCCGGCTTGATGTTGACACATCACCCATATTGTCTCGACGATCAATGAGATAGACAATTTTGGATAGCTTGACTTCATGGCTAGGAAGAGCGTCAACATCTCATATGATAGCAGACACCAGAAACAGAGATTTGTGGAGATCCATGATGGCCTACGTCAGCCGACATGGCACCTGATGATGATGATCTATAAACTATCTTTTCCTTCTTCGAACGCTCCATAACAACCCATCTTTGTGATTTGTATGTGAGCTGAGCCTAAGAGGTATTGTACGTTGTGCTAGTTACGCGCCTACAAGTAGGCCATCACATCCGATTTCTGCGACGCTTTTTATTTACTTGGGTAGCTACCTTAGGCCTCTACCTCAGGTGCCTCTTACGAAATGCCTTGTAGGTCGCAGTGTTACTATTCCTTTTGTTCTCCTTGAAGGCCCCTGCCACACGAGCTCCAATAAACTGTCAATATTGTTCGTTATTTCGCAAGCACTATATTAACTAAAGCCCCGCACTAATGATAGCGACATGTCGAATTTTGTTAAATCAATCTTTATTGTCAAAATTGTTAATTTGCTTGTTTAGTCCACGCTTCTGTCAATATAACAAGTTTCAAACTGTATTACATCCTAAGTGCAAAACAGACAAGACAAATATGTTGCCTCAACTTTTCCGACATCAAATCGATATGGTTTGATTTCTTAGTACTTAACTATTTTTGACACTCATAGCTTATAGCTTCACTATTTATTACCTTTTTTATTTTAACGTTACAGCCTTCGTATTTACTAACTTTCTCCTAAAGCTTACAGTCGTAGCAGTTACTATTTAATTTTTTCATGCTTAAAACTTTAGCAAAAGTTAGTTTTTCCCTAAAGCCTACAGTCGTAGTAGCTAATAGCATATTTTTTTCACGCTTAAACTTGAGGAAATGCTAGTTTTTCCCTAAAGCTTACAGTCGTAGCAGTTAATATTTATTTTTTTCACACTTAAAACCTTAGTAAATGTTAGGTTTTTCCTAAAGCCTACAGTCATAGTAGTTACTAGCATATTTGTTCACACTCAAACCGTAGTAAATGCTACTTTAATCTCTAAAGATACTTTCTAAGTAATTACAAGCTTTCTCCTAAAGCTTACAGTCTAGTAGCTACTATTTAATTTTTTACGCTTAAAACGTTAGTAAATACTAGTTTTCCTAAAGCCTACAGTCATAGTAGTTACTAGCATATTTTTTCACACTCAAACCGTAGTAAATGCTACTTTAATCTCTAAAGATACTTTCTAAGTACTTACAAGCTTTCTCCTAAAGCTTACAGTTGTAGCAGTTACTATTTAATTTTTCACGCTTAAAACGTTAGTAAATACTAGTTTGTCCCTAAAGCCTACAGTCGTAGTAGTTACTAGCATATTTTTGCACGCTTAGACCGTAGTAAATGCTGCTTTAATCTCTAAAGATACTTTCTAAGTAATTACTAGCTTTCTCCTAAGGCTTACAGTTGTAGCATTTACTATTTTTTTTTCACGCCTAAACTTTAGTAAATGCTAGTTTTTCCCTAAAGCTTACAGTCGTCTTCTTTTTCACCTTTCAACTCCCAACTGATCATAGGTCTTCAACAAACTTCTTCCACCTATTCCTCTCTCCTGCGATCTTTTCTAATTCTTTTCATGTTTTACCTATCCTTTTCGTATCAGTCTCCAGTTCTCTTCTCCAGGTATGTCTAGGTCTTCCCCTACTCCACTTTCCCTGCGGGCTCCAAAACATTGCCTGTTTTGCAATGCTTTCGTCAGTCTTCTCAATGTGTGTCCTATCCATCGCCAGCGTCGCTTCCTTATCTCTTTCTCCACTGGTATCTGCTTAGTTCTTTCTCTGAGTTCCTCGTTTCTGATCGTATTATGCTATCTTATTCCCTATATCTACGTAAGCATCCATTTACTGCCGTAGTAGTTGCTAGCTGATTTTTTCCCACTAAAACCTTAGTAAATGTTAGTTTTTCCCTAAGGCTTACAGTCGAAATAGTTACTAGCACATTGTTGCAAGCTTAAACCTAAGTAAATGTTAGTTTTACCCTAAGGCTTACAGTCGTAATAGTTACTAGCACATTATTTCAAGCATAAACCTAAGTAAATGTTAGTTTTCCCTAAAGCGTACTGTCGTTGTAGTTACTAGCACATTGTCTTAACCCTTTAGCTGCTAAGGACGTATATATACGTTTTTCCCATTCACTTCTAAAGACGCATTAACACGTCTGTTATTATCTCTCCTCTGTGGGCTAAAGACGTGTTAACACGTTATACATTGCTACTGTCACTGCAGTAGGCGTACATTCACGTTGTGACCTAGAAACAAAGAGTAGCTATTTTTAGCTCAGTCTTCAGAAAGTATGTAGCAGCGAAAGGGTTAAGCTTAAACCTTAGTAAATGATGGTTTATTCCCTAAAGCGTACTGTCGTTGTAGTTACTATTACATTTTTTCAAGCTTAAACCTTAGTAAATGATAGTTTATTCCTGATAGTATTTAGCTTACTAATACTTACCAGCTATTCCTTATTTCATAAAGTTTACAGACTTAATAGTTACTAGCCCATTCCCTAAAGCGTAAAATCTTCATAGCTACTAAATCATTTCTTAACGCTTACAACCCTTGCAATAGCTAACTTGTTCCCTAAAGCTTGCAGTAGGTTAATTACTAGCTTATTCACTTAGCTTCTGTGTCATGCGAAATTCTTCACAGCAGTGCTAGACACTCTCACTAGAAGTCTTGAAATGTGAGTCAGGTCAACGTTTATGTTTCTAGTTGTTCCTCGATATAGCTTCAATAACATGATGTCTGATCCTATCAATCTCGTATTTCGTCTAGACAAATACGACGACGAACAACACATTTGAACGAACTCTATAATAATTTAACATGTTCGTCGTGATCTCTTCAATTACAATGTGCAATCTAGTCTGACGTAAGGTAATGTTGTATAGAATTAAAATGTGCAATCTCTTCTAATGTAAGGGTAATGTTGTATATAATTTAAAGAAACTCTCTTAGAGTTTATATTAGAAATACAACACAAATCAGTGCCTGGTGAAACATTGTTAATACGGTCTCGTAGTGTTTGGCCTTCTTTCTTCTCACCTTTCAACTCTCAACGGAGGACATGTCTTCAACAAATTTCTTCCAGCTCCTCCTCTCTCTTGCCATCCCATCCAATTCTTTCATTGTTTTACCTGAACTTCTTTCAAAAGTAGGATAATGCCATGTTGTACATTGAGAAGAGAGAGTTATTGGTTATTGTGTACTAAACTGACGTCATTGCACTCCGGGCAGACCCATAGGTGCTCAGTCTCCCCAACAAATATCGAAGAGTATGCATACTGATGGTTCCTGTGGCTCGCTGATTAAACACAGCTCTCACTCTGCCTCTCAGACATCCAGTTCGACTTGAACAACGGGTAACTCCAAACTGCTTAAATCGCTTGATCGATTCAACATCGAGTTTAGTTTCCTCATCCAACAGAGAGTCTCGAAGAGACCGAAGAATATCCCCTTATCCATCTTCAACTCCCCAACAATCGATGCTGTTGATGCAAGCCTGCCCGCTCTCTCATTACCGTAAACACCCGCATGCCCAGGACAGTATATACGTAAGCCGCTGGAGGTTAGAAACTTCTATAGACGACATCCACTCATATCGAAACCTGCCCTTCTGGATCTTGTGAAGCATCGACTGAGAGTCAGATACAACAACTGTCCCAGTAAATGAAGTCCCAGAAATCCAATGGAGGGCAGCAGTAACGGCCTCAACCTCCATCCTCATACTAGAAGTAGTTGTCCTGTATACCCCACTTCGCTCTGCAACAACCCTACCATGCGCATTAGCCAAGAAACCCCAGCCGGATTTCTCACCACGTTGAACCGACCCATCGGTATATACAACAACATCATCATCCCTTGCATTATCTTCTATCAGCTGCTTAACTGCGAGATCAGCCTTCATGTTGTCCCAATCTCGACATTCTCTTCCAAGAGTAATGAGAAGAGAGAGAAAAACAATTAGCAAGAAATGGAATAGATCAGAAAGAACATATTTCGAGTTTGACGATAATGTAAGAGAATTAACGTGGAACATATTAAACCATCTTTCTTTAAAGTAAAATAATCACTTCTTTTTCTTTTGTATTTCTCTGCTTTTTTCCGTAGAGGTGTAGCTGGTTTAACTGATGATTGTTTTTCGAGATAGTGCACGCTCGGTCGCTTGATATTGTAGTAGGAGCACTTTTTTGCGGGAATGAAATTAGTTGACTGTAGTGTTACTATCTGCTATTAACGTGCAGATTTGGTGCCCAAACACTTACTTACTTACTTAATCCCGTCATGCCTAGTCACACATGGGGCTTCAGAAAGGACTTTCCATGCTCTCCTGTCCCGTGCAACCTTCAGCGCAGAGCCCCACGTCAGAGATGCGGTGTCCAGTTCCTCTTCCATCATGTGCCTCCATGTTGTCCGTGGTCTGCCTTTCTTTCTCTTTCCTTCTGGTGTCCAAGTGAGGGCTACCCTTGCAGGCATTTCTTGTCTCATTCTCATAACATGTCCGAGCCATTTCCATCTTCTCTTTTGAGTATGTCATTCATTGCCTCTTGTCTTGCATCTTGGAGTAGTTGGTTATTGGATATTTTTACTGGCCAAAAGATTCCCAAGATTCTGCGAAGACAAGAGTGGTGAAAAACTGACAGCCTGCTAGTATCTCCTTTGGTCATCCTTCAACACTCCGATCCGTAGAGCAAAACTGGCAAAACAATGCTTTTATAGAGTTTAAGCTTTGTGGTCCTATTGTAGATTTTGGACTTCCATACTGGTTTCATTCTGGCAAAAGCGGTTCTGGCCTTACTTAGACGTGATTTTATATCTTCCTCTGTGCCACCATATAGTGTCAGTACGCTACCAAGATATGTAAACTGATCAACCCTTTCCAGTGTTTCATTTTCTAACATTACTGGTTGTTGGATTTCAATGTTTGTCATAATTTTTGTTTTTCCTGTGTTTGTTTTGAGGCCTACTGTCTTTGCCGTGCTGTGAAATATTGTACTTTTCTCTTGTATATGTTCATATTTGTGTGACACCAGGGCTATATCATCTGCAAAGTCCAGATCCTCAAGCATATCGAAAGGGTCCATCTTATTCCTCTTGGTGCTTGTTGTTTTATGGCATTTTTAGCACCCAGTCAATTGCAATACTAAACAAAAGAGAGGACATTACGCATCCCTGCCTTACACCAGATTTTACTGGGAATGTTTTGTTGGAATTCTTTAGGTTGCAGGAGAAATCTTTATAGAAGAGGGCTATGATGTTGACAAGCTTCTGCGGTACGCCGTATTGTCTTAGTATCTTCCATAGGCTGTCTCTGTGGACGCTGTCGAATGCCTTTTCAAAATCTATGAAGTTGATGTATATAGTCCTTTGCCACTCGCTACATTGTTCTAAAATGTTACGCAGGGTAAATATATGTTCATTTGTTCCTCTTCCTTTCCTAAATCCTGCTTGCTCCATTCGTAGACACTTATCTATTGCTTCTTGTATTCGCATTATGATAATTTTGCAGAATATCTTACTTGGGATTGAAAGCAACGTGATTCCTCTCCAGTTATTGCAATCTGTTAGATCTCCTTTCTTGGGGATTTTCACCACAGTACCCTAGTCCAATCCTTAGGCAATTCTTCTTTCTCCCAGATATCTGCAAACAGTGGCTCTAATATGTTTGCAGCTAAGATGGGATCGATCTTGAAAAGCTCTGCTGTCATTTCATCATTTCCCGGTGCTTTGTTGTTTCTCAAGGATCCAATAGCTTTTACTATTTCTTGCTTTTCTGGCAATTTGAGGTTGATATCAATATCCTGTGCGGCCGGTGGAATATCCGGTGGATGTTCAGGATCAGGTCTGTTTAGCACATCTTCAAAGTGGGATGTCCATCTCATATCCTGCTCCTGCTCCGTTGTCAACAGTTGTCCTAGACTGTTTCTGACTGGCATGTTATGGTTGTGTCTTTTACCTCCGCATAATTGTTTGGTAATCTTGTACAGTGTGTGCAGATCATGTACTTTAGCAGCCTTTTCTGCTATTTCTGCTGTCTTTTCCATAAATTTTCTCTTGTCTGTTCTAGCACTTCTTTTTACCATTTTGTTTAGTTCTGTATATTCTTTTCTTGCCTTATTTTTTTGACATTCTGATCTAATGCTATTGATGAGATTTTTTTTCTCCTTTCGCTTTTCATATCTACCAACCTATCTATCTAAACTACCTGTTTTGGCCTGCTGGCTACCACCTGGGGATGAGGGACTGGCTGCATGCCTTCTACAATATGCTGTTGTATTGTGGAGTTTCAAGATGTCTATAACTCCATTTTCTTAATCTGCACCTTCCTCTTGACGATTCCATTTTCAGGTGATACGGTCTTGCAACTGGAAAATTCGGGTTCATTCTGACCAAGTGGCCAAACCATTTGAGTCTCTGTTTTTCCATGAATCTAATAGCAGGTGTTGTTCCGACTGTTCTTCTAGTTTCCTCATTTCTTATATGGTTTCTTCTTGTTTTATTTACCGCTCTCCTCAAGCATCTCATTTCATATGTGGTAATTTATCTATGTTGTTCAACTATTTATCTGAGATTTATCCATCTTGTGATAATGAACGAAGAAATATATGACAACGTTCGGTTTTGTTTCTCGAGACACCCGTGTGGTTACCGGGCCCAAATTTGGGGTGTAAAGAATAGAACCACTGTTACCTGCCACGCATGTCGTAAGAGGCAATTAAGGAGGTTTGGCTGAAATCGGATGTATGTGTCCTAAACGTGTAAAGTCTATGCGTTTAGGGGCCTCACCAACCAATCGTGGCAAGAAAAATACACAGTTCTTTTGGCAAAGATCAAACATATCACAAAGAGTGATTAAAATTGGTCGTAAAGAACGAACACAAAGAAGAAGAAGGAGGAGAGTTTCTCGAGAAACTATATGGCAATGTCGGTATCCTAATGTTGAGTGATAAAATTGTTACGGTCGTTACAGTAGAAGTCAAAATGTAAACAGTGAGAAAATAGTAAACAAGATAAAAAATGTAGAACCGGACGCCAGGGATTGCTTCTATTAATAAAGTCATTCTTAGAAGTAGCACGTTACTGTATCTATGAAGTTAGTCTTAAGACGGGCTTTACTGTGTGCTGAATTATTGGACTGGTTCCTGTTTCTGGAAGATTCTGATAGCTGAATATTAAATGGGAACAGTGTTTTCGTGAAGTATTTTGTCGTTTATAGTTAGTTTCAATTTGGCAGAACGGTAGTTAGTGTTGAGGAGGGTGAGAGGTTAGTCGTGTGTTGAGGAGGGTGAAAAGTTAGTTTTGAGGAGGTGAGTTTAGTCGTTTGTTGAGAGAGGGGAAAGATTAGTCGTTTGTTGAGAGGTGGAAGTTGAGTCGTTTGTTGAAGAGTGAGAAGGGTCGATGTGTTGAGGACGGTGAGAAGTTAGTCGTTTGTTGGGAGTGACAAGTTAGTGTTTGTTGAGGTGATTAGTCGTTTGTTGAGGAGTTAGTCGTTTGTTGAGGGTGAATTAGTCGTTTGTTGAGGAGGGAGAAGTTATCGTTTGTTAGTGGTGAAGTATTTGTTGGGATGAACTTTAGTTGAGATGAGGGTGAAAGTTTGTTGGGAGGGCTTTAGTTGGTGATGAATGAAAGTGATTTTGTTGAGAGATGGCTTTAGTTGATTGATGGAAGGGTAGTCATTTGTTGGGGAGAGGTTAGTTGTTGATGAGGAGGGTGAAAGTCATTTGTTGAGAGGATGAGGCTTTAGTTGATTGATGAGGAGGGTGAAGTCATTTGTTGAGAGGATGAGGTTAACGTTGAATTGATGTTGTGGTTTGAGAAGGGGGACGGTCTGAGTGGTAAGTGGTATATGTTTGATTAGTTAGGCTATGTAGAAAGTGTGGTGAGTCTGGGTAAGTTGGTATATGTTTGATTAGTTAAGTGGCTATTTAGAAGGTGGTGGTAGTCTGGGTAAGTTGGTATATGTTTGATTAGTTAAAGTGGCTGTTGTTAAGAATGTGTGGTGACGGTCTATGAGTGGGTAAGTTGGTATACAAAAATCTAAAAACGAATGATTGATTTCATCTGCGTCGGGCTTTTCCCATTTGAATCAATCTCTTTCCACAAAAATTTATCTCTCCCTCAGAAACAATTCTAAGGTTTACCAGAAAATTGTACTTAAAAACAGAACCCCCACTGCCGGGATTCGAACCCACGACCTCGAAACGTAAAACAACTGCTTAACCACTTAACCACAGAAACAGAAAAAGAGGCTGTTGTATCGAGATTGTGAGGTTGTGAGAGACGTTGGTGAACCAATAAACAATTGTTGCAAAAGCTAAGGTGGCAGTTACTGCTTATGCTGAAAAAGTACGTTGTAGCTCATGATATTAACCCATTCGTCTTTCGATCCAATATACTGGCTCGCAGACATTTGTAAGATGATACATAGCCCCGATATACTAGCTAATTCTTCAGTGTGCATTAGAATACAAATGCGTCCAGACATAAAAATAATGATATTGAGTTCCTTCTGGGTAGAACTTTTTGTTCTCTTCTCTGTCCATGATCAACGTAGAACTCTTCAGTAACACTTACATTCTAAACATATACGTGCTTTCCCCACTGTCTTGTTAACCCTTTCGCTGCTACATACTTTCTGAAGGCTGAGCTAAAAATAGTTACTCGTTGTTTCTAGGTCACAAACGTGAATGTACGCCTATAGCAGTGACAGTAGCAATGTATAACATGTTAACACGTCTTTAGCCCACAGAGGAGAGATAATAACAGACGTGTTAATGCGCCTTTAGAAGTGAATGGGATAACGTATATATACGTCTTTAGCTGCTAAAGAGTTTTTAAATGTCCACATTCCCACAAATACGTTACCATTGGGAATTTGCAAGCTCTTAGTATTCTGATCTTTGTTTTCCTGTTAGTTCTATTCACTTTTAGTTTTTTAATTGTTATGTAAGGCTATATTTACTCATCATTAATTTTCCTTATCTCATTTCCATATCCTGTTGATAATAATAAACCGAGATAATCAAAACCTGTTCATATTTTCCATTTTGTTTCTCCTTTGTAAAAATATACCAAATATGCAAAGAGATTGATTAATCAACATCGAACTAGCGTATTGGGCCGCTGGCCGCTGCTTTGTTTGTTGAGATGGAGATCGGCGCAACTATGGACATGTCAAGAGTTCTATGATGATAGTTCTGATATAACTGATAACTGATCTTTTGGCATGCTTGTTTTATGAGTTGTCATTATTTTCGTTCCTGTCACATTGAGATGTATAATTGAGATATCATTCTAGAATTCTCTCAATTATTTAAATATCATAACGTTAAATTTGTAAATATTGAACTTTTGTATTTTAAATATTTTCCCTCAATTTTTAGAGAATATGATCTTGTTCTTCTTCTCTTCCACCATTTACTTCTTTATGAGTGTTGGAGAAATGTTGATCTTGTGTGTGTTTGTTCTCTCTTACATTTCTTCTTTATAGAAGTGTTGGGAGGAAATGTATGATCTTGTGTGTGCTTTTTCTTCTCTTCTTTTTCTTTAAAGTGTTGTGGAAACAGATCTTGTGTGCTTGTTCTTCTCTTCACCATTTCTTTTATAGAAGTGTTGGGGAAATGTACTGATCTTGTGTGTGTTGTTCTTCTCTTCCACCATTTACTTCTTTATAGAAGTGTTGGGGGGGGAAAGTAGTGATCTTGTGTGTGCTTGTTCTTCTCTTCCACCATTTACTTCTTTATAGAAGTGTTGATGGTGAAACGTAGTGATCTTGTGTTGTGCTTGTTCTTCTCTTCCACCATTTACTTCTTTATAGAAGTGTTGGTGGGAAACGTAGTGATCTTGTGTGTGCTTGTTCTTCTCTTCCACCATTTATTTCTTTATGGAAGTGTTGGTGGGAAACGTAGTGATCTTGTGTGTGCTTGTTCTTCTCTTCCACCATTTACTTCTTTATAGAAGTGTTGGTGGGAAACGTAGTGATCTTGTGTGTGCTTGTTCTTCTCTTCCACCATTTACTTCTTTATAGAAGTGTTGGTGGGAAATGTAGTGATCTTGTGTGTGCTTGTTCTTCTCTTCCACCATTTATTTCTTTATAGAAGTGTTGGGGAGGAAATGTATGATCTTGTGTGTGCTTGTTCTTCTCTTCCACCATTTACTTCTTTATAGAAGTGTTGAGGGAAACGTAGTGATCTTGTGTGTGCTTGTTCTTCTCTTCCACCATTTACTTCTTTATAGAAGTGTTGATGGGGAAACGTAGTGATCTTGTGTGTGCTTGTTCTTCTCTTCCTCATTTACTTCTTTATAGAAGTGTTGGGGGGAAACATGTATGATCTTGTGTGTGCTTGTTCTTCTCTTCCACCATTTACTTCTTTATAGAAGTGTTGGGGATGAAACGTAGTGATCTTGTGTGTGCTTGTTCTTCTCTTCCAACATTTACTTCTTTATAGAAGTGTTGGGGATGAAACGTAGTGATCTTGTGTGTGCTTGTTCTTCTCTTACCTTTACTTCTTTATAGAAGTATTGGAGGAAATGTACTGATCTTGTGTGTGCTTGTTCTTCTCTTCCACCATTTACTTCTTTATAGAAGTATTGAGAGGAAACGTAGTGATCTTGTGTGTGCTTGTTCTTCTCTTTTACCATTTACTTCTTTATAGAAGTGTTGGGGTGAAACTAGTGATCTTGTGTGTGCTTGTTCTTCTCTTTACCATTTACTTCTTTATAGAAGTGTTTGAGGTGAAACGTAGTGATCTTGTGTGTGCTTGTTCTTCTCTTCCACCATTTACTTCTTTATAGAAGTATTGAGAGGAAACGTAGTGATCTTGTGTGTGCTTGTTCTTCTCTTTTACCATTTACTTCTTTATAGAAGTGTTGGGGAGAAACATAGTGATCTTGTGTGTGCTTTCTTTTCCACTTTTAAGTGAATTTGATCTTTTGTGCTTGTTCTTCTCTTCCACCATTTACTTCTTTATAGAAGTGTTGGAGGAGAAACGTAGTGATCTTGTGTGTGCTTGTTCTTCTCTTCCACCATTTACTTCTTTATAGAAGTGTTGGTGAGGAAACGTAGTGATCTTGTGTGTGCTTGTTCTTCTCTTTTACATTTACTTTTGTAAAGTGTTCTTGATGACGTCGCTCCATCTTTTGCGTCGACTTTCTCTTGTTTTGTACTCGTTATACTTTTTCTGTGTAGCTCTCTGTGGTAGGCGATACCAGGGCATTCTTGGCAGGTTCAATCTGTTGTTCTTTCTGTCTGTTGTTCAATCTGTTCTTTTATGAATTGCATGACTAATTAGAAGTATGTGATTTATAAATTGTCATGTTTGTCATGTTTAAAATGCAGTGAAATGAATGATTTATTGTTTGGATGTCACGATGATATCGATGATTAGTTGCAAGAGATCTCCAACGCTTTCTTTTATTTCATACAATTGTGGCACATTATGTCAAACCCTCGAACAACATAACCTATCTAGCATCAGCACTTCATGTATATTATATAACATATTGTTATGTGATATTCTCATGAGGGTGTTATAACTAATTGAAATATGATATCTACATTAATGCGCTTATCGATTAAATATTTTTAGGAAAACTAAAGATGATCCCGCTTTGAGAAATATTTTAAGTCATTGAAATTATTTATATGAAATTCTCTGAGTCACTGTGGTGTAGTGGTTAGGATCTTGTCTTACGTGCTAAAGGTATCAGGTTCGCTCCATCGTTAAACCATCTGGATATTTTTCCAGGGATACCTGATCTCAGTGTAGGTGAGATCGAGTTCCTAGTCCTATCAGAGATGGACGATAAAACGTAAGTCCCTTGTACAATTTGAGCACGTAAAAAAAAACGTTGACAGTTCAAAATCGCGAAGAGCAGGCTGGAAAGTCACTGCCCTGGCAAAATTCTTTTACAAAGATTAAAGATAAAATTCATACATATGCATTTTCACCATCTTCAAAAATACATCGGGAATCCTCGACGGTGCTACGGAGTTTGTGCACTGCAGCTGAGACCTACTTGTGTAAGAAAGAGATCGGAACACACATGGTTATTCACTGAAGTGCGATGATGATTGTCCTATCAATCAATCAAACAATCAGTTGAAATTCTCAGAGCAGAGACAACTGTCATTGCAGCCATTTGTTTCCATTTCTGAAAGTACGCTGGAGGATTGTATTGGGCTTATCAATTCAAGACGCTTGGCCAAAGGGTGACCTCCGATACATACGGCCGGCGGGCTCAGGTTAACAATTCTATGAAATATAACCACAACCGTCGTGTGACCTTGCATTCCAGTATTGTTATATTTTTTAATATTTTTTAATATTTTTTCGATCCAGAAGCACTTGAGCTGAAAGCTCTTCGGCTCGTGTCATGGACATCGTAACCCTTCGGTTCGCTGCCACGAACACCGTAAATCTGGGAAACCTGTAGCTTTTCTGCCAGTCCGCGGAATTGAACCCGCACATACAGAGGACTTGTCAACCGTAGTCCAACGCGCTACGAACACGCTGGGCACGCGGGCATATTGTTGTATTCTGTTCTTCTTCTACGAACCCCAGGAATTACGAATTTTCACTCTTTATCCTAGACGGCAATGGGGGAGCACGTATGTATTATTGTATAAAGACAAATTCGTGTTAAAAACAACATAACATGCTAAATAAAGGTTATATATCATGCAACAAGTTAAGTTACACTACAAGTTAAGTTACACTACAAGTTAAGTTACACTACAAGTTAAGTTACACTACAAGTTAAGAGTAAGACACTCAGGAATGTTAGTATTATTAATATTTTTATCAATAAAAATCACGAACTCATAACTCTCTCTCTCTCTTTGCCTTTTTACCCGGTTGGGGCATAGGCCCTCAACCAACTCATGCCAAGTCTTCCTATCTCTAGATATCTCCTGCAGCTCCCTCCAGCTCTTCTTTATATTGTTGATCTCCGCCTCCAAATCTCGTCTCCATGTATTTCTCGGCCCCCTTCTTTCGCTGTCCCTTGCGGGTTCCAGGCAAGGACCCTTCTTGTTATATTCCCCCCCGGTTTTCGCAAAGTGTGTCCTATCCAGCGCCAGCGTCTTTTTAACCTGTTCGTTTACTGGAATCTGTCTTGTTCTCTCCATAAGTTCCTCATTGGTGACCCTATCATACCATCTTATTCCTCTATTCTGCCAGACACCAGTTGATGAATGTTTGCAATTTATGCGCTATTGTTTTAGTTGTTCTCCATGTTTCTGACCCATACAGTAGAACTGCTTTAACATTAGAGTTAAATATCCGAATTTTGTTCTAGATTTGATTTCTTTGAACTTCCAAATGTTTCCCAGTGCAATGAAAGCTCCTCTTGCCTTCTGTATTCTTATTTTAACATCTCTATCTGTTCCACCCTCTTTGTCTACGTTGCTGCCCAAATATGTGTATGATTCTACCTCTTGAAGTGGGATTTCCCCAGGGAGATCGAGTTGTCGTTTGCTTGGTTAACTCTCAATATCTTTGTCTTTCCCTTATGAATGTTCAGCCCTAGTTGCTGGGACCTTTGATTCAATGTGTTTAGCTTATCCTGCATCTGATTTCGTGTATGTGACAGAAGGGCTATATCATCAGCGAAGTCCAGATCATCTAGTTGCTCTGTCAGAGTCCATTGGATTCCATTTCTGGTGTTAGTTACTGTGGTCTTCATAATCCAGTCTATTGTCAGTAAGAACAACAAAGGTGATAGAAGACATCCCTGACGCACTCCTGTTTCTATTCCGAACGTATCTGTTAGTTTACCCTCATGAAGAACTCTACATTTCATATCTGTATATGTTGCTTTTATTAGGTTAATAATTTTCTGTGGGATTCCATAATGCCTCATTAATTTCCAAAGGGTATCCCTATCAATACTGTCAAAAGCCTTCTCATAATCAACAAATCCGATATAAAGTGGGGATTTCCATTCAATACTTTGCTCTATTATTATACGTAATGTGGCTATCTGGTCAGCACAGGATCTATTTGGTCGGAAGCCTGCCTGTTCATCTCTTAGCTTTATATCGATGGCATCTCTCAGTCTCTCCAGGATGACTCTGCTTAGTATTTTCCCAGGTAATGACAACAGCATTATTTCCCTATAGTTTTCACACTTCTGAAGGTCCCCTTTCTTTGGTAGCTTCACCAGGTATCATTCTCTCCAGTTTGCTGGTATTTCTTCGGTCTCCCAGATTCTGCTAAATAATTTATACAGTATTTCTGTGGATGTGTTTATGTTGGCTTTAACCGCCTCCGCTGGAATACCATCTGGACCGGCCGCTTTCCCATCTTTTAAAAGTTTAATGGCTTTACTAATCTCCTCCTTGGATGGTTTCTCACCGTTGATGTCCAAGTCAATTTCTGCCGGTTGGATATCTGGGGGTTTGTAGGTGCTGGTCTGTTCAGGAGTTCCTTGAAGTATTCCATCCATCTTTCCATTTGGTCTCTAACATTAGTGATAGTTTCCCCACTACTATTTTTGATCAACCCATTTGATGGTCTGTATTTTCCTGCTAGCTTTCTAGTGATGTTGTAAAGATCCCTAAGGTTTCCTTTTCCTGCAGCTACCTCTGCTTCTCTTGCTAGATCTTCTACGTATTGTCTTTTATCTAACTTTATTTGTTTCTTCACTTTCTTGCTAGCTTCTGTGTACTTTTCCTGGGCTATGGCTTTGGCAATTCTAGTTTTGCTATTATTTAAATCTGCTTTCCTCTTTTTCCTTTCTTCTATTTCCTTGAGAGTTTCTGGAGTTATCCATGCCTTATGATTCCGCTCCTTCTTTCCTAATACCTCTGTGCATGTTTCATTCCAAATATTTTTGGCTTGCTGCCAGCATTCTTCCGCACTCACCTCATCTTCTAATTGCCGCAACACTTCATACTTATTAGAGACTGTGACCGTGAACTGTTCCTTTGTTTCTTGACTTCTGAGGTATCCTACATTATATTGGTGTCTATGTTCATGGGATGTTATGTATCGCTTAAGCTTCAGTTTAATTTTACTTATCAGCAAATGGTGATCCGAATCTACATCTGCCCCCTTAGGACCCTTACATCTTGTAGAGATGATCTGAATTTCTTGTTTATGCATATGTGGTCAATTTGATTTTCTGTTCTGTAGTCTGGTGATACCAGGTTGCTTTATGTATTCTTTTATGTGGAAAGACACTTCCACCTATGACGTATTGATTCGCTGCACAGAAATTAGTGAATAGTTCTCCATTTTCGTTCATTATTCCTAGTCCGTGTTTCCCCATGATCTCCTCGTAGCCTATGTTGTCCGAACCTATTTTGGCATTGAGGTCACCCATCAGAATTTTGCTGTTCCCATTTCTCTGATTACCTATAGTATTTTGAAGTTTTATGTAAAATTCCTCTTTTACTTTTCCTCTTTATCATTGGTAGGTGCATAACACTGGGTCACATTCAAGAATACTTTCTTTTGGTGGTTCTGAATGTTGCTGTGATTATCCTAGGACTCACTGTTTCCCATTTTATTAGTGCCTTCTCCGCTTCTTTAGATAGCATTAAAGCCACTCCTTCACTATGGGGGGCATTTTCTTCCATATGGCCTGAGAACATCATTGTTTCTCCTGTGTTTAGACGTTGTTTGCCTGCACCATTCCACCTAGTTTCACATAATCCCAAGATGCCAATCCCGTGAAATTTCATCTCATTTACAACCTGTGCTGTCTTTCCCATTTCATACATACTTCTAACATTCCAGGTGCCAATTCTGGAGCTTTTCCTAGGTGAAAGGAAGATAATCTGCAGTGTAGACTCCTTGCGGCTTTCTCTGCATCGCTTCATACCTCTTCTAGAAGAGCTTCCTTTCCTCTTGGTTGGCACAGTTTTTATTTTATTTTTATGTGACTTGTTCATGGTTGGTTGGATTTTGTGGCTAAAATTTTCTACTGGATAGGGTAGCCAGCCCTACGCCAAACTCCACCTTAGTCGCCTCTTACGACATGCCTTGTAGGTCGCAGTGCCGCTACTCTTTGCTCCCCTTGCGAGCCCCGGCAGCACACGGGCGACGAACTCATATGATTGAGTAAAATAAAATAAAACTTACCGTACTAGATCAAACAAATTCAAAAATCAGCCCCCATTAAACAGGATTTTTTATTTTTTCCCGTCTGAGCTGGTCCACAGCCAACTCTAAATAACTAGGCCAAACAACTGACTGGGGTTCCCTGACCTAGATCAGAAAGGGGGCCGAAAAATATAGATGCTTGATAGAACACTGCAATCTATTTTGCAATTTTACTCAATTCTGCGAGTCTATGGTTATTTGTTGGTGAAAAATATTCTTAATATTGATATTCCTTACTGCTAAACTTAACTTGTTGCATAATATAACTTCGATTTAGCATTTTGTGTTGATTTTAAAATGAATTCGTATATATACACCAATACTGAAATGCGAGGTCACGTGGTGTAGTTGGGGTCTGATTTCCCATAATTCTTACCTGAGTCCGAAAACCCACAAGTTTATAGTTGGCTCTGGCTGGTCGGTCTTATGTGGCCGACATTAATGGGGACCAAGACGAAGCTATCGCCACGCGTGTGCAGATCGTCGTTTTTTATTCTTCTAATCATAAGTACAAACTCTGACCTTGTTAAGGGGTCAAAAATGGAACCCCGGTCTTAATCATTTGGACATTCGCTCACCCACCATATTTCTAACAACACAATTTCGAATACATATATCGAAATAGTATTGTATTCTCTGCAGAAATAGAACGTTGCCTGTCGAGAGTATTGCACCGTAGCACCGGTAACAATCTAGATATTTCAGTAG
This sequence comes from Arion vulgaris, assembly GCA_020796225.1. Classification (NCBI taxonomy): domain Eukaryota; kingdom Metazoa; phylum Mollusca; class Gastropoda; order Stylommatophora; family Arionidae; genus Arion; species Arion vulgaris. The sequence goes on along the minus strand of CM036758.1, from coordinate 63,816,494 downwards.
AAAAGATACACCCTGGAATATATCTGTACAAGTGTAAATGTATGTGTTTGTGTGCAGTTATTTATCTTTGTTTTCTAAAATATATTACAGCTTCTTCAAATCTTAATGTATGAGGTGCCGGTCACTTTATATTTCTATAAGATGATTGAGAGGCAGAGAAAGAAGTGTGTTTAACCAGTGAAACAAGGGAACCAGTGCCGTGCAGTGCTATGATACAGAGAGGCGGACGCGTCAGGCGGCACCGTAAGGGGGGCGGTATAAGCAGCAAAATCATAATTACAATTGAAGGTTATTTTAAGGAAAGTACATTAAAGGGGCGGCATTTTGAAGACTTGCATCATGTTGATAAAATATACCGCAAGGCCCTGACAGGAACCATCAGTAGACATACTCTTCGATTGTTTGGGGAGACTGATCACCTATTTGTCTGCCCGGAGTGATGTGACGTCAGTTCAGTAACCAACAACCATTGATATAAGGGAAGACTGCAGTAAGACTATGTGGGGGTGTCTCTGTGGCTGAGTGGTTACGCCCTTTGCCTTGTGAGTCGAAGGTCGTGGGTTCGAATCCGGATCGCGCCGTTCTGTTCACGAGTGCAGTTTTTTTTCCAGAGACCCCTAGGATTGTTCCTGGAGCTACAGAGTTCGTGCTTTGTGCAATACTCTCGACAGGTGGCTTGCCATTTCTGCGGAGAGGACCGAGCCATATGGGGTAAAACCCGGTGCAATGAAGTCAATCCTTCGGCTTTAAAACCCCTTTTAAAGCAATGGCGAAACACGTAAAATCAAGGTACAGTAGTAATTACAAAATAAAAACAATAACAATAGACTACGTTTCACCAAAAGGTCTTTAACAAGTAAAGGATACAAACAAGTGAAGAAACTCACTTCTTACAGGCATACCATATAGAATCAGACAATACACTCACTTCTTACACGGCATACTACATATATAATCAGACAATACATTCACTTCTTACACGGCATACTACATATAGAATCAGACAATACACTCACTTCTTACACGGCATACTACATATAGAATCAGACAATACACTCACTTCTTACACGGCATACTACATATAGAATCAGACAATACACTCACTTCTTACACGGCATACTACATATAGAATCAGACAATACATTCACTTCTTACACGGCATACTACATATAGAATCAGACAATACATTCACTTCTTACACGGCATACTACATATAGAATCAGACAATACACTCACTTCTTACACGGCATACTACATATAGAATCAGACAATACACTCACTTCTTACACGGCATACTACATATAGAATCAGACAACACATTCACTTCTTACACGGCATACTACATATAGAATCAGACAATACATTCACTTCTTACACGGCATACTACATATAGAATCAGACAATACACTCACTTCTTACACGGCATACTACATATAGAATCAGACAATACACTCACTTCTTACACGGCATACTACATATAGAATCAGACAATACACTCACTTCTTACACGGCATATAACATATAGAATCAGACAATACATTCACTTCTTACACGGCATATAACATATAGAATCAGACAATACATTCACTTCTTACACGGCATACTACATATAGAATCAGACAATACATTCACTTCTTACACGGCATACTACATATAGAATCAGACAATACATTCACTTCTTACACAGCATACTACATATAGAATCAGACAATACATTCACTTCTTACACAGCATACTACATATAGAATCAGACATTACATTCACTTCTTACACGGCATACTACATATAGAATCAGACAATACATTCACTTCTTACACGGCATACTACATATAGAATCAGACAATACACTCACTTCTTACACGGCATACTACATATAGAATCAGACAATACATTCACTTCTTACACGGCATACTACATATAGAATCAGACAATACATTCACTTCTTACACGGCATACTACATATAGAATCAGACAATACATTCACTTCTTACACGGCATACTACATATAGAATCAGACAATACACTCACTTCTTACACGGCATACTACATATAGAATCAGACAATACATTCACTTCTTACACGGCATACTACATATAGAATCAGACAATACACTCACTTCTTACACGGCATACTACATATAGAATCAGACAATACATTCACTTCTTACACGGCATACTACATATAGAATCAGACAATACACTCACTTCTTACACGGCATACTACATATAGAATCAGACAATACACTCACTTCTTACACGGCATACTACATATAGAATCAGACAATACATTCACTTCTTACACGGCATACTACATATAGAATCAGACAATACACTCACTTCTTACACGGCATACTACATATAGAATCAGACAATACACTCACTTCTTACACGGCATACTACATATAGAATCAGACAATACATTCACTTCTTACACGGCATACTACATATAGAATCAGACAATACATTCACTTCTTACACGGCATACAACATATAGAATCAGACAATACATTCACTTCTTACACGGCATACTACATATAGAATCAGACAATACACTCACTTCTTACACGGCATACTACATATAGAATCAGACAATACACTCACTTCTTACACGGCATACTACATATAGAATCAGACAACACATTCACTTCTTACACGGCATACTACATATAGAATCAGACAATACACTCACTTCTTACACGGCATACTACATATAGAATCAGACAATACACTCACTTCTTACACGGCATACTACATATAGAATCAGACAATACACTCAATTCTTACACGGCATACTACATATAGAATCAGACAATACACTCACTTCTTACACGGCATACTACATATAGAATCAGACAATACATTCACTTCTTACACGGCATACTACATATATAATCAGACAATACATTCACTTCTTACACGGCATACTACATATAGAATCAGACAATACACTCACTTCTTACACGGCATACTACATATAGAATCAGACAATACACTCACTTCTTACACGGCATACTACATATAGAATCAGACAATACATTCACTTCTTACGGCATACTACATATAGAATCAGACAATACATCACTTCTTACGGCATATAACATATAGAATCAGACAATACATTCACTTCTTACACGGCATATAACATATAGAATCAGACAATACATTCACTTCTTACACGGCATACTACATATAGAATCAGACAATACATTCACTTCTTACACGGCATACTACATATAGAATCAGACAATACATTCACTTCTTACACGGCATACTACATATAGAATCAGACAATACATTCACTTCTTACACGGCATACAACATATAGAATCAGACAATACACTCACTTCTTACACGGCATACTACATATAGAATCAGACAATACATTCACTTCTTACACGGCATACTACATATAGAATCAGACAATACATTCACTTCTTACACGGCATACAACATATAGAATCAGACAATACATTCACTTCTTACACGGCATACTACATATAGAATCAGACAATCAATTCTGAATGTCCTCACTTCTGTTGTATCCTTTACTTGACGAAGGTCTTTTATTCAAACATAGCTATCTATTGTTATTGTTTTTGTATTTTGTAAAACTACAGTGGTGACGTCTGTGGCCTAGGGGATAATGACTCGGTTTATTAACCTCGACGTTCTGAGTTCGAATCACGCTGCGGACAGTTTGGTTGCAAATTGTTTCGCGTGGAATTTTACAAAGGACGATGGCACCACCCGTTCAGAAAGCAATGGCAAACTACTGAACGTAATAATGCCTAGTAAATAATGCCTAGAAAAATCACAAACAACGTTAAAAAGCAGAGTTTGATTCGCAAAGTCCTGTAAAGGATATGCAATTAACTTTAACTTTATGAAGAAGATTACCTGAATGCAATACTTTTTATAAAACTACAGTACTTTGTTTTTACGTGTTTCGCCATAACTAATAACCAGTTACTAATTTCCTGGCCATATCGTGAAGAAGGTAGGCGGAGCAATTATTTAAATCAAGTGTGGAGCATTATGTGTGGAACTAAACTCATTACACTCCCGTGTCCTATCCGACAAGCACAAGCTCTATGAATTACACTAATCCGTTTCACTTCATATATCTACAACTATAGTATCTCCCGTGTCCTATCAAACAAGCACAAGCTCTATGAATTACACTAATCCGTTTCACTTCATATATCTACAACTATAGTATCTATCTCCATAAAATAATTGACGCAACACAACATCCTGAAATAATTGTCAGGTCTATTGTCTTTCCTCATGTGGATGATGGAATTAGTTGTCCACTCTTGCCGTTAAGCGTAAGGGTGGGAGCTTTAATTTACATTCCAGGGTCAGATGAGTCGCCCTTGTTGTTTTATATCCGTGTTTATTTAGTGTGGTCTTGATATTGTCTATCCATCTTTTTCTTTGTCTTTCTTTGGCTCATTTTATTATAAGCTGTTATTGGGGGTTGGTTGTGTTCCATTCTCATTAAATGTCCGAACCACTACGTTGTTCGACAGATGATAAAAAGTATTTTCCTACCAACACTTTGTTACCAGTGCCAAACTTGGTCTCTTACAGCAACACGCCACAGAAAGCTCACCAAGTGTTAAATGAAATGCTTGAGGAAGGCAGTGGGAGTCACCAGGAAAGACAGACTACGAAATGAGGACATCAGAAGCAGAGTGGGCATAACTTCATGCACCGAATACATCGAAAGACAACAAATGCAGTGGTTTGGACATTTAATGAGAATGAAATACAACCAACCACCAATAACAGCATACAATAAAGAAAGATCGGGTACTAGAGCTAAGGGAAGACCAAGAAAAGATGGATAGACAATATCAAGACCACACTACATAAACACGGATACAACGCAACAAGGGCGACTCATCTAGCCTAGAACGCAAATTAAAGCTCCCATCCCTACGCTTAACGGCAGAGTGGACAGCCAACTACATCTTCCACCTCGGAATAGATAATAGACCACTGCTTTTGTTGTCTTTCGATGTATTCGGTTCATGAATTTATGCCCATTCTGCTTCTGATTTCTCCGTTTGTAGTCTATCTTTCCTGGTGACCCCCACCGCCTTCCTCAAGCATTTCATTTCACATAAACATTCTGTAGCGTATTGCTGTCAGTAGATAACAGAGATTAACGACATATTTCTCAATATATATATCATTTCACATAAACTTTCTGTAGAGTATTGCTGTCAGTAGATAACAGAGATTAACGACATATTTCTCAATATATTGTTCGATCTATGAACTTTACCAACACTCAAATAAGACTAATCAATCACAGGTAATCGAATTTATTGCGTGCTGATCAAAATCTTCATTGAACTTTGGTTATAAGCTAAACAAAAACTATTGGATTGCACAATGAGTTCAATACGTTTTATATCGCACTTTCGTAATGAGATGAACACGTCTCCAACTGCACTTGATATCGTTCGGGTCAATTGAATTCTCATTTGTGCACTGTATAACTTCCGATGAAAGGGGCACTATTTGCTACATCTAATGAAACAAAAAGAAATAAAAACAAGAAAATAAAAACAAACATTGCAAGCAAACTTTGAATAATTCAGGCGGGCACTGAACTGTGAGTAGTGACAAATGACAATTTAAACCTCCTGATTTCTCACAGAAGAGATGAGTCAAGCGGTAATTGATGAACCTTTCATATCTGTTCAAGGAAATTGAATTTGTTAGTATTCGCATCCGACCCATTAATGGGAAAGTGTTCTTACAAAGCCGATCCAAAAATATTCCTTGGTTCTGAACGCTGGAGGAACTTTATTGTGGAATGATTCTCCAGAGAAAAACCTGTCCTGGAGTTTATAAAGTAAATTGTTAAAGTAAAAAATATATAAAAGTTCCAAGTTTGTGAAATATTAAGGATTTTTTTTTGCAGAATGTCGAATTATTTGTGTCTGGAATAATTTAGTTTCACCAAGTTTAGGTGTTGGTGAAAGTGGTTTTTTTCCTACAAAGTTGAAGTATTGGTATTCATCATCATTATGATCAAGTAGCTTGTCCCTTTCGGATCTTGGTTCACATAACAGCAGTCCTGAAAAGCTCCCTATTCTGTGCAAGTTGACGGCGTCAGCAGCAGTCATTCTCAGATCGTCAATGACATCTTGCACCCATCGTCTTCTATGTTTTCCTCTAATTGTTCTTCCAGGCACCATTCCCTCCAAAATTATCTTGTCTATGCAGTCATGTTGTTTGAAGTATCCGAAATATTTAATTTTCCTTGTTTTTATGTTCTTTAATAGTCAACTCTCTTTAATATCAAGCTGTTGCAGAACAGAAACGTTTGTTCTTTTCTCTGTCCATAATGTTCTAAGTTCTCTTCTGTAGCATTTGCATCCAAAGCCATTAATGATCTTCTCCGCACTTTGTCAATGGTGCATGTCTTACAACCTATTATTGGAATTTGGAAGTGTTTTTTTCCACAACAATTGGGAGGTGATGGAAAGTGGTCTTTTTCAGAACAAGTTGATTGTGATGTGAAGTACTTTTGTCTAGACAAGTTGAGGTGATTTGAAGTACTTTTGTCTAGACAAGTTAAATGAGTGACTTTGAACAGTGATTGTGATTGAGTACTTTCACAGTTGATGGTGATTGAAGTACTTTTGTCTAGACAAGTTGAAGTGATTGAAGTACTTTTGTCTAGACAAGTTGATTGTGATATGAAGTACTTTTGTCTAGACAAGTTGATTGTGATATGAAGTACTTTTGTCTAGACAAGTTGAAGGTGATGTGAAGTACTTTTGTCTAGACAAGTTGATTGTGATATGAAGTACTTTTGTCTAGACAAGTTGATTGTGATATGAAGTACTTTTGTCTAGACAAGTTGATTGTGATATGAAGTACTTTTGTCTAGACAAGTTGAAAGTGTATGAATACTTTTTCAATTGTTGTGTATGAAGACTTTCTAACAGTTATGTTCTATGATACTTTGTCTGACAGTGGGAATGACACGTACATTTTGTCTCATTGATTGTGATTGATAGGACAGTTATTTGATTGAATACTTCGGTACAACAATTTTGTGATTGAGTACTTTTTCTAACCATGGTTGATTGTGATATGAAGTACTTTTGTCTAGACAAGTTGATTGTGATATGAAGTACTTTTGTCTAGACAAGTTGATTGTGATATGAAGTACTTTTGTCTAAAACAAGTTGATTGTGATACGAAGTACTTTTGTCTAGACAAGTTGAAAGTGGTGTGAAATATTTTAATTCTTAATGTTTCAAATTTCTAAAAGCATTATATGTTCTATGTTACTATGTCCTGATGGAAACACGCACAAATCTGTCTGTCTCATTGTTTGATTGATAGGACAGTCATCATTACACACTTCGGTGAACAACAATTTTCTTTGGTGTTTTTTTAATAACCATGGTCTCAATGAAATGTGTAAAATTATAATAAAGAGTAGTGTGTTCTAGCCATGGTCCACAATAACATACGGCTAACAAGCTCAGGTAAACAATCTAGAAAATAAGACCACAACCGTCGCGTAACCTCGCATTCCAGTATTGTTAGATAAGGACACATTCATTTTAAAACAACACAACAGTGGCGGCTCGTGATCATTTTTGTTGGGCCAGACATTTTTTCCGGATAAATCATGGTTTTTGGTTATTATATTTTAATTTATAAAATAATAAATACACGTTATATATTATTTTGGTGGGCTCGGCCCACTGGCCCATTAATGACGAGCCGCCACTGCAACACAACATACTAAACCAAGGTTATATTATGTTACAAATTAAGTTTAGTGCTAAGGAATATCAGTATTATTAATACTTGTCCTCGATATATAACCATGAACTCAAAGAATTTAGTAAAATTACAATAAAATGTACAGTGTTTTATCAAACATATATACAAGTCAGTGCTTATCATATAGGAATTTCCGTTTTCATCAGCTAAGCTATTCGGCCATCTGTTACGGGGGAGAGGGGGTTACGGTTCTAACAAACATATATAAAAGTCAGACCACTTTAACAGGATTTTCCGATTTCAGAGCTGAACTGAACCAGAGCCATCTATAAACTTATGGGCCTTCGGAGAGATCGTGGAAGACAGAGGGAGAATATATTGGATGGCCTGACAGCATGGTTCGACAAAATATCGACGTCAGAACTGATTACATGCACCAAGCAAAGATAGTTGTGGAGAGACATGATCGCCTACGCCGGCAGGCACGGTACTTGAGTAATTGATAACGACTACTCCCAGACGTTCTGAGTATATCTAACAAAATGTTCGTCTCTGCCAGTTCCCCCATTCCCTCTCATCTTCTTCGCTTTGAATATGGATGCACAATTTAGAAATGTTTACAAAACCGTATATTAGACCTTCCTCTCTGATGGCATTGATTATGTCTGCACTATCCATTGACTTTCCTTTTTCAACCACTTCTGTATCAGCCATGTGATCTGCTAACTCACTGTCTTGTACTCACTCCCACATGCTATTGTACAAATTAAAGACTAACTTGTTTTTTCGAGATGTGCTCGGGGATGTGGTTCTTATAAGGATTGTTCAAAATGTGTACTGCTAATGTGTTCAAATGAAAAGAAATGAAATGAAACGTGCTCATGAACAACAAATAATTATACAAATATAAACCTTGATATTTCATTAAATGTTTTGAACAAGATACAAAAATCATGCTTTTATTTTCTTTTGGCGATACCACACTTTATATTTTCAACTTTTCGTTACAACTATAATAATAATAATAATACTAATTCATATCGAATCGATATACATTACATAGGGCCTGCAAGTAATTTCTCCATACCGCTCGAACCTGGACAACGTGCTTAATCTCCTCCATTAATCTGAGACCGATATTTTTTGCCTCTTTCACCAAAGTTCGTTTCAGGGTCTCTCAAGGCCGTCCTCTCTTTCTCAAACTCTTTGCATCCCAATGCAATGCCTTATTTGGTATTTTTTTAATCTTTTCTTCTCAAGAACAAAATACTGTAGTTTTACAAAATACAAAAACAATACACAACAATGTTTCTACCAAAAGGTCTTTGTCAAGCAAAGAATACAACAGAAGTGAAGAAATTCACTTCTTATATGGAACACAACATATAGAATCAGACAATCAATTCCTAACCTCACGGATTGACCAACATATCTCCATCGTTTCCTTCTTACAACATCTGCAACAAGTGATTGACCATACATTTCTCTGATTTCATCACTTCTACTGAATTCCTCCCATTTTATGTTCATTGTTTGCAACCATATTAAGCATACAAATATTTGAATGAGAGTTTATATCTTTCAGGGACCCACCTTGATCAGCATACATCTCATTTGGTATCGTCATCACAATGTACATCATGGCGAATGTTGTCTATGTAACACTCCTTTCTCCAGCAGAAATTGTGGGTTTATCTGCAGTTGCCTCGGTAAGTTTTCAGTTATAGTTCTGTTGTTACTGTTTGTTATTACATGCCTACAAGAGTTTGAACTTTACCTACCTGTACCAGGTAGTTTGGATTGTGTTATCACATGTCTACAAGAGTTTGAACTTTACTTACCTGGGCCAGGTAGTTTGGATTGTGTTATCTCAGAAACAAATATATTATATATCTGATTAACTGAATTAAACACAGCACTGCCAACTGCCACTTCTCGAGACAAACTAACATTAAAATCGTATATTGTAAATACTTGTAAGCTCAAAGCAGAACTATCAACACGTAACATGTGCAATTGTCTTTTGTGATAATTGCTGCCTCAGCTTTTAGGAGCGGCCGCGCGATATATTACAAATAAAAATAATAGCTTCACGTTGTAAGTTCCAAATTCTTTCGGTGAGCGCTTGTCAACAAAGCACATCCATCAGCAACCGAAATCAACGGGTATCGAAAGCTCTTAGGCAGAGACGTGCAATAAATCATAAGTCGTATAAATCATTATCGGAATAATATAAACCAATATAGAAAAGCGTTGCGTAAAGATTTTTAAATTATTGAATGGTTCAAATTGCATTTTGATTTCGCTGCTTATGCCGCCCCCCTTACTGAACCGCCTGATGCGGCTGCCTCTCTGTATCATAGCACGGCACGGCACTGGATATCTACTTCATTCAGATATTTGCGAACACGTATGCGTTGTATTACATTAGATCCTACTCGTATAACTGTGGCGTAGAAGTTTGGCCTTCGCTTCTCGTTTCAAAGATATTCGGTTCGCTCACTCGTGAAGTCATCGGAATACTTTTCCAGAGATCCCTTATCTAGTGTATGTGAGATCGTGTTCATAGTCCTATCAAAGACAGACAAAAAAAGCGTTGGTCCTTTGTTTTAAGTTTTGAACATAAAAGAACCTTGGGCAGTTTTTTAAAAAAATACAGAAAAGCCGCGGCCTGTGCAAAGTTCATTACAAAGTTCATTACAAAGTTCATTACAAAGTTCATTACAAAGTTCATTACACAGTTCATTACAAAGTCCATTACAAAGTTCATTACACAGTTCATTACAAAGTTCATTAGAAAGTTCATTACAAAGTTCATTACAAAGATTAAAAATTAAATTCCTTGAAAATATTTTTACTATCTTCTAAATTACATCTGGGACCCTCGTCGGTGCTATGGAGTTTGTGCATTGTCACTGAGATCTCTTGTCGTTGTCTTTATAGTTTCCCAGGATAGTCTAACAGCCTTCAGTTCCCCAAGAAGACTCCTTCTCCAGGTCTGTTTAGGACGTCATCTTTCTTGTTTCCCTTTCGCACTCGACTCCAGTGTTGGTCTAGGGACGCTCGACTCTAGTGTGTGTCTAGATACACTCAACTCCAGTCCTTGTCTAAGGACACTCGACTCCAGTGCTTGCTTAGTGACACTCGACTCCAGTCCTTGTCTAGGGACACTCGACTCCAGTGCTTGTCTAGGAACACTCGACTGTGTATTTTGCAGGATATACTCGACCCACCTTTATTGTCACCACCTGACCTGGGTCATGATGGGCGTCTATCCTGTTCTTACCCACAAGTCTGCGTTTTCCACTAAGTCAGACCATCTCAGTCTTAAAATACGGAAAAAACATTTATTGATAAAGGTATGAATCTTATTTGTATTTAACTTCATGACTAGCCATTTTTCCTTTGTCAGAAAACAAGACAGAGCTCATATTTAAGCTGAACATCTTGATCATTATTTTGGTGAAGATGATAGCAGATCTCCACACTGTGCGAAGGAGAACAAAGGATCAAGTATAATATCTATCGCTAATCTTTTAATAAAATATCTCTTCTTTCTTATTCTCTCTACCCATCTTGTCTTTCAAATACTTTGATCTCTTACCCTCTCTCTTTAGCCTGTTACGCCCTTGGCGTTTAGGGCAGCAACAAACGTACACCATTCTTCCCTGTTCATGGCCTTCCTCTGATATTGTAAATTTCTTCTTTCGGTTTTTCCTTCCAGTCATGTGAGTCAAGACAAGGACACTCTTCATTGCGTGGATCTGGTTGACTTGGCGTCTGTTGTTTCCGTAACTTTAATTTTTTTAAAGAGAACAAGGATCTGTTCATTGCGTACACCCTTACACCTGAGGACCAGGACACGTTCTGACGTCCCACTTCATGACCTTTTCCGGCAAGGTACACTGTGGATGACTAAGTTCCACCGTCCTGAGACTCACTGTTCATTGGACGTAAGCCTCCCCAAAACACTGCATGACGGTAATGGCCTCACTGGGAGGATCACTTTGCATTGACTAAGCTTATCTTTTGTCATGAGAAAGATCATGTTGCATTGACTCTATCTTTGAACTGGCAAGTTTTCCTTGCATGAGTAATACTACACTAAGAACAAGGATCACTGTTGCATTGACGTAAGCTACATGCCTTTTGCTCCAAAGGTATTCGGTTCCTTCCCTGCTTGGATCGATTGGGATATTTTCCAGAGATTAAAAAAACAACTATCGTTACTGCTTGTTGTACAGCTTTTTAGGGCAGTGTAGGACAGGTGGGACGGGAGTCTAAGGAGTTTAATGGCCGGATGCCTAGTGCAGTTTGAGTAAGGCACGAAGTGCATTCATGACCCTTCAGACCGCCTGGAAATCTGCCCAATACAGCATCAGAACCAAGACTAGTATCTACAACAGCTGTGTGTTGTCAACATTGCTGTACGGATCGGAATGCTGGAGAATGACAGAACAAGATATGTCAGACTCTCCACCTTTCATACAACTTGTCTGCGAAAAATCCTACGCCTGTACTGGCCGACTACTATCTCGAACCAAGAATTGCTTGCACGATGCCAACAAGAGAATATGGGCACTATCATCCGAAGACGACGCTGGAGATGGATTGGACATGTGATGCGCATGGAGACTGGCTCCGACACGAAAACTGCACTGAGATGGACTCAGAGGGTAGGCGAAAGCGTGGAAGTCCCAAGACGACCTGGAGGAGAACGATAGAGCAAGAACTGAAGGAATGAATCATAGCTGGAACACAATACAGAGGAAGGCCATGAACAGGGAAGAATGGTGTGCGTTTGTTGTGCCCTAAACGCCAAGGGCGTAACAGGCTAAAGAGAGAGAGAGAGCCTAGTGCAGTCACCGCGAAGCTGTTCAGGTTATGATTCTTCATTTATGTCTACAAAAGAAAAAATTATTGGCCTTACAACGAATTGATAACGGATCTCCTGCATAGGAGCCGCGCTCTATCCTACTCTGCCAGACGCTCCAGAGATTACTTGATCTAAATGTAAGCCAGATTTAGTTCCTAATCATATCGGAGTCCGATGATAAAACGTAAATCCCGTTTTCAATTTGAGCACTTAAAACTGCCAATAGCCGTGTCGGCTCGTCCTTAAAGACCAGTGAAGCCCGCCCCAAAAAATATTGAGTAACTTCTACTTATTATTTTAGACATTATTTGTTCATAATTATTACTTTCAGCGAGATAATGATTAGCTTTGAAAGTTGATATATAACGCTAAAATATCACATACAGTCTGAAATCTGAAATTCAGCATCTTCGTCCCTTATTAGTATACACCCCTGGTCATTAGAGGCCAGTAAGAACAGCCCTACCAAACCAAAAATAATTAACGTGTACTTACTATTTTAAAAATTATTTTTTCATAATTATTACGTTTAATTTGACACTGATTAACTTTGAAAGTTGAATATATAACACTAAAATGCAAATATTATATCAGAATAATATAACAATCATATTAATATATAGCATTTGCTTATTAAAAATAATATATAGACAAACTCATCATTTTCCATCTAATGCTTCACGCATTGTGCCGTGCACTATTTCTAGGGAGCGTTTAAAATTGTCCTATCTAAGATGTAACATTGCGACCTCTGACCTTTAATCGTTACTGCAATGACAATTGCCAAACAATTATGCATTTCTTCCGGAAGATTCATATTCATTCTTACGCGGCCAAACTACTTCCCAGATAAACGAGGACTCTAGATTAAATAGTCCGTTTAATTATCGATTGAATCACCAATTTGATTTTAAAATGGTATAAAATTATAGAAAATAATTATAATAAATAAAAAACCATCATAGAATAAGTTTAGTTTTAGGGAATTGTCCCTTGCATTAATACTTCTTGTATACAGCAATTTCGGTACAATCTCAGCTTTAAAATTGGGTCATTCGAAATATAGCGCAGAGGGTCCCAATTATTATATATTCAACCACTCAGTTAACTTTGTTGATCCAAATACACTAATACAGGCGCACATACACAGACCATCGAGAGCTTGTGGAAAACTGCTAAGGAAAGGAACAAGAGGCAAAATTGAACACATCGCCATCTCTTGGACTTATACATGACTTAGTTCATGTGCCGTCGTTGGACACAATCCCAAAATTTGGACCCCTTCAGTGCAATTATTGATGATACCTTCTGGCCTCCACAGTAACCAACAACCACACACAGTCCCTCCCTCTCCTACCACCCTACATTTCCTCATACAGTCTTTTTAAGGGCTCCCAATTAAAACAAAACACTCTTCTTCTTTTGTCAGCAAACTGTTACCGGGTTGTTAACCCAGTGTCGTGGTTTTATGTATTTGTCTTGCGCTTCTCTTGTGAATTGTGTGATGGTTTTCTTAGTCCCCTGGCAGGATTGCACTACGTTATCTATCCACCTTTTCCTCGGTCCTCCTCTCGCCTTCCTTCCTGGTACTTTGTTGTGAAATGCTTCATAAGCAGTTTGGTCTGTTCTCATTCTTACTAAATGGTCAAACCACTTCATTCTCTGTTTCGCTATATAATTCAAGCACGGTCTTGTTCCAACCTTTTCTCTGATGCTGGTATTTGTTACTCTGCCAATTCTTGTGTTGTTGGTGACTTTGCGGAGACATCTCATTTCGCATGTTGCTATTTTCTGTGTATGTTTCTTATTCATTACCTATGTTTGACATTGGTAACATAGAGTGGGTATGAAGATGCTGTTGATCAACTGTTCTTTAGCTGTCAGTGAGATGTTTGGATGTCTATGTAGTGGCGCTAGTTGGTAGGTTATTGCATTTGTTTTTTGGACTGTAGTTTCTATCTCTCTGTCGAGTATTCCATCCTCTGTAAATGTGCTTCCTAGGTACTTGAATTCCTGTACTTGCTCTATTGTTCTGGCATTAATGTTGATGTTTAGCGTATAATGTTTCCTTCATATATTCATTACATCAAAAAAACAAAACACTGGTTTTTTAAAAACCATAACACACAAAAAACACGAAATACGTGAACTTTGAACTCGGTTTTCCTGTACGTTCGCATCTCGTGAACTCTGACCGGTCGACTGACGTTACTTGATTTAGGTCAACTAGATTCCGCTTTTTAAGGGTGAGATTGTACAAAAGTACCCAATTTTCTTTCGTACAGTTGTCAACTGAATTGAGTTGAGCGAAACACGTAAAAACATTTCACAAACTTACAAAATACTAGAGATTTACAAAAACAATGACCATACACAGAACAGTTTTGACCAAGTTGTCATTATCAATCAAAAAATACAACAGAAGTAAAGAATTTCAGTTTTTTCACAGCACACTACATATAAATTGAAAATCGTGACGTATCCTTTACAGGACGTATGCCATCTACCCAGAGATTATATATTACAAAATCATCTAATATGTATAAGACTCTCTAGTATCAGTCACAAGTGCGCTTTGCTATTTTTTTTTTTATCATGAGGGTGAGGCATGTTCAATTTGTGTTCCAGACAAGTTTTTTTAAAATCTTCTCTAGGCACTCCTGTCGTTTGATGTGTCCGAAATATTTAGTTATCTTTTTTGGATTATTTAAGAGCCAACTCTCTTTAGAATCAAGCTGTTGCAGAACAGAAGCATTTGTTATTTTCCTGAAAGGGGTAATAACCTCCCGGAATAGAGAAATAATAGTAAATACTCCAAAACCGATTTTTTACAAATTTTTGCCGGACCCCACCAAGAAAAATGACCACGATCCGCCATTGATCAATAATATTTCAAAATCAATAAGATTAGGCTGAAAAGCCGCAGCAGGACCGATATTTATCTTCTTCTTTTTTCGTCCCACTGTTACATGGTTGTTGCACAATGTAGTCGTTTACTGTTTTTCTCTAGTGGCTTGGGTGATAGTTATTTTACTTTTGATATTATTCCATTTGACAATCTTTTTCGTGGTCTTCCTCTTGGTTGTTTCCCGACCGTGTGCTGCCGGGGCGCGCAAGGGGAGTAAAGAACAGTATCACTGCAACCTAATATCATGTCGTAAGAGGCGTCTAAGGTAGGGGCATAGGAAGCTACCTAGTAAATACTGAGCCTTGCAGAAATCGGATGTGCTTGCCTACTTGTATTCGCATAACTGGCACAACGTGTAATCGTTATTATTCTTGTATCACATACAAATCACACAGAGTAGTTAACAAGTGGGGGATATTGAGCTTTGGAAGAAGAAGAAGAAAAGAAGGTTGATTCTTGATGTTCTGCTGCAATTTTCATTTTTTTTTTTAAATTATAAAATTTTTTTACCATTTTTAAAAAACATTCTTTTTTCAAGACCGGTACAGAGTAACAGGTGAGTGAAAAACAAACGATATTGTCTGATATAGATGCGAAGACGGATCAAAATCTGATCTAATCGATATGAACTATACATAATTTATCTTGATAGGCGACAATACTTCAGTGAACTTCTCAACCTACAACAAGAGGACCAACCGAACACTCAAGAACACACAGTAAATGTAACTTCAGAAGTAGAACCAAGCATAACACTATCAGAGATCAGAAATGCTGTAAATATGGCCCACCTAATAAAACACCAGGCCCAGACAATATCCCGCCGACCTAATCAAAGCAACTAAAGAGGTAGGAATCAGCTGGCTCCATAGACTATTCAACCAAGTCTGGATCACACAAGAAACACCAGAAGATTGGAGGAATGCTACAATTGTTCCCATCTGGAAGAAGAAAGGTAGCAAGAGGACTGTACAAAGTATAGAGGCATAGCGCTACTGAGCCACACTGGGAAAATATTCTGCAAAATACTTGAGAAAAGGCTCCGCCACATCATCGAGCCACAGCTTAATGACTCCCAAATGGGATTCAGGAAGAACAAAAGCTGTACAGACGCAATATTCGCCCTCAGACAGTTAGTAGAAAGGACTATCGAATCCGACAAACATTTACACGTTGCATTTGTAGATCAGGAAAAAGCGTTCGACCGCGTAGATAGGCACAAGTTGTGGAAAATACTAACAACCTATGGGGTTAATGAACACCTAATCAACCTTTGCAAGAACATTTATACTGACAGCCAATGTACGATTAGAACAAATACAGGATTATCAGAAAAGTTTCACGTAGGGTCAGGAGTAAGACAAGGTTGCGTACTATCCCCACTGCTATTCATCACGTACATTGACCACATTTGTAAAATAGCTAACACCAGCAAAGGAAACAACCTCGGAGAACTCTTAAATGAATTTCTTTTTGCAGACGATCAGGCAATCATATCAACAACAGAAGAACAGCTACAACAACACATCAACAGACTCCAGTTAGCATGTAACGAATACAACATGAGAATTAACATCGACAAAACAGAAGTAATGACATTCGCCAGAGAGGAAAACACTACCAACATCTCCATCGATAATCATCTACTAAATCAAGCAAAGATTTCACATACCTGGGAGCATTTTTTCAGCAAATGGAAGAATAACTAATGAAATTCAACACAGATGCAACAAAGCAAATCAAATGATAGGGCAAATGGCGCCAATTTTAAGATGCACACATGTCACAATGAGCACAAAAAGAGCAATGTTCAACACAATCTTTCTCCCACATTATGTTACCAGTGCCAAACCTGGACGCTGACAACAAACGATAGAAGAAAACTAGTCACAACAGAGATGAAGTGTCTACGCAGAATGCTGGGTGTAACAAGAAGAGACCGGTTGAGAAATGAAGACATCAGGAAAAAGTGGGTACAACATCAGTACTAGACTTCATCAAGAAACAACAAATTAAATGGTTCGGTCACGTAAGCAGATTACCAACAGACAGTGCACCCCAAAGAGCAATGCTGCTCCGATACAATGGGTACAAAGCAAAAGGCCGGCCACGCAAAGATGGACCTCAGAGATAACAGAGGCGACGAAAGAGACTATCTACGAAGCGCATACTAGGCCCGTTTTAGAAATCTCTTCCTGACCTGACGCTGTGAGGCATACAGGATTCGAGAAAGAGAGAGAGAGAGAGAGAGTTAGACCGTATCGCTAACTGAAACTTAAAAAAATGGCTACTGAATTACCATTATAACATTCCTGTGAGATCCATAAAGAAATGACAGCAAAATGTAAAATGAATAGTGTTTTCGTGACAGTTAATAGTTTCCATGCGTAACACATGTTCTTCTTCTTCTTCTCGATCGTTCTTTTTAGCCATTTTTATCATTCTTATTGTGATATATAAACAGCCACACCAAGACCGGGTGTGATAAGTTAACATAAGTTATTAAGCTGTGCTTGGTCTGATTGTGTACAAACGAGCCATGTACCTCAATGAATAACAAGATAACGCCATTAAGATGAGTGTTAGAGAAAATGATTTTCTCATTTTGAAAGTGATATTTCAATAATAATTGAGTCTTGTCTGAGGACTGTCTGACTTGTTTTTTCACCTTTCTCTTACTCTCTCGTAGTTACATTCATTAATCCATTCTTATTCCTTTAGAGTTTTACGTTGGACTGTTTCTTCTTATAGTGTGTGTTATTGTACAGAAAGAATGTTATGGAATAGTTTGACAAATCACTTTCTGTATTGGTTGTAACAACTCCCACATTATCATGTGCCATATAGCAAACCATTCCTTCCCTCTTTCTTTAATTACATATCCTTTACAAGACTTTGCGAATTAACCCCACCTTTTTAACGCTGTTTGTGATTTTTCTAGGCCGGTTCCTTCCTTCCTGAGTGCTTGTGGTGCCATCGTCCTTTTGTAAAATCCAGCAAAACAATTCGCAACCAAATTGTCGGCAGTGTGTTTCGAACTAAGAACGTCGGGGTTAATAGGCCGAGTTACTATCCCCTAGGCCATAGACGCAACCTACCATTCGTTATAACTGAGTTATACATATGCTAATCAACTTCTCATGTGTACGGTAAGCAAATGGACTTTAGGGTGGCTGCTTCAGCGCAGGACAGAGCACGCATGGGAATGCTAAATGTGTCATGACGTCGATCGCATTACATGACATAAGACATTACATAACATAAGACATTACATAACATAAGACATTGCATAACATAAGACATAACATAACATAAGACGGGCATAACAATAGAAACATTGCATGCATTTATTTCTGCCCTAAGCTGGAAGGGAGTCACAGCTAGAGAGAGAGAGAGGGGGAGCGAGAGAGAAAAGGTTAGAGAATATAAAGAATCGAATCTTATTATCTATTTATTTGGAATAAAATGTTATCTATTTTCATCTTCATCAAGTAGCTTGTCCCTTCCAGAACTTGGCTCCCATGACAGCAATCTTGACTAACTCTCTGCTCTGTGCAAGGTGTCCAGCGTCAGCAGCAGTCATTCTCAGAACGTCGATGCCATCTTGCATCCATCGTCGTTTAGGTCTTCCTCTCCTTCTTCTTCCAACCACCTTCAAAATTATCTTCTCTAGACACTCATGGTTTATAATCTATACTGTATTCAATAACAACAATATAATACAGATTCATATTTGATTAATAGAGAGACAAAAATTAACTACCATTTATTTACTTATTTCCTCAGCTTTTCATTGACCGCCTGTATAGTCCATTGGTTGCTGTAGTATCTGTATTTGTGGACCTGACCTCTATTAGTGCACTTGAGACCTCAATCATGGGTAATTCCAGGTAAGTTTTTTTCTTCTCCTATGAGTGGTTGTATATAACACTATATTATGACACAAGGGTCCCTTTGACGAAGTGGGTAAGTCGTTTGCCTTACGTTCTGAAGATTGGGGGCTCAAATGCAGAACCGCCGTTCAGTTCCCAAGTGTATTTTCTTCTCCGGAAATTCTTTGGATTGCTGGTGGAACTACAAAGTTCGTGATTTGTGCAACTTGTGATTTGGTCTTAGAAGAGCTGCAGGTGTCTTAGAAGAGCTGCAGGTGTCTTAGAAGAACTACAGGTGCCTTAGAAGAACTACAGGTGTGACAATAAGAGACAAAATTAGAAATGAAGAAATCAGAAGGCGACTGGATGTGAAACCAGTCATGCATTTCATAAAAGAACAACAGATTAAATGGTTTGGACACCTGAAAATAATTCCCTGGTATCGCCTACCACAGAGAGTCAAACAGAAAAAGTATAATGAGTACAAAGCAAGAGAAGACCACGTAAAAGATGGAGCGACGTCATCACGAACAGCCTTACGATAATGAATATCAGTTTACAAAGTGCCTTAAAACAAGCACACACAAGATCACTTCGCGTCCACCCTCCCTCCCTCCATAAGACTTCTATAAAGAAGTAAATGGTGGAAGTGAAGAAGAAGACGAAGATGTGATTTTGTCTTTGATCTATGGTACCCTATGGGGGCAGGGTTGCCAAATGTAAATCTGCTTTAGATGCTAGATTTTAGTATTAAAAAAACGCTAGAAAATGCTAGAATCGTTTTTGTTGGTGGGGCCAGGCACACATTTTCGGGAAAATCATAGCTTTGGGTTAGGTTATAATTTTCTTTATTAAATAATAAATACAAGTTACACATTTATTTGGTGGGGCCCGACACCACTCACCCTTAATGACGAGCCGCCACTAATTTTGTATATGCTTAAAAAATAGCCAAAAGTATTTTGCTTACCAATTGTGTTTTATTAATTACAGCTCAAATTGTATTTCATCATAATTTGAGAAGAAACATTTTTCTGGGGCTATTTAGAAATCAAACTGCACAGCTTCTGAAGTTTTGTTTGGTTATATGAGTACATTGTTCATTGTTTATTTTTCATGATATTCATGCTGCTGAATAACCGTTCCACTTCAGCATTAGAATTTGCCAAAAGTAATTAAAAAATAGAGCGAAAGTTGCAGATTTTTTTGAAGAGATTACTTCTCGAAGAATCTGTATAATTGGAAACTTAACATCAAAATATCTTAGTAATTGTAATATTAGTGTAGTTAAAGAAATGTATGCTGTTGTATTGAATCTCAATTGATAACTTCTTTTCTCCATTGAATTAAAATAATTCTAGCAGGGAAATACTAGGTTTCTTAATATGTGACAATGCGTTTTGTACGGAGAACGAGCTTGTATTCTTCAAAATATCAATGTTTTCTGGCAGACGATTATGTAGCTCTTTGTACGGGTTAATCAAAATGCTTTGTGCCCTTTTTTTGGACTTGAGAAGCTTGAATGTTTTTGCTAATCATCAATTCCCCAAGCCTTTTCTCAAATCTAGAACCCAGCTGGTGAAATGTATCATAGCGAAAACACGTGAAAACAAAGTACTATAGTTTTACAGAATACAGAAACAGTGACGATGTACAGCAACGTTTCGACCCAAAGGCCTTTATCAAGCAAACGATACAACAAGAATGACGGATTTCGAGGAACACTACAAATGGATTCCCCCTCTCCCCGCCCCACCCTTTTCTGAAATGTATCAAGAACTTCAATGATAGTTTAAAGGGTTTTAAAGCCGAAGGATTGACTTCATTGCACCTGGTTTACCCCATATGGCTCAGTCCCTCTCCGCAGAAATGGCACGCCAGCTGTCGAGAGTATTGCACAAAGCACGAACTCGTAGCTCCGGCAACAATCCTAGGGTCTCTGGAAAAAACTGCACTCGTGAACTCGCTGTCCGGATTCCAATCCACGACCTTCGACTCGCAAGGCATACGGCTTAACCACTCAGCCACAGAAACCCGTTACGATCGATGATTAATGCTGCTTGTTGCCAGAACTAATATGTTTGCAATAGATGTCATAAGACGAGATAGATCAGAAAACAATTTTGTTTTATCAGCAATATTTGATTCAAAAAATGTGTTCACTTCTTGAACACGTTTTAGAAATGGATTCAAAAATTATTTAAATAACTCTTTGTGAAGGTCGCAATAAATTTCATACAGTAATGCAGTAAATTTTCTGTGTTTGTCGGACTTGGTTTTTGTCCATTTTCTGATTCATGGACCAAACCAAAATAAATATATTAAAATGCTAACTAATGTAGTTGTAATGTTGATTTAACTACTAAATGCTAGATTCAAATCTTAATGCTAAATCGCAAAAAAATAATACTTAATCTAGCATTCGTCATCAAGATGAGTATCCTTTATTGGATGTTTCTCTCTATTCAACGCATCTGAAATTCACTCTGTCTCTAGCTAGTTCACCCATTTCGTCGATGATCATATTCATGGTTTCTTTAATCTCTTGTAGCCTATTTTTCTTGGTCTGCCTCTGCGTTCTGGGACCCTGCCCTCTAATATTGTTATCTACAGGCCATCGTGATGCTAAATCTAGCATTTAAAATTATAAATTGGTAACCCTGGGTGGGGTCAACATCACATTGCTTACCTTTACTTTCCAGTATTACACTGATACATACGTGAAGCTGGGTCGACCTGAGAGTTGTTACAGTAGGATAACATAATTCACGTAAAGACCAGACAAACCCGTATAGTAAAGCTAGTTATAAATGTATAATTACTCAGATAAACGTTAAAATGCAAACATGTCACTATGAACACAAAAAGAGCAATGTTCAACACAATCTTTCTCCCCACATTATGCTACCAGTGCCAAACCTGGTCACTGACAACAAATGATAGAAGAAAACTAGTCACAACAGAGATGAAGTGTCTACGCAGAATGCTGGGTGTAACAAGAAGAGACCGGTTGAGAAATGAAGACATCAGGAAAAAGTTGGTACAACATCAGTACTAGACTTCATCAACAAACAACAAATTAAATGGTTCAGCCACGTAAGCAGATTACCAACAAACAGTGCACCTCAAAGAGCAATGCTGTTCCGATACAATGGGTACAATCAAAAGGCCGGCCACACAAAAGATGAACCACAGAGATAACAGAGGCGACAAAAGACACTATCTACGAAGCGCACACAAGGGCCCGTTTTAAAAATCTCTTCTTGATCTGAAGCTGTGAGGCAGACAGGATTGAAGAAAAGAAAAGTAAGAAATAATTCCTCAGATAAACATTAAGAAACTTGTACAGAACTGGACACGTCAGTAGTAGATCGTCTTAAGAGATGTAAACTAATTATACTAATAGCACTCGACACGGCCTCATCTGAAAAACTTGTACATCTTGTGATCTTCGTGTATCTAGCTAGAACATCATTGATTCTTATATCATGATCATTTACTTGAGTATGATATTTAACATAGAACAGTTCAATTTATATCTCTCCTTCTTCTTTGAACGCTCCATAACAACCACTTGTGAATTACTCTTTGTGATTTGTATGTGATCCGAGCATAAAAGCGTTTGTACGTTCTGCAAGTTATGCACCTATAAGTAGGTCATTACATGCGCAGCAACGGAACAACATAGAATGTGGGTAAAAACAAGGAAACAAACAACGCAGTTGTTTAGCAGCCACCTGTTGAGTGATGAGACGAAATGTGTGAAGTGTTTTACTTATATTGTTAATTATTGAGCAGTTTGCCTTGTGTTCTGAAGTTCTTGTGTTCGAATCCGTGTGTTGGAGCTCCGCAACACGCGGGCGAATTTATATCTTCAATCCCTCCCTTGGGTTGCCACGGCACGCACAGCACCAAAAATGGACAATGAATAAAACAAGGACACATAAAACAACATCATGCTACCAGCAACAAACATGGACAATGAATAAAACAAGGACACAGAAAACAGCATCATGCTACCAGCAACAAACATGGACAATGAATAAAACAAGGACACAGAAAACAACATCATGCTACCAGCAACAAACATGGACAATGAATAAAACAAAGACACAGAAAACGACTTCATGAGAAATAGGATGTTTTCAAAGGTTATCAACAACACAAATAGAAAAAAAAGTCACAAATACCAGCATCACGCCCGAGTGGTTACCGGGGCCCAAATAGGGATGTAAAGAATAGAACCACTGTTACCTGTTACGCATGTCTAAGAGGCAACATAGAAGGTAAGAACGTGGGGTTAGCTAACCGTAAAAACACTAGATGGCTACAGAACGGAGAGCGAACCGAGTATACACTGGCTAAAACTGGACACATCGCCAAAGGATAAGCACCAGAGCTCCAAATGGTGGTGAAGATGTGACATAAAACACACCAAAGCTAAATCTGCATGGATCAGATTTCCACATGAATAGAGTTTATGGGGAGGTCTGGTACATCGGTCTGGGCGGTGATCGAGAGAGAGAGAACTGCCAAAATCAAAGAGAATGTTGCAACATCACATTGAAAAAAAAACAGAATGAAAAATTATTTAGCCACCTAGTAAGAATGCATTCAGACAACACAGAAGCTTCTCAGCAGAACATCAGGGCACAAGGCACGGGTAAAACTACGAAACAGATTGATAGGTGGATTGTTTACATCAGCGGTTTCCAGACTGTGCATTACTGCGAATCACCTTTTAAATACATTTAGCCCGTCTGCCCAGCGTGTTCGTAGAGCGTTGGACTACGGGTGACTACCCTCTGTGTGTGCGGGCTCAATTCCGCGGGATGGCAGAAAAAGCCACAGATTCCCCAGATTTACGGTGTTCGTGGCACCGAACCGAAGGGTTGCGATGTCCATGACACCGAGCCGAAGAGCTGAAAAGCTCAAGTGCTTCTGGATCGGGGACAAAAAATACATTTTGCTGCCGCGGACACCCCAAAAGTTTGTATATGCGAACATCTTCTAGCGATGGAGTTATTATTACACAACACCAACAGTCAAGCTGGCTCCAATTTTTCAACCTGCAGGAAACTTCAAATGATCTTTCATTTTGTCCTGTCAGAATTTAGACTCCGGTCTGACAGGAGTCCTTTGATTTCTCAACGGAACTAGTTTACAATCTTCATACCAACCCTGTGCTACCAGAGCCAAACATGGACACTGACAAAAGAACAAGAAAGGAAAATTACCACATGCGAAATGAGATGCTTGAGGAAAGCAGTAAATAAAACAAGAAGAGACCATATAAGAAATGAGAAATTAGAAGAACAGTCGGAACAACACCTGCTATTAGATTTATTGAAATACAGAGACTCAAATGGTTTGGCCACTTGGTCAGAATGAACCCGAATACACCAGTTGCAGAGCGTACAACCTGAAAATGGAATCATCAAGAGGAAAGGGCAGACCAAGAAAAGATGGGTTGATGGAGTTACATACATCTTAAAACTCCACAATGCAACACCATATCAAGCGAACGAGCGTACATTATCTCCGAAACCGATCATCAGTTAAACCTGCTACGCCTAGCGGCAAGAAAGCAGAGAAGGACAGAAGAAAAGAAAGAAGACTAGTTTACCACTTTTTCTTATACATGTTTTTAAAATGTATTTTTATGTTTGAAATGTTAAAGATCATATTTCTTCAAATGCTTGAGGAGCCCATGGGACTACCTTGCAGACTCCAGGCAGGTCTATGGACCCCAGTATGGGAAACGCTGATCAAGCCGAAAGATACTGAAAGCAATCATGTCTTCCGAGAAGAGCCAGACAACTACGGAAGACTCCGACACTGAACTACAACCCGGAAGCAATATAATGACAAAAGAAGATATAAGAGTCAGTCACGGGACAGTGAACCATAGATATAAAGATTATACAGGGTCAAATTTTGTTTGATAATTTCAGGTACAAGATTAAATTATTATGCATATTCATAAAGCTGGCCACGAACACCTGCATTTCTACGGTACGTGGGCACTAGCGCCGCTTGTTATCTCCTTCTTCTTCTTCTAACGCTTCATATCGACCACCTGTTAACCACTCTGTGTAATGTGTATGTGATCTGAGCCTAAGCTCGATTCTACGTTGCGCTAGTTATGCGTCTAAAAGTAGGTCAGCACATCCGATTTCAGCAATGCTTTTTATTTACTAGGTAAGCTTCCGTAGGCCCCTACCTCAGTCACCTCTAACGATATGCCTTGTAGGTTACAGTGGTGCTATTCTTTGCTTCCCTTGCGAGCTCAGACACCACGCGGGCGGTTTGTACCAACTTCGCTATCAATGACACTTCCGCTTTTCAAAATAAAATAATAATGACATCTTATTCAATATTTTATATTGTGAAAGCATAGTTCTCACTATACTGAAGTTTGAAAGTAAATTCTGAATTTTCAATTCCAGTTTTGTATCAATAGACTCAATTCCGTAGAACGAGTTGCCCATGTTAGAGCGGTTGGAAGAAATTGCAAGCAATTCCTAGCTATTCTATAACAGTGCGATTGGAATATATGTATATATATGTATGTGTGTGTGTGTGTGTACTTCTCTCTCTCTCTCTATATATATATATATATGTGATATATATATGTATATATATGTATGTGTGTGTGTGTGTGTACTTCTCTCTCTCTCTCTATATATATATATATATATATAGATATATATATATATATATATGTATGTGTGTGTGTGTGTGTACTTCTCTCTCCTCTCTATATATATATATATATGTATGTATGTGTGTGTGTGTGTGTGTACTTCTCTCTCTCTCTCTCTATATATATATATATATATATATATGTGATATATATATATATATATATATATGTATGTGTGTGTGTGTGTGTATATACTTCTCTCTCTCTATATATATATATATATATATATATATATATATATGTATGTGTGTGTGTGTGTACTTCTCTCTCTCTACATATATATATATATATATATGTGTATATATATATATATATATATATATATATATGTGTGTGTGAATGTGTCTGTATATACATTAAAACATGTGTGTAATTATCTCACTTTAGATACATTTACGTTGGCAGCACAAAAATTGTTCCTGTTCACAAAAGTCAAGAAATAAAAAAAAAGAAATTATGAATACTACACAAAAAAGACCTGCAGAAACGGAACTGGAATATTTGAAAAGAGACTAGAGCATAGATTCCCAAACTTTTTTGGTCCACAGCCCACTTTCCACAACATAAACTTTGCAACGCCCCCCTTCCACATTTTAACAGTTTCCAACGCCCCCTTCCACATATATACATGCTTTATTTTCTCTTTGACATAGAAAATTGATATATATGTCTGTAATACATGGTCAATTTTCAAATGAGTATATGCATGAAATAGAAAATTGATGAAAAAATGTATCGTATAAGACGGGCATAAGATGAATTAAATTGCAGAATTTACATTTTAAATGATTATTCAATCGCAAAATCACGAAAATAATTTATTTTAAAATATTTATTATTAATTTCTTTTTTAAGGAGCAACCGACTCCTAATCGCCTGAACACCCATCAAATTCTTCTAAACCCACTATCGCCCCCTAGAACGCTTCAGCGTCAACTGGGGGGACAGTACCGCCCACTTTGGGAATACGCTGGACTAGAGCCTGCATACAACTTTTGAAGAAACATATTGCAAGATTACTTTGTAGTTCTCTTTCTTTTACACATTCTCATTCTTCTTTTTTTTATTCGAAAGCTTCATATCGACCATTTCTTAACCACTCTTTGTTATTTGTATGGGATCCAAGCTTAAGAGCGACTGTACGTTGTACCAGTTATGCACCTACTAGTAGGTCAGCAATCCTATTTCTACGACTCCTTTCATTTACTAGGGTAGCTTCCCTAGGCCCTTACCTCAGTCGCCTCCTACAACATACAATCATGGACCAGTATGATCACTATCAGAAAGAAAAGCGATGGAAGACTACCTTCCACGAAGCTGTCTAGATATCTCTAAAAGCAATATGGAATATTTTTTTTTAAATGTAAATATTGGGAACGTATAAAAGACTCGATCACCAAAATAGATGAAGCATCACTCAACGCAGACCAACAAAATGAACTGCTCTTTGCTGACGACCAGTGTATATTCCATAATAATATTGAACAGCTTCAAGAACACATAAACTTACTCAACAATAGCTGCCTCAAATACAACATGAAGATCAATATTCAAAAGACAGAAGTCATGACTATAAGTAGAGAACATAAAGATATCAACATAAAAATAAATGACCAAACGCTAAAGCAGGTGAGAGAATTCAAATACCTTGGAAGTATCTTCACATCTGATAGTAGACTGGACAGAGAGATCGAAACTAGAATCCAGCAAGCCAACAACATTACATACCAACTTACCCCAATTTTGAAACACTCAGCTATTCCAGTAGTGACTAAAAGACAGATTATAAATTCAATCTTTCTACCAACACTGTGCTACCAGAGCCAAACATGGGCACTGACAAAAGAACAAGAAAGGAAAATTACCACATGCGAAATGAGATGCCTGAGGAAAGCAGTAAATAAAACAAGAAGAGACCATATAAGAAATGAGAAATTAGAAGAACAGTCGGAACAACACCTGCTATTAGATTTATTGAAAAACAGAGACTCAAATGGTTTGGCCACTTGGTCAGAATGAACCCGAATACACCAGTTGCAAGAGCGTACAACCTGAAAATGGAATCATCAAGAGGAAGGGGCAGACCAAGAAAAAGATGGGTTGATGGAGTTACAGACATCTTAAAACTCCACAATACCACACCATATCAAGCGACCGAGCGTGCATTATCTCCGAAACCGATCATCAGTTAAACCTGCTACGCCTAGCGGCAAAAAAGCAGAGAAGGACAAAAGAAAGAAAGAAGATAAAAGACTCGAAGGGTTGAAGAATATTCTTATGGATTTTAAAGGATTTAAAAGCCGAAGGATTGACTTCATTGTACCGGGTTTTACCCCATATGGCTCGGTCCTTCTCAGCAGAAATGGCACGCCACCTGCTGAGAGAATTGCACAAAGCACGAACTCCGTAGCTCCAGCAAACAATCCTAGGGGTTTCTGGAAAAAACTGCACTCGTGAACGGAACGGCGCGGTCTGGACTCGAACCCACGAACTTCGACTTACAAGGCAAAGGGCTTAACCACTTAGCCACAGATATCCCATCCTTATGGAAGGTGGTATCTTTCTAAATAGGAGAAGAGGAAGCCCACGAAGAAGATGGATTCAGGATGTAATTGCTGGTTTAAGTGTGACAGCTGCAGATAGTGGGATATCTTGTTTATGATAGAGAGAAATTCAGAAGGACAGTTAAGGGGGAAAAACTCTGCTCAGAACAAGTTGTTTTTGATGATTATATATCCTATTTGATTACTCCAGTTTTGTGCATTTTTTGCAGTTTTTGAAATGTCCAACACAAATATGAGATGTTCACTTAAAACTGCAAATATTGAATTCAATGAAATAAATTATTATTTTATATTATCGTGTTACTTGTATCTATTATGAAGAAGATTGGTGGTGTCTGTGGCTTAGGGGATAGTAACTCGGTCTGTTATCCCCGACGTTCTAAGTTCGAACCACGCTGCGGACAGTTTGGTTGCAAATTGTTTCGCGTGGATTTTTATAAAAGGACGATGGCACCACCCGTTCAGAAAGCAATGGCAATAATAAATGACTAGTAAATATACCTAGTAATAATGCCTAGAAAATAATGCCTAGAAAAATCACAAATAGCGTTAGAAAGCAGGGGTTGATTCGCAAAGTCCTGTAAAGGATATGCACGCCCGTCTGCCCAGCGTGTTCGTAGCGCGTTGGACTACGGGTGACTATCCCTCTGTGTATGCGGGTTCAATTCCGCGGGATGGCAGAAAAACCACAGATTCCCCAGATTTACGGTGTTCGTGGCACCGAACCGAAGGGTTACGATGTCCATGGCACCGAGCCGAAAGCTGAAAGCTCAAGTGTTTCTGGATAGGTATGAAAAAAAAATATGTTTAGAAAAGATAAAGATAACTGTCAGAACTAATTGGGATTGATTGATTGATTGAATGAATGATTGATTGATTGAATGAATGATTGATTGATTGGTTGAATGATTGATTGAATGATTGATTGATTGATAGGGCCATCATCATAGCACTTCGGTGAGTAACCATGTTTGCTCCAATTTCTTTCTTACACAGGAAGATCTTTGCTGCAGTGCACGAACTCCGTACCGCTGGCGAGGGTCCATGATGTAATTTTGGAAATGGTGAAAATATTTTTGTAGGAAATTTATTTTTAATCTTTTCTATAAATGTTGACCGTGCAGCGGTTTTCCAGCCTGCTCTTCTAGATTTTGTATTGCCGAGGGCTCTTTCAAGTGCTAAAATTAAACACAGGACCTACATTTTATCATTGGTCTCTGGTAGGACTCGAAACATGATCTCACCTACACTGAAATCAGGGATTTCTGGAAAAAATACCTAAATGTCTCCACTAGGGAGCGAACCTGGTACATTTAGCACGGGAGACGAGCGCATAATCTCTACGCGATGGAGACCCTTTATCTTTATTAAGGGTATAAATATTGAACGCATGAATCACAATTTGGTCTAAGATTTATGGGACAACCTGTAAATATAATGAGATATATGAGACGGATGTGAAACTAAGGATGTAAGTCACGCATAAGTGTCAAAGAAATATGCAAGTCACGCCTAGGATTTACCCAAGCACATGTAAAGAGAGAATACAGGATATCATAAAAGTAACGAAAAAAAACGCATGACATATTCAGACAAGGCGGAGACCCAGCCAGAACAAGAGAACTAGAGTTATTTTTTTTTAAATAACAGAACAAAAATAACAACCATATTGTTATAAAATGTGTCCACATGTTGTAGATGGTTTTGCTTTTGATGTTAAACAACGCTTAGTGTATTCGTATTAAATGTTTATTTCAAAAATAATTAATTATCTTGAACAAAATTTAACCAAACACCTCCTCCCTTGCATCGGGGACCTGATTTAACTAACATAAGAAGTGCACAGAATGTCAAACCATCATATGATGTACATATCATTCAGAATTATAACATGAACCTCAACTTGTTTTCTAAACTGTATATAAGCAGAGATATCTTCTTTCTTCTTCTGTTCTTGAATCATGTTTGCCTCACAGCGTCAGGTCAAGAAGAGATTTATAAAACGGGCCCTTGTATGCGCTTTGTAGATAGTGTCTTTCGTCGCCTCTGTTATCTCTGAGGTCCATCTTTTGCCTGTACGACCTTTTACTTTGTACCCATTGTATCGGAGCAGCATTGCTCTTTGAGGTGCACTGTCTGTTGGTAATCTGCTTACGTGGCCGAACCATTTAATTTGTTGTTTCTTGGTGAAGTCTAGTACTGATGTTGTACCCACTTTTTCCTGATGTCTTCATTTCTCAACCGGTCTCTTCTTGTTACACCCAGCATTCTGCATAGACACTTCATCTCTGTCGTGACTAGTTTTCTTCTATCGTTTGTTGTCAGTGACCAGGTTTGGCACTGGTAACATAATATGGGGAGAAAGATTTAACAGAGATATTGCTGTTCTAATTTGGAATTTATTTTATTTGGAAGGGTTATATTGCAAGAGTCATATCTACAAAACCAATTGGGTTAGACATTTGTAGGGGGTTCACGCTATAATTACGTATGATATGTACACCATAAGCTAGTTTGGCATTCTTTGCACTTCTTATGTTAGTCAACTCCACTCCCGGTGCAGGATGGGGGAGGTAGCTTCAGTTTAAATTGTTTACGTAATTTTGTTTATAATAAATAATTGCAATGCATACACTAAGCATTGTTTATCATCAGAAGCAATGTCTTTTGCAACATGTGGACACATTTTATAATCATATGTTTGTTATTTTTCGTTCCGTTAGTTTTTTTTAAAAGACAACACTTGTTCTGGCTGGGTCTCCCTCCTTAAAGTTAGTAATAGACAGCCTCGTTAAGTATACGTAGATATATCTAGTTTTTGTGTGGTTTTGTTTCTATTTTCCATAGCCTTTTCAGACCTTATGGTAAAAAGTGCATGTCGCTTCATATTTCTAGACCATAGTGTGTAGGGGGCCTGAGGGCCAATTCCTGTCCTCACGAGTAGAACGTCGAATTTTGAATTAACCCCTTAACACGCTTGAGTCTGGGTCTATAGGCGAACGAACACGTATGCATTACACTAATCGTTTCACAGATTTATCTAATACAGAACACACACACTATATATATATATATATATATATATACTAACGAAGTTCAGTACCTTCTTCTTTGAACGCTCTATATCGACGACTTGTTAACCACTCTCTGTGATTTGTATGTGATCTGAGCCTAAGAACGATTGTACGTTGAGGGAGTTATGCGTCTACAAGTAGACCAGCACATCGGATTTCTGCAACGTTTTTATATTTATTAGGGTAGCTTCCTAGGCCCCTATCTCAGTCGCCTCTTACGACATGCCTTGTAGCTCGTAGTTGTACTATTCTTTGTTTCCCTTGCGGACTCCGGTACCACACGGTCGAGTTCAGTACTAAAGACAAGCGTCAGGCAGAGAGAAAGAGAGAGCACGTAAAACCAACAGTAGCAAATATGAACAAAAACAGAGTACAAAATGGGATGGAATGTGGACCTATTTACACATTGTAAAGGCATCCTGTTGGTTTCGAGAATCAGTGGTGGTTGGGAATGTTAAGTATGAGCTGCAGCTTTCTCCAGGTAAGCTCTCTGTCACTGAGTTGACTTAGCTAAACTTCACTAGTTCTCTGCACGGCCTTCATAGCTACCGGCTAGGAAGCCGTATCGTCGTGTTTACACAAACTCACACACACACATACACTCACACGCACTCTCAGTCACACACGCACACACACACTTTGTCAACACATACTCCCACAACATTCTCACACATACACTCTATCTCATTTTCACACACAGACACACTCGCTCACACACACGCTCTCTCTCACATACACACACACACTCACACACACTCGCTCACACACTCTCTCTCTCACATATACACACACTCACACATATTATAAATGTGTACAAATGTGTCATGACGGGGTTTGGGGTAAGTAATGATGGCTCTCTTCAAAAGTCTATCCTTAATATGACTACTTAATAATGACTACTTAATAATGACTACTTAATAATGACTACTTAATAATGACTACTTAATAATGACTACTTAATAATGACTACTTAATAATGACTACTTAATAATGACTACTTAATAATGACTACTTAATAATGACTACGGTCACATGACTATCAGTAAAAGGGATATGTGTGTAACACAGTGGTAAGAACCTGTATTTACCCATCATTGTATTGAGTTCATATCAAGCATTGTCCAGTTTCCAGTCTACGAATCTAAAATTGGGTATACACTCTTCATGACTTTCGAGAAACTTCGGCATTTTATCTGAAGTTACTGTGTAAGTGATCTGTCGTTGACAATTAATAATTACTGAATAACACCTATGGTCTATGGGGCGGGGCAATCAGTACAGTGCTGCTAAGCGTAAACAATGTATCAGATCCCTGCTGTATGTTGTTGTAAGAACGTGCAACTCAAGCGGAAATTCCCGAAGTTCAGACCACTCGCGTTACGTAACCCTTACATTCTACAGTGTGTTGAAGATAAAAACTCAAGCGGAAATTCCCGAAGTTCAGACCACTCGCGTCATGTAACCCTTACATTCTACAGTGTGTTCAAGATAAAAGCAGCCCCGTCAAGTGAGACAATCTAGCATATGTTTATGAAAATGAGAAGGTTCTATTATGAGGTAGTATAGGTCAAGTGAGCAAGTCTTTTTGTGATGGTGTGTAATTATGGTGCGTGAAGGGGCGATGAATAAATGTGACGAAAGAATGAGCTAGTCAGAACCGGTTTAGACAGCAAATAAACAATACGCAATGCGTACCTGGCAACTTTTGAATTGTAAAAAGTGCTGCTTTTATCTTGAACACCCTGTAGTATCGTTTTACGAAGTGAATTCATTTTTAATACAATATAATACGCAAAAACACGGTTATATTATGTCACAAATTGAATTTAACACTAAGGAATATCAATCAGTATCATTAACACTTTACATAAATTTTTTTTCCCCGATCCAGAAGCACTTGAGCGTTCAGCTCTTCGGCTCGGTGCCATGGACATCGTAACCCTTCGGTTCGGTGCCACGAACACCGTAAATCTGGGAAACCTGTGGCTTTTCTGCCAGCCCTCGGAATTGAACCCGCACTCACAGAGGTCTAGTCACTCGTAGTCCAACGCGCTACGAACACGCTGGGCAGGCGGGCCTTTTCATCAGTTAATAACCGTGGTCTCAATTAATTGTGTACAATTGTAATAAAACGTTACTTGTTATTGGTTACTAAACTAACGTCATTGCACTCTGGGAAGACCCTTAGGTGCTCAGTTTCCTCCAATAGATATCAAAGTATGAATACTGATGGTTCCCCTGGTTCGCTAATTAAACACACTCCTCACTCTGCCCCTCAGGCATCCATTTCTACTCGTACAATGAGTAACTCCAACCTGCTAAATGATGTTCCACTGAAACGATTCAACATCTATTTTAGTGTCCTAATCCAACAGGCAGTCGCAAAGAGACCGGAGAACATACCCCTTATCCATCGTCTACTCCCCTACAATTTATGTTATTGATGCAAGACTGTCTGTTCTCTCATTACCGCAAACACCCGCATGCTGGAACAGTAGATCCACGTACGCCTCTGGAGGTTAGAAACGTCTATAGACGACATACATTCTTACCGGAACCTGCCCTTTTGGATCTTGTGAAGCATCGAATGAGAGTCAGATACAACAAAAGTCCCCAGTAAATAGAGTCACAGAGAGTCAATGCAGGGCAGCAGTAACGACCTCAACTTTCATCCTCATACTGAAAGTAGTTTTCCTGTAATATCCACTTCGCTCTGCAACAACCCTACCATGCGCATTAGCCATGAACCCCCAGCCTGACTTCTCACCAAGATGAACCGACTCATCGGTATAAAACGTACAGTGTTCTAAGAAACATATACAAAAGTCAGCCCACTTTAACAGGAATTTCCGATTTCTCAGCTGAACTGAATGGACATTTGTTACCGGGAGACACGGCCAGAATTAGTCATTGAATAACTTTCCTACTATAACTTTGCTACTATAACTTTGCTACTATAACTTTGCTACTATAACTTTCATACTACAACTTTGCTACTATAACCGCCCGAGCGGTTACTGGGCCCAAATTTGAGGTGTAAAGAATAGAACCACTGTTACCTGCCACGCATGTCGTAAGAGGCGACTAAGGAGGTTTGGCTGAAATCGGATGCATGTGTCCTAAACGTGTAGAATATGCGTTTAGGGGCCTATCAAACCAATGTGCAACGTATACACGTTCTTGGCAAAGATCAAACATATCACAAAGAGTGATTAAAATAAGTCGTAAAGAATGAACGCAAAGAAGAAGAAGAAGAAGCTACTATAACTTTGATACTATATAACTTTGCGTTTCCGTGGGGAAAGCTTCACATCTGATCTGTCTCCTTTCCACATCTCCCTGTCATTGACATTTCTTTGCGCATAAGAAATGTGATAAAGATTAAAGAAGAAAGAAATGCAAATAACTGTTTTCTCATTACGACAAAACAAGGAAGACACTTGAATGTGCAATCTACAAAACATCCGGAATGCTGGCTAGATAGTGTTTTATCTTATACGTTAGCTACCAGCTACTTATGTACCGTGAGAACGAAGTAGTGTTTCATATGACCTGAGAAACAATCTCAGATAAATCGGACTCAAGTTTCAGGGGACCGATTTAGTAATCTCTGTAGATTGGATTAGGGTCTATGTGGCGTGGTGGTTAAGTCGCCTGCACTGCGTTCTGAAGGTCGTGAGTTCGTATTCAGAGTACATTTTTGGCTCAATAATGGAGTACTCTGTCCAAGTACTTCTTAACGATAATTATACACTCTGTCTTTATATAAGTTACCGATATTTCTACACTCTGTCCGACTATCCCTTATCGACATTTCTACACTCTGACCGACTACCCTTTACTGACATTTTCTACACTTTGTCCGACTACCCTTTACTGACATTTTCTACACTTTGTCCGACTATCCTTTACTGACATTTCTACACTCTGTCCGACTATCCTTTACTGATATTTCTACACTCTGCCCTTCTAACCTTTACCGACATTTCTACACTGTCTTTATACCCCTTACCGACAGTTCTACATTAGGTCCTAATACCACACACCTAAAATGTAACTCTCTTTCTTAGTTGATTGTAACCATGTGTGCTCCGATCTCTTTCTTACTCATGAATACTTCAACTGCAGTGCACGAACTCTGTAGCACCGGCGGGGTCCCCGATGTAATTTTGAAGTTGGTGAAGATATTTTGGTAGGAATTTTATTTTTAATCTTTTCTAATGAATTTTTGCCCGGGCGGCGGCTTTCCAGCCTCCTCTTCCCGATTTTGAACTGCCAAGGGTTCTTATACGTGCTCAAATTAAACATGAGACCTACGTTTTATCGTCCGTCTCCGATTGTATTAGAATCTCGATCTCACTTACATTGAGATCTGGGATCTCTGGAAAAATCAATACCACATATCTTCAATTTACACTCTTTCCTAATACTACATATCTTCAATTTACACTCTTTCCTAATACTACATACCTTCAATTTACACTCTTTCCTAATACTACATACCTTCAATTTACACTCTTTCCTAATACTACATACCTTCAATTTACACTCTTTCCTAATACTACATACCTTCAATTTACACTCTTTCCTAATACCACATACCTTCAATTTACACTCTTTCCTAATACTACATACCTTCAATTTACACTCTTTCCTAATACTACATACCTTCAATTTACACTCTTTCCTAATACCACATATCTTCAATTTATACTCTTTCCTAATACCACATACCTTCAATTTACACTCTTTCCTAATACTACATACCTTCAATTTACACTCTTTCCTAATACTACATACCTTCAATTTACACTCTTTCCTAATACTACATACCTTCAATTTACACTCTTTCCTAATACTACATACCTTCAATTTACACTCTTTCCTAATACCACATATCTTCAATTTTACACTCTTTCCTAATACTACATACCTTCAATTTTACACTCTTTCCTAATACTACATATCTTCAATTCTAAACTCTTTCCTAATACTACATACCTTCAATTTACACTCTTTCCTAATACCACATATCTTCAATTCTACACTCTTTCCTAATACTACATACCTTCAATTTTACACTCTTTCCTAATACTACATATCTTCAATTTTACACTCTTTCCTAATACTACATACCTTCAATTCTAAACTCTTTCCTAATACTACATACCTTCAATTTACACTCTTTCCTAATACTACATACCTTCAATTTACACTCTTTCCTAATACCACATATCTTCAATTTACACTCTTTCCTAATACTACATACCTTCAATTCTACACTCTTTCCTAATACCACATATCTTCAATTCTACACTCTTTCCTCCTATCAGTTCCCGATAAACCTACACTCTGTTCTTCTATTAGCTTCTGTATTTATTTCGTTATTCGTTTTTAGTCCCATATTTTCATTCGTTTTTAACCGTTGCTATATTTTTGGTAAAGTCTATATGTAGTGTTCCGAGTTATTCGTCAGCTTTGTTGTATCGTTTAGCTTGATAAAGGATTGTTTGGTCGAAACGTTACTGTATATTGTTATTGCATTTGTATTTTGTAAAACTACAGTACTTTGTTTTACGTGCTTCACTATTAGTTACAGGCTATTCTAGCTCTGACCATACACCCCTTACAAACAGCTCTAACTCTACACTTGACCCGTCTACCTCACACAAACATTTGTTCATGTATTCCTGATCTACCCCAAACATCCTGGTTCCACGAATACGACCAATCACCTAAACCATTCAGGTAATATAAATACAACATTTTAGCCACAGATATAAAGAAACAAACCGGAACAAATTGCTATTGATATACCAACTTAAAAATAAATCATGACGTTATATTCATCCGACAACTTAGAAAAATGTATCTATAAATATGACACGTGTATCCTTGATGAATTTATTCAAGAATTTGTTAACAGCGAAGACAACATATAGATGTTTGTGTATGTATACATATATATATGTATATGTATTATAAGTCTAACATTTGTGATGTTTTGATCGCATATAGTTTTGTTTTGTTTTAGTGTACGCATAATTTGTTTTTGTGTTATTAGTAAAAACAATACGTGTATTTGTTTCTTGTGAGCATTATTTTGTATAGTTTTTTTTTAGTTTTTGTTTCGTGATTTGATTTAGATTTTTGCTTCGTTTTCTAATTCTGTTATGTTCATGTTTTTAGTAAAATTTGTTTAGATTTTGTTCAGGTTTGTGGGGTTTTTTATGGTAAAGTTGTTTTTGTTTTATGTACATTTTTGGTAATGCGTTAGGTTTTGCACATATTTTAGTAAGGCACTGTTTAGGTTTTGCACATATTTTAGTAAGGCACTGTTTAGGTTTTGCACATATTTTAGTAAGGCACTGTTTAGGTTTTGCTTAGGCTTTATGTTTTGGTAAGGTGCTGTTTAGGTGATATTTAGGTTTCATGTTTTGGTAAGGCGCTTTTAAGGTTTTGCTTAGGCTTCATGTTTTGGTAAGGTGCTGTTTTAGTTTTGTGTATATATATATGTTCATCTCGTACATTACATAGGGCCTGCAATTAATTTCTCCATAGCGCTCTTTCCTGGGCAACTCGCTCAATCTCTTCCATTGAATTGGGTCCAATATCTCTTGCCTCTCTCAGTAAAGTTTGTTTCAGGGTGTCCCTAGGGAGTCCGGTCTTTCTTGAATCCCTTGTCTCCCACTTCATGGCCTGTTTTTTTTTCATTGTTTGATCATTTTTTCTCAAGGTATGCCCAACATATAGCCATCTTCTCCTTCTTATAACAGTTGTTGCTAGTTGTTAATCAAATATTTCTTTGTTTTCATCACTTCTTCTGAATTCATACCACATTAAGTTTATTTTTTAGTAGACATCTATTTTCAAATGCATTCAACTTACTTTCTATCTGTCTTGTCATTTTCCCAACTCTCGCTGGTATATGTTAGGATTGATACAACATTGGAATTGAAAATTGAAAATTGAATTTTTAAATTATATAATTTACAGATACATATTTTATATAAAACTTTTAAAAGCTCATACTGCTTTGACAATTCGTAGCATGATTATTTTCTTGAACATTTCCAATGCAATCAAAATTGTTACCTAAATAAGTGAATTGATCTTTTATTTTATCTTTTTTGGACTTGTTTAGATTTTGTTTAGACTTAGTTTATGTTTTGGTAAGGCGTAGTTTATATTAATTCTTAGAATTTGTTTAGGTGTGGGTTGTGTGTATTTAATTTGTTTATAAGTTAGAGTAGGTTAATGTTTAAATTATATTTAGATTAATTTGTAGATGTTGTTGAAGTTTTTCTTTACACTATGGGTGAGCGTCCGTAGCTCAAGCGGTAGTGAGCTTGATCACGAACCCAAGCGTACCTGGTTCAAACCCCACGGTGGGTAAATTTAGAAGCAAATTCGTTTCCATGGGATTTTTACAAAAGATAAAAATAGACATCACCGTTCAGAAAGCAATGGCAAACTACTGAACATATAAGTGGTGCCTAGAAAATCAACGACTCGTTCACTGTGGTTGATGGCTACGTCCTTTAGGATATGCCACGATTTTCTTTTTTTGTTTACATTATGAATACTGCTCGACTAAGTTCTGGCTCGAACAATGAAATGTCTTTTCTTTTCTTTCGGTTATGTTCAATTCCTGTTATAGTCATTTCTCAAGTCACCGTCTTAAAATATGAACTCAGACTTTATTATTCGCAGTCAAACGTGTTTTGTAAGTGCTCTGTCGTTTACGCTATAGCAATATTTAGTTTTGCAGAAAAGGGACTTAGCAACGACAGCGGCCTGACTTTGATTTTGATCAATTTACCATTTATTTTGCGTGTTCTATATTTATAAGAAGGATAAGATAGAGATATGTTGTGTACACCTTGAGAAGAAATAATCAAAGATAAACAAAATTGGTACTGAAGTTGGAGGCAAAGGGCTCAAGAAAGAGAGGGCTTCATAGGGAAACCTTGAAACGAACTTTGTTGAGAGGCAAAAAATATAGGACTCAATCCCAGATGGAAGAGATTGAGCGAGATGCCCAGGACAGAGGGGTATGGAGAAATTACTTTCAGGGCCTATGTAACATATAACGGTACGAGAGGAATTATTATTAATATAAATGCATTGATATTCAGATACCTGTTCTATACACTTATAACCGCTATCGCTATTAGCATCTGTCTCCGACAATTATTAAAAGTCAAATGGAGTGAGCTCGTTTCTAACAACACAGTGAGAGATAGAACACAGCAACAACCCGTATCAAATATTATAAGGAAACGAAGATGGAAATATTTAGGTCATGTTCTTAGATTAGACGAAAATAGACTAAATCGACAAGTCCTTATGTGGTCACCAGTTGGGAAAAGAAAACGTGGAAGACCAAAGACCACTCTTCGAAGAACCATCCAACAAGAAAGTAAACTATTGGGATGTAAAACCATACAAGATCTCCAAATGCTAGCAAAGAACTGCATCACATGGAGATCTAAAACCTCTGCCCTATGTGCCGTCTTTAGCACGAAAGGAACAAACTAACTAACTATTAGCATCTACGTAGTTAGGTGGAGTGCACACTATGATGTTATAATTTCTGGTTGGTTTAATTTAACATTTCATTTTGTCTGATCTCAGTGTAGATGAAATCAAGCACCTAGTCCTATCGGAGACGTGCGATAAAAGTAGTCACTGTGTTCAAGTTGAGCACATCAGCGAACCCACTGGCAGTTCAACAACGAGAAGAGCAGGATTTTTAAAAGCCGCTTTCTTAGCAAAATTCATTAAAAAGATTTCTACAAATAAAATACATAATTGATATTGTCCCCATCTTCTAAATTGCATTAGTGATCCTAGCCAGTGCTACAGAGTTCGTGCACTGCTGTTGAGATCTTCCTCTTAAGAAGGAGATCGAAGCCAACATGGTTACTAAGTGCAATAGTGATGGTTATATCAATCATTTCATTTTGTTGCGGAATATAGTACACGTCTTTTATAAAAATCGTGTCAAGATCTCATCTTCAATGGCTACAGTTGAACAAGCTTGAGAACTACTGATGTTGGAGAGATGCTCACCATCTTATACTTCTTATCCAAGCATCATCACGTGATATATCATTTCTTTATTCTTTTAAAGAAAGCATTCACAAACATATGTGACCTTTGGAACACATTACTACCCGTAGTGAACATTAGGAAGCTGTCAGAATATGGGAAAACACGTAATCACAAAGTACTGTAGTTTTACAAATTACAAAAACAATGACAAAATATAGCAACGTTTCGACCAACA
The DNA here is from genome assembly GCA_020796225.1 of Arion vulgaris. Taxonomy (NCBI): domain Eukaryota; kingdom Metazoa; phylum Mollusca; class Gastropoda; order Stylommatophora; family Arionidae; genus Arion; species Arion vulgaris. Next base: position 63,775,439 of record CM036758.1, on the reverse strand, counting down.
AGGCCTTTATCAAGCAAACGAACAACAGGAGTGACAAATTTTAAAAAAACAAATGGACGACCAAAAACAAACGGTAATGTGAGAGGTTTAACTGATGATCGGTTTCCTAGATAGTGCACGCTCGGTCGCTTGATATGCTATAGCAGGTTTAACTGATGATCGGTTTCCTAGATAGTGCACGCTAGGTCGCTTGATATGCTATAGCTGGTTTAACAGATGATCGGTTTCCTAGATAGTGCACGCTCGGTCGCTTGATATGCTATAGCTGGTTTAACTGATGATCGGTTTCAGAGATAGTGCACGCTCGGTCGCTTCTTCTTCTTCTTTGCGTTCGTTCTTTACGACCAATTTGAATCAATATTTGTGATTTGTTTGATCTTTGCCAAGAACGTGTATACGTTGCACATTGGTTTGGTAGGCCCTAAACGCATAGACTTCTATCGAAATAGGGGGAAAACTGCAGTAAAACTTGGTAAATAGTGAAACACGTACAAACAAAGTACTATAGTTTTACAAAATACAGAAACAGTGACGATAAACAGCAACGTTTCGACCAACAAGGCCTTTATCAAGCAAACGAACAAACAGGATTGACAAATTAAAATGAAACACAAATGGACGACCAAATACAAACGTATCTAAGGAAAATCTGGAATAAAAACGAATAACGAAATAAATGTAACACAAAAACTAGAAATAGAAAGGAAAAGAAACAATGAAACATCTAGTAAATATATAACTTGAATACATGCAACATATACCCATATAGATTACAAAGCATGGGAAGAGAAAGTACTAAGAAGCATAAGAATGTAATACATGCAACATATACCCATATAGATTATAAAGCATGGGAGAGAAAGTACTAAGAAGCATAAGAATGTAATACATGCAACATATACCCATAGAGATTACAAAGCATGGGAAGAGAAAGTACTAAGAAGCATAAGAATGTAATACGTTGAACCCGCGTGGTCACAAGGTACCATACAAAGAAATCAACCGATTCTCCAGAGCAAATCGACTACGATCATCAGAGGAACATGATCGGATGGCTGTGACCTGGACATCGCAAGCTCCTGATTGGCCAGTATCATTGAAATGGGTAGCTACAGGGTCACAGAGCATTGGCGTATATCGCGCAAGTGTTGGGCGAATCGGTCACTGAGTCCTGCCGGTTTCCCCAATATAGGCCTTGTTGCACCTCTACTACTTCTACACGCTTAGGACACATGCATCCGATTTCAGCAAAACCTCCTTAGTCGCCTCTTACGACATGCATGGCAGGTAACGGGGTTCTATTCTTTACTCCCCAAATTTGGGCCCCGGTAACCACTCGGGGGGCTCGGTCGCTTGATATACTATAGCTGGTTTAACCGATGATCGGTTTTAAAGATAGTGCACGCTCGGTCGCGTGATATACCTCTAGCTGGTTTAACTGATAATCGGTTTCAGAGATAGTGCACGCTCGATCGCTTAATATGTTGTGGTAATGTGGAGTTTTAAGATTTATGTAATTTATCAATCCATCTTTTTTTGGTCTGTCCCTTCTTCTTGATGATTCCATTTTCAGGTTGTACGCTCTTGCAACTGGTGTATTCGTTTGAAATTCTGTGAAATGAGATACTTGAGGAAAGCAGTAAATAAAACAAGAAGAGACCATATAAGAAATGAGAAATTAGAAGAACAGTCGGAACAACACCTGCTATTAGAGTCATTGAAAAATAGAGACTCAAATGACCATTTGACCAAACCATTTGATTCTCAGTTTTTCAATATATCTAACAACAGATGGTGTTCCGACTGAGAGCTATTACAGTCGAAAATAACTCCTCTCATTGTGAAATTGAACCCGGACCTTCATTCAAAGAACTGAGTTCACTAACCACTACACTATCGCAGCTCTCAATGCACTCTTTCTTACTTTTCACAAAACATTAACATTCGCTAAATCAACTTGACTATTTTGATCTCTAACAAAAGTACCAGGAACTTAATTAACTTGATCAACAAATAAAAACATAGTTTCGCAGAAAAGGCTCACCTTTTTTCCTAGAATATCAATTTCAACAACTGTATTTTACAAATCATGTCTTGCGTTTTCATTTTCTAGATTCCTCATTGAGGAAACACTGTAACAAACAGATAATATTATTCGCCATTGAGGAAACACTGTAACAAAACAGAAATGTTACTGTGTATTGTTAATGTTTTTGTATTTTGAAAACTACAGTACTTTGTTTTTACGTGCTTCGCCATAACAAAACAGAACGTAATTACACATGTTTGTAGAGTTTTGATTATCATCATTTTTGCCTATAACATCAAATTTATTTAATTATATTGTTTTATGCAGAGTTTCAATGGAGAGGTGCTAACCGATAAAGAACTTATGTAGAAGGTAAATATGTATTGTAAATATATTTTTGAAATATGCAAGGTAAATTCATCTTCTTTCTTCTTCTGTTCTTCTCTGCTTTTTTTGCTGTTAGGGGTAGCAGGTTTAACGGATGATCGGTTTCCGAGATAGTGCATGCTCGGTCGCTTGATATGGTGTGTCCTTCTCTGCTTTTTTGCAGTTAGGGGTAGCAGGTTTAACGGATGATCGGTTTCGAGATAGCGCATGCTTTGTCGCTTGATATGCTGTGTCCTTCTCTGCTTTTTGCCGTTAGGCGTAGCAGGTTTAACTGATGATCTGTTTCCGAGATAATGCACGCTCGGTCGCTTAATATGGTGTGTCCTTCTCTGCTTTTTTGCCGTTATGGGTAACAGGTTTAACGGATGATCGGTTTCCGAGTTAATGTATGCTTTGTCGCTTCATATGCTGTGGTATTGTGAAGTTTTAATATTTCTGTAACTCCGTCAACCCATCTTTTTCTTGGTCTGCCCCTTCCTCTTGATGAGTCCATTTTAGACGCTCTTGGAACTAGTGTGTTCAGGTTCATTCTCACCAAGTGGCCAAACCATTTGAGTCTCTGTTTTTCAATGAATCTAATAGCAGGTGTTGTTCCGACTGTTCTTCTAATTTCCTCATTTCTTATATGGTCTCTTCTTGTTTTATTTACCGCTTTCCTCAAGAATCTCATTTCACATGTAGTAATTTTCCTTTCTTGTTCTTTTGTCAGTGTCAAACATATTCAAAGATAAATTCATATTAAATGATTATTAAAATAAATATTATGCAAAACTTAACTTGAAAATGTAGCATAACTCGGTTTAATGATTGAGAAATACATAAACAGTGATTGAATATAAACAGTGATTGAATGTGTTAAAATATCATTAAAGAGTGTTTATCATATGATGCGTACGGAACGCCCTCAACAAAGGCAGGAACCCGATAGAGAAGTCGCACTTCACTAATTAACTCTGGCCGTAAAAGTACCAATGGTACCAGGACTCAAGGTAAAAGTTACAAGAACAACAGGTTATCTGTAACGATCACTCTTGAAGGATCTAAGCTTCAAGTACCTCTGAAGTCGGCGAGGCTGTCCTCATGGATAAGGGCGCCTGTAAAAAGGTAATGTTAGGCCTCACGTAAAAATCAGTTAGAAGCACAATACCAGGCGTCATGACTTTCCGCCTGAATTAACAGCGGGCGTACGAGAGAGAGAGAGAGAGAGAGAGAGAGAGAGAGAGAGAGGGAGAGAAAGAAAGAGAGAGAGAGAATGTATTATCAATCAATGTACCCATTTACTGAATGTTTAAAGTTATAGATTTTTTATCGAAAAAGTAATTTTTCTTATATTTACAGGAAATTCACAAGAATCAAGTCACAACACAAAAATCACAACAATTAAGTCACAACAATTAAGTTGTAACAATTAAATAGGAGTTTAATCAACAGACATGTTTAAACGCAACTCTTCTGGTCGACGGTCCGGGCCTGTTGTTGCTGTTTCACTAACGTCTCGTTCAGGCTCGGACAACCCAGGGTACAATAACAACGAAAGTGAAACTGATCAATACTCCAATGGTCATGCGCCAAATGGAAGACTATCAATTATTTCAGATACAGCAGGTATTCAAAATGGGCTTATTATTCCATCGAGTGGTAAAGGTTCTGACTCAATTCTTCCCAACGGAACTAGTTCTGGAGTGCACCCTGCAGGAGACCCAGAGGGACAAACTCCTGTGCAGAACGGTTCGCCGCCAGGAGGAACTCAAAGACAGACTTCAACAGTAGAGATGAAAAGATCAATTAATCTTCTTACTTGCACAGCGATCATGGTGGCCGTAACAGGACATTCATCAATTTTCGTCTCTCCCTCTTCCATCCTAAGCCAAACTGGGTCTGTGGGAGCTGCTTTGATAATCTGGTTGGTGGGTGGACTTATTAATCTGGGTATGGCTCTATGTTTTGCAGAACTTGGCACAATGTTCCCAAAGGCTGGCGGCCCTTACTCCTACACGATGAAAAGCTTCGGGCCTCTGATGGGATTCTTGATTATGTGGGGTTACACAGTTTTAATAGCTGGACCATTCTGGGCTTTCCTTTCATATACTGCTGCTTTGTATATTGTGAAACCTGCTTTCCCCAACTGCACTACAGGACAGATTGACACAGCCACCAATATTTTAGCAGGCTGGATAATGAGTAAGTAACCGCTTTTACTTATTGTTGCTGTAATTTTGTGACTGTTGTAAACTTGTTTCTGTGTGATAGTTAAAAAAAAAAGTTAATTGATATCCTTCACAGGACTTTGCGAATTAACATCAGCTTTGTAACGCTGTTTGTGATTTTCTAGGCATTATTACGTTCAGTAGTTTGCCATTGCTTTCTGAACGGGTGGTGCCATCGTCATTTTGTTAAAATCCACGCGAAACAATTTGTAATCAAACTGTTCGCAGCGTGATTCGAACTCAGAACGTCGGGGTTAACAGACCGAGTCACTAACCCCTAAGCCACAGACGCCACTTTTGTGATAGTTACAGTCAGTTAATGTTGGTTCTCCTTATGCAAGTTTTGTTGTTGTTTTGTCTTTGGTGAGTTTATATATATATACATATGGAGCCTCATGTATGAGTTTTTCTATGTTCTGTCAAGGTTAGGGTTAGACGTAACACAAAGATAATAGGCCGCCTCTATGATTTTCTTACATTAAATGCAGACTGATTAAGATACGAAGTGCATTCATGCTCCTTCAGACGGTCTGGAAATTATTCCAATGCAGCATCACAACCAAGATTAATATATGCCACAGCTGTGGGCTATCATCTTTACTATACAGGTCAGAATGCTGGAGAATGACATAACAAAATATGTTCAAACTTTGCTTCTTCCATACAATTTGTCTGCAGAGATCTTATGTGTTTTGGCCAAATACTATATTTAACTAAGTACTGCTTGCACAGTGTCAGTGAACAAGAGAATATGAAAAGTATCATCCAAATGAGAAGCTGAAGTTGGATTAGACATGTGATACGCATGGAGACTGGCTCTGTCACAAAACATACACTGAGATGGGCACCAGAATGTAAACGAAAATCTGGAATACCAAAAACGATCTGTAGGGGCATATTAAAACAAGAACTGGAAGAAATGAATCACAGATGAAACACAATACAGCGGATGGCCAAGAATAGAGAAGAATCGTGTGCATTTGTTGCTGTCCTTAATACCCGTCCATCGAAATTATGATGACAACAGCATCAAACGTGTTCTGCTGCACCTCTCTGGTGTGTGCGGAGATCTGTAGAATCCAATCCTAGAACACAATCCCCTACCATATGTGGGACATACATGATCTTGGTTAGACATGTGTGTGTTGTGTGTTCTGTCTTTTAGCGCAGCTTGTTTTATCTGTGCCTCAATGACCCTAAGCGTCAAAGGGGTCACATGCTAGAGACAGAGTGAGCAATGTTGTCCTCAAATAGTTGGAGTAATAGATGTTTTATTTTTACCCTCAAAAGAAAACGAAAAACCATAACTTAACCGGGAGAGCCGCTGTAGCGTAGTTGTTAGTGGACTCGCTTCACAAGGCTGGTGGTCTGGGTTCAGCTCCCGCAATGCGCGTGAAATTTTTTCCCGACTGCGACGGCTCTCAGGTCGACCCAGCCTCAACTGGGTACCAGACATGCTCTGGGAAAGTAAAGGTGGCCGACGTGATGCTGACCACATCACCCATCGTGTATCGACGGTCAATGAAAAATACAGGCCTAACACTGTATTGACCTATATACCACGAGGTATGAAAGGGTTCCTTTACTTTTACTTTTTTATAACTTAACCGGCACTTGCACTTGAACGAAACAATAAAATATGGAGACAATAGAGTATTAATAGATGCAGTTACAGATGATTAGTCAAAATGAAAGTGTTTAAAATAAAAGATCACTAACTGCTATTTACCTCCCATTATTTCTATTGAACAATTCTGCTCTTATTTCATGCTTGATTGACTAGTCTCCCCTCTCATACATAACACACGACAGGACAACATGTTGAGATGACTACGTGACAAAAACATTTTACCGCTGGCTAAATATTATGCAATCAACAAAATCAAAATATTGATCAATATGGATTATATAGGGTGAAAACAACAGTAAGTGTAATGTGGTAACATCGAATCTTAATTAAGCAAGGAAATGTAGCTACGCCAAATAGTAAATAATAGCAATAATAGACATAGAAGGGTCACAAAGTGGGAAACAAAATTGGTTGATTTCGTAATTTATAGATCGCTGCGTTTGAGTTGCATAGAACATAGAGTTTGTTCAGGACTGCTGTCATGGGCGTCAAGTTCCGGAAAGGACAACCTACTTGATGATGATGATAACGATAATGTGTTTGAGTAAAGTTTTGTTGAGAACTGAATACAGCTCATTCTTGCACATCAAATTGGAATCAATATTGTTGGTGTGAATGAGATTGTATTTTATAGTTATATATTAGACAAATAAAAAGTATTTTGTTTTCGGTTAGATACGTTGTTGAATTGATTGATTGATATGATCACCATCATTGCACTTCGGTGTGTAACCATGTGTGCTGCGGATCTCTGTCTTACACAGGTAGATCTCAGTGATAGTGCACGAGCTCCGTAGCAACCGCTAGGATCCCCCTTCTATTTAATTTAGAAGATGGTAATAATATTTTGTAAGAATCTTTTTAATTTTTCTATTGTTAGCTTGATAAAGGCCATGTTGATCGAAACGTTGCTGTATTTTGTCATTGTTTTTGTAATTTGTAAAACTACAGTACTTTGTGATAACATGTTTCGCCAATCAAATAGTTTTACTGCAGTCTCACCTATTTTGTGAATTTTCCAATGAACTTTGACCGGCAGTAGTTTTCCATCAATCAAGCAATTAATATAATCATCGGTACTTTCGTCTTTGGTTGAGCGGGGCGCTCCTTCCAATAAGAAAATTTAATTTCCCTACAAAAATATCAAACTATAAGATTAAAATAATAAAAGAAACACACGTTCATGTTTACATACTAAAACATACGCTTTGCTACAGCCTAACAATAGTACAACCATTATTCAGCAGTTCAGTGATTTCTTTATCGTCTTTGCATACGGATCTAGACAGATATCCTTGTTCCGGTTCGGGAACGGCGATTGCTCTATCAACAAGTCAATAGTACGAAATGATATACCTACATGAACACGGATACATATCTCAAGTGCGTCTTTTTTAGCGCGAGGACGTATTAAAATATCAATTATGTAGAACCATGTGCATAAATATTTGCTCGCTACATATAGATAATTTAAAGATATGGGGTTTTTTTTGCAAGTCATTTTTGAGATCACATTTTAGGGGGTTTACCCATATTAGGAAGCAAATTATTTCCCTTGAAATTTTACGAACTGTAAAAATAGACTTCACTGTTCAGAAAGCAATGATAAAATACTGAACGTATAAGTGGTGCCTATAAAATCGAAGGAGAGCCGCTGTAGTGTAGTTGTTAGTGAACTCGCTTCGCAAGGCTGGTGGTCTGGGTTCAGCTCCCGCAATGCGCATGGAATTTTTCCCGACCACGACGGCTCTCAGGTCGACCCAGCCTCAACTGGGTACCAGACATTCTCTGGGAAAGTAAAGGCGGCCGGCGTGATGCTGACCACATCACCCATCATGTGCCGACGGTCAATGAAAAATACAGGCCTAACACTGTATTGACCCATATACCACGAGGTATGAAAGGGTTCCTTTACTTTTACTTACTATAAAATCGAAGACTCGTTTACTGTTGTTGATGGCTACGTTCAGTAAAGGATATGCCACGATTTTCGTTTTCATCTCTTTGCTAAAAACCTAATGATAATTTTCTTATAGAAATAGACATCAATGTACTCTGTCTTAAATTTGAATGAAAATCTATGACATACTGTAAACATCTCTTTTTTTGGTTATCTTTGTCGCTACTAATTTTATGTAATAATAGTAACTATGGTATCTCTATGTCCTTACTAACAAAGACAGAAAGCAATAACTATGGTATCTCTACTACTACTAGAGCTACGGAGTTCGTGCTTTGTGCAATACTCTTGATAGGTGGCGTGCCATTTCTGCGGAGAGAGACCGGGTTATATGTGGTAAAACACGGTGCAATGAAGTAAATCTTTCGGCGTTAGATCTTTCTTTAAGTAACTTATCATAAGGTGCTCCGGGTTAACAAGTTGATTGTCAACTGCTGACAAACCTGCAACAGGTAGAGGGACCTTAACACAGCCACAACCAACACAAGGTTTAACAGCTGTGGCTGAGTGGTTAAGCCCTTTACCTTGCGAGTCGAGGGTCATGGGTTCGAATCCGGACCGAGCCGTTCTTTTCACAAGTGCAGTTTTTTCCAGAAACCCTAGGATTATTGCAGGAGCTACGGAGTTCGTGCTTTGTGCAATACTCTTGGCAAGTGGCGGGCCATTTCTGCGGAGAAGAACCGAGCCATATGGGGTAAAACCCGGTGAAGTGAAGTCAATCCTTCGGCTTAAAAACCCTTTAAAGACTCCTGAAACAGTACAGAAGCGCGCGTGCCCAGTGTGTTCGTAGCGCGTTGGACTACGGGTGTCTAGTCCTCTGTAAGTGCAGGTTAAACTCCGCGGACTGGCAGAAAAGCTACAGGTTCCCCAGATTTACGGTGTTCGTGGCACCGAGCCGAAGGGTTACGATGTCCATGACACCGAACCGAAGAGCTTTCAGCTCAAGTGCTTCTGGATCAGAAAAAAAAACAAAAAAAAACAGTACAGAAAAATGATGTGGAGAAAAACAAACGGAGGATACAATCCAGATCACGACAACATAAAACATTAAACAGAAAAGCGCAGATTACAGTCTTCAGACTTAGTACGTGACACTACGGTCTCAGAGCACACCTCCATAAATTGGATCTTAAGGACTCAGCTGCCTGCATCTGTGGAGCACCAAAACAGTACTCAGGCACCACCTGTGAGATTGCCCCAGTCTAAGCAGAGTAGGAATGGATATCTGGTCAACATAAATAATCTTTCAGAACAAGCTAATAAGGAACTTGTAAGACCTCAAGCACACCAATCTTTTCATGACACATACCGGAGTAGTCGCATTGCAGAAATTGAGCGCAGAATAAAAAAGATTGTCAGCTGCAGATTGGAATCTTGATGACATATTTATGTACTGAATTGTAACGTGTTTTTTTTCCACTAGCGCGGGGCTCCCATACGGGAGATCCGCGTTCAATTCACGATAAGGCCAAAGATTTTTTTCTGTTGTACGCATAAAAGAAAATTCTTAACCTGAACAGCTTCACTGCGACTGCACTAGCCTTGCGGCCATTAAATTCCTCAGGCTCTCGTTCTACCTGTTCTACAGCGCTCTAAAAAGTGGTAGTACAGACAGTAACCACAGTTTTTTTTAATTGTGTGTCATGTGTGGCCACGGTACAGGATCTCGCGTTAGGTATCTCATATTTTTAGTAACTGGGAATTAAACACGAACAACCAGGTCCGGTGTGATTATAGTCACTTAAGATATAACAGGATGTGGACTATTCGCGTGGTAAAAACAAGGTGTGATCATTTCTTCAAGTCAACACAATTAAGTGAGAAGATATAAATAAGACTGATGTTAGATATAGAAGAGAATAATGATGTTAGATATAGAGGAAGAGAATAGTGATGTTAGATATAGAGGAAGGGAATACTGATGTTAGATATAGAGGAAGGGAATACTGATGTTAGATATAGAGATGGGGAATACTGATGTTAGATATAGAGGAGGGAATACTGATGTTAGATATAGAGGAGGGAATACTGATGTTAGGTATAGGGAAGGGAATACTGATGTTAGACATAGGGAAGGGAATACTGATGTTAGACATAGGGAAGGGAATACTGATGTTAGATATAGAGGAAGGAATACTGATGTTAGATATAGAGGAGGGAATACTGATGTTAGATATAGAGGAAGGGAATACTGATGTTAGATATAGAGGAAGGAATACTGATGTTAGATATAGAGGAGGGAATACTGATGTTAGATATAGAGGAAGGGAATACTGATGTTAGATATAGAGGAGGGAATACTGATGTTAGATATAGAGGACGGGAATACTGATGTTAGATATAGAGGAAGGGAATACTGATGTTAGATATAGAGGAGGGAATACTGATGTTAGATAGAGGAAGAAATACTGATGTTAGATATAGGGAAGGGAATACTGATGTTAGATATAGAGATGGGGAATACTGATGTTAGATAGAGGAAGAAATACTGATGTTAGATATAGGGAAGGGAATACTGATGTTAGATATAGAGATGGGGAATACTGATGTTAGATAGAGGAAGAAATACTGATGTTAGATATAGGGAAGGGAATACTGATGTTAGATATAGAGATGGGAATACTGATGTTAGATATAGAGATGGGGAATACTGATGTTAGATAGAGGAAGGAATACTGATGTTAGATATAGGGAAGGGAATACTGATGTTAGATATAGAGGAAGGGAATATTGATGTTAGATATAGAGATGGGGAATACTGATGTTAGATAGAGGAAGGAATACTGATGTTAGATATAGGGAAAGGAATACTGATGTTAGATATAGAGGAAGGGAATATTGATGTTAGATATAGAGATGGGGAATACTGATGTTAGATATAGGGAAGGGAATACTGATGTTAGACATAGGGAAGGGAATACTGATGTTAGACATAGGGAAGGGAATACTGATGTTATATAGAAATATTTAATACTGTCATAATAAATTTCATCGTTTTTTTCTGTTTTTTCTCCATTCCTGTTTTGCCAAACATCGTCGGGATAAGAAGAGATTTCTAGAACGGCTTTTTATGCGCTCTTTATAAACAGTGTTTTTAGTCGCATTCGTTATTCATGAAGTCCACCTTTTGCATTGTCGGCCCTTTGCTCTACATCCACTGTATCGAAGTAACATTGTTCTTTGATACGTATTTTCTGTTGGTAGTCTGTTTATGTGGCCGAACTTTGTTGTTTCTTGATGAAGTTCAGTAACGTGCTAATGTTGTATCTACTTTTTTCTGATATCTATATATACTCCAATAACTGAGTGTCATTGCTTCAACAAGTTTCGATCAGATATTTAGATCAGATTCGATATCATGAATGGATACAATTGTAAACATGGGTAAAATTATAAAAAAGAGATTGAAGCCCACATGATTATTCACCCAAGTGCAATGATGATAGTAATATCAATAAGGCAATCAATCAATCAGTCAAAGAAGTCATATACTGACATTTACATTACATCATGTTATCACCAATCTTTGTTCATATGTCCACAGTTACTATGATTATTATTCTCTCTCTCTCTCTGCCTTTTTAACCCGGATTGGGGCATATGCCCTCAACCAACTCATGCCAAGTCTTCCTATCTCTAGCGATATCCTGCAGCTCTCTCCAGCTCTTCTTTATATTGTTGATCTCCGCCTCCAAATCTCGTCTCCATGTATTTCTCGGCCCCCCACTCCTTCGCTTTCCCCGTGGGTTCCAGGAAAAGACCCTTCTTGTTATATTCCCTCAGGTTTTCTCAAATTATTTCCTATCCAGCGCCAGCGTTTTCTTTAACCTCTTGGTCCACTGGAATCTGTCTTGTTCTCTTCATAAGTTCCTCATTTGTGAACCTATCATACTATCTCAGTCCCTCTATTCTGCGCAGACACCAGTTGATGAATGTTTGCAGTTTATGCGTTATTATTTTAGTAGTTCTACGTGTTTCTGACCCACGCAACAGAACTCATTTAATATTAGAGTTAAATGATTATCATTGATCACTGTTAATTTATCCATAGTTACTATGGTTGCTATGATAATCCTATATTCATATGTCCACAGTTACTATGGTGGTTATCAACTGTGTTTACATGAAGTATGTGACAAAAGTACAGACCTTGTTATCTGGCTCCAAACTGCTTGTCCTTCTCCTTATTATCGGAGCTGGCATCTACAATCTGGCAGTAGGTAGGTATGTTAGCTAGCTTCAGTTATTAAACTGCATTGGTTCAAACCTTTTTTTTTATATACATTCTGTTAATTAGTGTAACAGCTCATTTACGAGGACACTGAAATAGATGTTGAAACGATTCAAGAATGTAATGAGTTTGAACGCCGATAGCAAACGATAGAAGACAACTAGTCACTTCATAGATGAAGTGTCTACGCAGAATGATGGGAGTAACAAGAAGAAACCGGTTTAGAAATGAAGACATCAGGGGAAAAGTGAGTACATCAGTACTGATCTTCATTAAAAAAAAAAATTAAATGGTTTAGCCACATAAGCAGATTACCAACAGATAGTGCGCCTCAAAGAGTAATGTTACTCCGATACGGTAGATACAAAGCGAAAGGTCAGCCACGCAAAAGGTGGACCTCAGAGATAACAGAGGCGACGAAAGGCATTATCTCGTATGAGGCGCGCACAAAAGTCCTTTCTAGAAATCTCTTCTTATCCTAACACTGTGAGACAAAACATAATTGGAGAGAAGAAAAGGAGTTAAGACTTTACAATAATGTTAAAGGTGCGGTTTCTTTTTGTTGTCATATTGCGTGATAAATTTGCTAAGTGCATGATAATTTAGTTTATAGTCAAATCAGATGTTTCATCTGTTACCGTATGACAGTAGACAGTACTATTTGCAACTGTTAAACCCATTGTCAGATCAGATGTTTCATCTGCTACTGTATGACAGCAGATAGTACCATTTGCAACTGTTGAACCCACTTTCAGATCTGATGTTTCATCTGCTACTGTATGACAGCAGAGAGTACCATTTGCAACTGTTGAACCCACTGTCAGATCAGATGTTTCACCTGCTACTGTATGATTGCAGAGAGTACCATTTGCAACTGTTGAACCCACTGTCAGATCAGATGTTTCATCTGCTACTGTATGATTGCAGAGAGTACCATTTGCAACTGTTGAACCCACTGTCAGATCAGATGTTTCATCTGCTACTGTATGATTGCAGAGAGTACCATTTGCAACTGTTGAACCCACTGTCAGATCAGATATTTCATCTGCTACCGTATGACAGTAGACGGTACCATTTGCAACTGTTAAATCCACTGTCAGATCAGATGTTTCATCTGCTACCGCATGACAGTAGAAGGTACTATTTGCAACTGTTAATCTCACTGCCTTGTGGAGGAAGGCTCGGGAGAGCTAAAAGCTATGGGAGTAAACCCTGATAGAAATTCCCCACTGTCTTGTGGGTCAGCACGGTTATATTGAAAGCTATAGGAGTAAGCCTTGACAACAAATACGTATGAAGGGACACCAAAGCAATTTGTGGTTATCTGTGTGTGCTATTCCATCTTCTGGCACCCCCTACAAACTCTGCTTGAATCCAAATATATGGACTTTGTCGTTTCTTTAATGAAACAGTAGCGTAGAGTTTCGGTTTGTGCAAAATGGGCAAAGCACATTCGCCATATCAGTTGCCCAGACTAGGCATAAATGGAGAGGACACTTGATCCTTGTTAAACTGACTGTCTTATTTGCATTATTTATGTTTACAGGAAGAACAGAGAATTTTGAAAATGCTTTCGAAGGAACAACACAGGAACCAGGCAAATTTGCTGTGGCTATATTCTATTCAATATTTTCTTACGGAGGGTGGCAAGTCATGACTACATTACTTGAAGAGGTCAAAGACCCATCCAGGTAAGGTGTATTCCAATGAAATATGTGGATATGTGCGTGTGGCTGAGAAGATGTGGAAATGTGGATAATATGTGGGGTTAATATGTCAGTTCAGGAAGCACACACTAAAACCCGTTCTATAAATCTCTTCTATGCTGACGGTGTTAGACAAAACAGGATTGGAGAAAAGACCAGCTTCTTGGTTTTTTTTCTCTAGTGCTGTTTTTCTCTAGTGCTGTTTTTTCTCTAGTGATGTTTTTCCTCTAGTGCTGTTTTTCTCTAGTGCTGTTTTTCTCTAGTACTGTTTTTCTCTAGTGCTGTTTTTCTCTAGTGCTGTTTTTCCTCACAGCGTTACGATAAGAAAAGATATATACAAATGGCATTTGAGCTTCATAAGCGGTGTGTTTTTCACCGCCTCTGTTATCACTGAGGTCTACAATTTACGTGGACGACCTTTTCTTTGTATCCGTATCCACTGTATCGAGTAACATTGCTCTTTAAGGTGTACTGTCTATCGGTAATCTGCTTATGTGGCCGAGCGATTTATTTTGTATCTTGCTGAAGTTCATTACTTATGTTGTTCCCACTTTTTTCACTGATGTCTTTATTTTTCAGCTTGTCTCTTCGTGATGCTCCCAGCATTTGGCGTGAACAGTTCATCTTTGTCGTGACTAGTTTTACTCTTGTTATCATTAAGTTCAAATTAAAAGAAATCAAATGAGACATGTTATTTGCTCATGAACACTAATTAAATACACAAATATAAACCTTGATATTTCATTAACAAACAAAGATTGAAAAATGTTCAGGAATAAGCAATACAATAATGTTTTTTGTTTATTTTCCTCATCGCGATACCCTCGTTATAGTTTCAAATTTTGTTTGCAACCATACCAACCTTAACAACATTTTAATGGAAAAATGTACATCTTCCAGGGACCCTCCTCGATCAGTGTACATCTCATTTGGTATCGTCATCACTAAGTACATCATGACGAATATTGCCTATATAACACTCCTTTCTCCAGCAGAAATTGTGGGCTCATCTGCTGTTGCATCGGTAAGTTTTTAATTATAATTCTGTTGTTACTGTGTGTTACAGAACGACTGATCGAATGGATTAGAGCGTGGCTCCCATACGGGAGACCCAGGTTCAATCCTCGATAAGGACAAGGAGTTCATTTCTGTCGAGGGCATAAAAAAAACATATTAATCTTAAAAATTTCGCTACGACTGCACTAGCCATAATAATAATAATAATAATTCCTTTCGTACCGTTATACGTTACATAGGGCCTGCAAGCAATTTCTCCATACCGCTCTATCCTAGGCATGCGGTCATTAAATTCCACAGGCTCATCTCCCTAATGTCTTAAATAATAATAATTCCTCTCGTACCGTTATACGTTACATAGGGCCTGCAAGCAATTTCTCCATACCGCTCTATAAATTCCACAGGCCCATCTCCCTAATGTCTTGCACCGCCTAAAAAGCGGTATTACAAACAGTAACGTAACGACGTTTTGTTTGTTATCACAAGAGAGATCGCAGGTTTGAACTTTACTTACCTGGACCAGGCAGTGTAGATTAGGAAATCTGTGTTTTGCAGATTATTCTTCTGACAACATATTAGAATGCTGCAGTCCATTTCTTTTAATTTTGTTTATTGGGCCCCTATCCGGTTGTTCCGCAGCGGGAAGATCCGGGCACGTTTGTAACTTGTTAAAACTCCGATCGTCATCATTCTTTCGAACAAAAGCTGCTCAGAATTGTGTTTAATGTATTGTCTATTAGCTCTATGAAGACTACCACGCTTTAGCCGCAATCAAGCGGGCACTACACTGTGATCTTAGCTAAAAGGCTGAATGCTACGAGCTGATCAATCTTATACTTAGAGCTATAGAAACAGCAGAGAAATAATATAGAAAATAGAACAATAGAAACAGTAGATAAATAGGGCATACAAAAGAGCAATAAAGTGTTTACAACAGAGTTGCAGTACCAGAAGAGATATAAAATGGCTACTACCAGCCATTATTTTTTCCCGATCCAGAAGCACTTGAGCTGAAAGCTCTTCGGCTCGGTGCCACGAACACCGTAAATCTGGGGAACCTGTAGCTTTTCTGCCAGTCTGCGGAGTTGAACCTGCACTTACAGAGGACTAGTCACCCGTAGTTCAACGCGCTACGAATAGGCTGGGCACGCTGGCGACCAGCCATTATAAAGAATATTCAAAAGTCAATATTAACAATGCTATTTCGTTCTGAGCGAAACCGTCGATGTTGTGTCCCTTTCTTTCCAATATTACTGAAGTACCAACGACAAATCTCATTCTCCTATTAGATGGTATCATTTCTACTATTGCTACAATATACTACAATTTTTCCATACAATACTACTCTATTGCTACAATATACTACCCTCGCCCATACGATGCTGCATTACTACTACAAACTACCACTATCTTCCATACAATACTACTCTATTGCCACAATATACTGCACTTTTTCTATACAATACTACTATGTTGCTACAATATACTACCCTCGTTCATACGATGCTGCATTACTACTACAAACTACCACTATCTTCCATACAATCATCATCATCAAATAGCTTGTCATGAGCAGAACTTTGCTACCCCAACAGTCCTCCGAAATTTCTCCTTTTCATAGGCCAGATGTCCCGCCTCTGCAGCCGTCATGTTCAAACCATCAATTACATCCTGAATCCATCTTCTCAGTGGTCTTCCTCTTCTTCTCATTGCTGGTATTCCATACAATACTACTCTTTTACTACAGTCTGCTGCAGTATCACATGCAATAATACTTTAAAAAGCGTCGTATAGCGCAGGACTAACTTCATTGTACAGGGTTCCCTAGTATGGCTCCGACCCTATTGACAGAAATGGCACGTCATCTGCCGAGAGTGATGCACAACGCATAAACTCTGTATCTCCAGCAAAAATCCTAAGGGTGTCTTTAAAATATTGCACACGTGACTCGGTCCGAATTCGAACCCTAAACCTCCAGAATGACAACTAAACGTCTTAACCATTTCTCCACAAAGGCTCCCTAAAACAATACTCTGTAACTACAATCTACTACTCTTTCCCTACAATAATGCTCTTTTGCAACTGTGTACTATTTATGGAAGAACAAAGGAGACAAAAGAGAGTGTGAAACATACAGGTGTATCTCTCTTTTGAGCCATATAGGAAAAATGTTTGCAAAAATATTAGAGTGAAGAGCAAGACATATATTAGAGCCCCAGTTAAGCAATAGCCAGTTTGGGTTTAGGAGGGTAAGAGCTGCACAGACGCAATATTTACACTGAGACAGATCTGCGAACAAACAATTGAATACAGTCAAAGTAAACAACATATTTATAGACCAAGAAAAGGCATTTGATAGAGTAAACAGGTGCAAACTATGGAAGATCCTTGAAAAATATGGCGTCCAGGGACAACTATTAGGTCATGACCTTATATCAAGATAGCCAGAGTACAGTAAGAACAACAGAAGGAATGACCGACTGGTTCTCCATTACATCAGGTGTTAGACAAGGTTGTGTCCTCTCACCACTACTTTTATTGCATATATGGACAAAATAACTCAAGAGTCAAATTCAGATAATGATGAAATAAATGAACTGCTTTTTGTAGATGATCAGTGTCTGATACATCAAAATGAACAAGATCTACAACATCATATTGACACATTGAACAAAAATTGTATAAATCATAACATAAAAATCAACAACACTAAAAACAGAAATAATGAATATGGGAAGAAAACATAATAATCTAGACATCCATATCAATGGCACTAAAATAAACCAAGTGAAAGAAATTCAAATACTTAGGAAGCATATTCACAGAAGACGGAAAACTGGATAGAGAGTAGAGGCTAGAGTGCAAAAAGCAAATGCTGTAACCTACCAGCTAACCCCATTGTTAAGGGACCCACAAATTTCACAGGCAGCTAAGCAACAGATGATCAACAGTATTTTTATACCTACTTTGTGTTACCAGAGCCAAACATGGACATTGAGCAAAGCGCAGTCACAAAAATAACTACATGTGAAATGCGTTGCCTGCGAAAAGTTACCAACAACACCAGAAAAGACAGAATAACCAACATTAGCATAAGAAAGAAAGTTGGCACAAAACCGTGCTTGAATTACATAGAGAAACAAAGAATGAAGTGGTTTGGCCACTTAATAAGAATGCATCCAAACTCCACAGTATACAGAGTCTTCTACAACAGAACATCGGGAAAGAAGGCAAGAGGAAGACCACGGAAAAGATGGTTAGATAGCGTAGCAGAATCCTGTGAAAGAGCAAAAATAACAATCACACAAGCCACCAGAACAGCGCAAGACAAAAACAGAAAACCACGACACTGAGCAACAACCCGGTAGCAGTGTGGCGACAAAAGAAGAAGAAGAAGTACTATTTATTACCACATAATTTACTGCTTTAATATAACTTCATAATATACAGTTACCCAATACACGCTACTACGTGGGCGTCTGTAGCTTAAGGCGGTAGTGAGATCGATTACAACCCCAGCGTACCTGGTTCAAACACCGCGGCAGGCAGTGTGGAAACAATTTCGTTTCCGTACGATTTTTACGAAATGTAAAAATATTTCTCAACGTTCAGAAAACAATGTCAAAATACTGAACCGCCTGAGTGGATACCGGGGCCCAAATAGGGGTGTAAAGAATAGAACCACTGTTACCTGCCACGCATGTTGTAAGAGGCGACTAAGGAGCTTGGGCGTGGGGCTAGCTACCCCACACCGTAAAAACACAAGATGGCTACAGATCGGAGAACGAATCGAGTAAACGCTGGCTGAAACTGGACTCATCGCCGAAGGATAAGCAACAGAGCTCTAAATGGTGCTGAAGATGTGACGTAAAAAACATCAATGCTAAGGCTGCATGAATCGGATTTTCACATTAATGGAATTTAGGGAATTCTGGTGCATCGGTCTGGGCGGTGATGGCGAGAAAAGAGAAACTACTGAACGTATAAGTGATGCCTAGAAAATCGACGGCTCGTTTACTGTTGTTGATGGCTACGTCCTGTAAAGGATAAGCCACGATTTTTATTCATAATATACAACACGTGTATACATTATTCTCTCTCTCTCTCTTTCTCTCTCTCTCATTCTCTCTCTCTCTCTCTCTCTCTCTCTCTCTCTCCATCCCGTATACATTATTCAAGTGTACTCTCACACTTAATTACAAAGTTATTTTCCCATTGTTCTAGTTTTTTATTGCCTTGATTGCTGCAATTTCCATCCTTACTCCTGTCTCTTTCCCTGATTCAGATATCTACCACTTTTTCATTTTTTTCTTTGTGAACTCATGTGACCTCTCTTGGTATTTCCACTTTTCCCACTCTCTCCGTATTCTTCTACCTCATCTATTTCTACTTTTTCTTTAATCCCTGCTCTTGCCGGCGTTCGGGTTCAACTCCGCGGACTGGCAGAAAAGCTACAGGTTCCCCAGATTTACGGTGTTCGTGACACCGAGCCGAAGGGTTACGATGTCCATGACACCGAGCTGAAGGGTTACGATGTCCATGACACCGAGCCGAAGAGCTTTCAGTTCAAGTGCTTCTGGATTGGGAAAAAAAAGAAAAAAATCAATGTTCTTTATTTTATTGACCAAAGTTATCTGTTTCCCACCCTCAGCTTCTCTCTGTCGACTTTATTTTGTTTCCTTATTCTACTCTTTTGCTTTATCTTTTCTGTCTTCAAACCATCCTCCTTATTGATCATCATTGTATTGTTCCTGGCTGACTCCTGCCTTTACAAATAAGTTTTATTTTCTAATTAAAATCTTTTCCCACGAACATTTCTATCCTTCCTTTCTCTTCTTCAATTTCATTGTCAGATGTATTGTTTTGTTCATTGAAATTTCATTTTTTTTAAAGCTAACCTTGTTTTTCCTCTCCGATCCTCGTGGAGAATAGGGTCTCAACTGTTGTTCTTCACTTTCCCCGATCTCTGGTAGTTTTCTTTCTGGTTGCTAGAATAGTCTAGAAACCTTCAATTCCTCAAGAAGACACTGGGTCTGTTTAGAACGTCATCTGTTTTCGTTTCCCTTTCTCGCTCCACTTCAGTACATTCTTAGGTACACTAGACTGTCTTTCGCAAAGTATGCCCGACTCACCTTCAATTTTCCCGCCTGACATGGGTAATGCTAAGCTTCTGTCCTTTTATTATCCACAAGTCGCTCGCCCGCCTGCCCAACGTGTTCGTAGCGAGTTGAACGACGAGTGACAAGCCCCTGTTAGTGCGGTTCAATTCCGCGGGCTGGCAGAAAAACCACAGGTTCTCCAGATTTACAGTGTTCGTGGCACCGAACCGAATGATTACGATGTCCATGGCACCGAGTCGAAGGGCTGAAAGCTCAAGTGCTTCTGGATCTAAAAAAAAAAAAATCCACAAGTCTGCGTTTGCCACTATGTAAGACCATCTCAGTCTGAAAATTCCCTGAATACATTTGTTGACAAAAGTCTGAATTTTATCTGTATTTAACGTGGTGACTCGTCACGTGGTGACTTGCCACGTGGTGACTCGTCACGTTTCCAAATCATACAACAGACAGTATTCACGTTGGAGCTGAATATCATAAGTGGTTTTCAAGTGGAGATGACAGTAGATCTCCACACTGCGTACAGGCACAGCCAGCTCTAGATAACTAGGCCAGACAACTGACAACGGGTTCCCTGACCTAGATCAGAAAAGGGGCCGGAAAATATAGATGTTTGATAGAGCATTGCAAGCTTTTTTGCAATTTTACTCAATTCTGTGAGTCTATTGTTATTTATTGGTGAAAAAATTCATTATATTGATATTCCTTATTGTTAAACTTAATTTGTTGCATAATATAACTTCGATTTCGCATTTTGCGTTGATTTTAAAATTAATTCGTCTATATACACCAATACTGGAATGCGAGGTCTAGTGGTGTAGTTGGGGTCTGATTTCCCATAATTCTTACTTGAGTCCGAAGGTCTATACGTTTATAGTTGGCTCTGGAACAGGAGAGCAAGGGCTTAAGTATAATATTTCTACTCTTTTAATAAAATATCACGTCTTTCTTATTCTCCTGATATCTCTTTTCTTTCAAATACTTCCATCTCTTGTCTTTATATACCAATATCTTCCGTGTGATACCGGGACACGAAAGGGAAGCAAAGAATAGTACCACTGCGACCTACAAGACATGTCGTGAGAAGCGAGTGATGAAGGGATATAGGATGCTACCCTAGTAAATAAAAAGCGTCGCATAAATCGGATGTGCTGGTCTACTTGTAAACACGTAACTAGCACAATGTAAAATCGCTTTTAGGCTCAGATCACATACAGATCGCATAGAGTGGTTAACAAATTGTCGGTATGGAGCGTCCAAAGAAGAAGAAGATTATACCAACATTCCCAGTTTGCCTTAATTTGTCAATTACTTATATTTCTTATCTTCCATCATATCTTGGTTTCTATGCTCATTTCTCACCAAATCTTCATCTTTTCACAACTTTTCTTTGTTTCACTTTCTCGTTCAATTTCTTATCTTCCATCATATCTTGGTTTCTATGCTCATTCCTCACCAAATCTTCATCTTTTCCCAACTTTTCTTTGTTTGACTTTCTCGTTCAATTTCTTATCTTCCATCATATCTTGGTTTCTATGCTCATTCCTCACCAAATCTTCATCTTTTCACAACTTTTCTTTGTTTGACTTTCTCGTTCAATTTCTTCTTCTTCTTCTTTGCGTTCGTTCTTTACGACCAATTTTAATCATTCTTTGCTGCGCCCGAGTGGTTACTGGGGCCAAGATTTGGGTGTAAAAATAGAACCAACGTTACCTGCCACGCATGTCGTAAGAGGCGACTAAGGAGGTTTGGGTGAAATCGGATGCATGTGTCCTAAACGTGTAGAAGTCTATGCGTTTATGGGCCTACAAACCAATGTGCAACGTATACACGTTCTTGGCAAAGATCAAACATATCACAGAGTGATTAAAATTGGTTTCCTAAAGAACGAACGCAAAGAAGAAGAAGAATCACTCTTTGTGATATGTTTGATCTTTGCCAAGAACGTGTATACGTTGCACATTGGTTTGGTAGGCCCCTAAACGCATAGATTTCTACACGTTTAGGACACGTGCATCCGATTTCATCCAAACCTCCTTAGTCGCCTCTTACGACATGCATGGCAGGTAACAGTGGTTCTATTCTTTACACCCCAAATTTGGGACCAGGTAAACACTCGGGCGACTTTCTTATTGATTTTTGCTATTTCTTTTCTTACACTAGAAATATTATATTAGAACTGTCACTTTATTTCCTCCACATCAAACACTGTCATTAATCTTTGATTCCTATTATTTGACATGTCATTTTCTTTCACTTCCTTTCTTCTATTTCATCATCAAACTTTTCTATTGTTCGTTCTCTCTTCTTCTTTGACAGATAATTTTTCTTCCAGATTTTTTCATTCATTGTTTTCCTCGTCAAATCTTTCTCTATTTTCCCTTTTTTTTAAAACCGATCCAGAAGCACTTAAGCTTTCAGCTCTTCGGCTCGGTGCCCTAGACATCGTAACCCTTCGGTTCGGTGCCATGAACACCGTGAATCTGTTGAACCTGTGGCTTTTCTGCCAGCCCGCGGAATTGAACCCGCACTCACAGGAAGCTTGTCACCCGTAGTCCAACGCGCTACAAACACGCTGGGCAGAGAGGCCTCTATTTTCCTTAGTTTTATATTCCTTAACTGTATACTATCACACATTTCTTTTCTTCCTGCTGTCTTTTCCAATCTTTCACCTTCTACTGCAAGTGTCAGATTTTGGGAAATATTTTTCTTGTTTAGTTTCATTTGAATGAATTCGTAGTAATGATGCCAAATATGCCACCTCTGAATAATCTTTTTGTAAACTCTTGCGTCTCTTATCCTCAGTGTCTCTCTCTCTATTCAGGCGACCCTTATTCCCAGTTCAGGGGTAATTGTAATTTAGATTCCACAAATAAATGATAACAGTTTTCAGTAATCCAGTCGCGCACTGTGTGCATACTGAGAATTTTAGGCCCAAGTTTGCCTCAAGTCCCGCTTCTGTGACACGCACGTGATGATTATCTCAGTGTGTTATCAACTTCACTGTTGAAGAACACTTGTGTAAGATAACTTTATTCAGTCTCTTTCTTTACCTACTGCTGCTAATGATTTCTTTAGTAATAGTTATGTTGACATAATGTAATCAAGTGGTGGCATATGTGCCCTAGGGATTAGTAGCTCGGTCTATTAACCCCGACGTTCGGGGTTCGAATCACGCTGCGGACAATTTGGTTGTAAATTGTTTCGTGTGGATTTTTACACCACCCGTCCAGAAAGCAACGGCAAACTACTGAACGTAATAATGTCTAGAAAAATCACAAACAGCGTTAAAAAGCTGGGGTCGATTCGCAAAGTCCTGTACAGGATATGCAATTAACTTTTTAATGTTATCCAGTAAGTCTGTGGGTTAGGTAAACCCTAATGTGGTCTCGGTGGCAACGAAGTTAGGAGCTCGCCATTCGTTCCAAAGGTACTCGGTTTAGTCCTTCGTAGAGCCATTGGATAATTTGTCCAGATATCACTGATCTCAGTGTAGGTGAGATCTTTTCCTTATTCTATCAGAGACGGACGATAAAACGTAGATCCCGTGTTCAATTTGAGCACTAGAAGAACCATTAATAGTTCAAAATTGAGAATAGCAGGCTAGAAAGCCGCTCTTCAGGCAAAACTCATTAGAATAAAAATTAAAAATTAAATTCCTACAACATCTTCACCATCTTCGCAATTACATCAGGGTCCCTCACTGGTACTACGGAGTTTGTGAACTGTCGCTGAGATCTTCCTGTGTACGAAATAGATCGGAGCACACATGTTTACTCACCGAAGTGTAATGATGATGGTCCAAGCAATCAATCAATCAATCAGGTACCTAATGTAATCCAGAAACTAAAACAATCCATAAAAAAAAGCTAGCGAGTTTTGTAAAAATCTGTTGATCTTCTCGTGTTCCATATTATATATGTGTATATATTAAATGTGTATATGTTATATACACTCGTATGTTTGATTTTTATGATTTATCTGCTTTTTTCCACTTCTATTTTTTCCCATTTATTTCGTTTTTTTTTCGTTTTTAGTCACAAATTTTCAATTTAGTTCCGTTAGGAATTTATTGTCTGATTCTACAGGGCGTTCAAGATAAAAGTAGCACAATTAACAAATCAAAGGTTGCCAGTTACGCATTTCGTTTTGTCTATTAATATTTAAACAGGTTCTGACTAGGTCATCCTTTCGTCCCATTTGTTCATCTCCCTTCCTGCACCTTTTTTTTCGATCCAGAAGCACTTGAGCTTTTCAGCTCTTCGGCTCGGTGCCATGGACATCGTAACCCTTCGGTTCGGTGCCACGA
This sequence comes from Arion vulgaris, assembly GCA_020796225.1. Classification (NCBI taxonomy): domain Eukaryota; kingdom Metazoa; phylum Mollusca; class Gastropoda; order Stylommatophora; family Arionidae; genus Arion; species Arion vulgaris. The sequence goes on along the minus strand of CM036758.1, from coordinate 63,750,846 downwards.
ACACCGTAAATCTCTGGGGAATCTGTGGCTTTTTTCTGTCATCCCGCGGAATTGAACCCGCACACACAGAGGGATAGTCACCCGTAGTCCAACGTGCTACGAACACGCTGGGCAAACGGGCTCCTGCACCTTAATTACAAACCATCACAAAAAGACTCACGTACTTGACCTATACTACCGCATACTTGACCTATACTACCGCATACTTGACCTATGCTACCGCATACCTGACCTATGCTACCGCATACTTGACCTATACTACCGCATACTTGACCTATACTACCGCATACTTGACCTATACTGCCGCATACTTGACCTATACTACCGCATACTTGACCTATACTGCCGCATTTTTGACCTATACTACCGCATACTTGACCTATACTACCGCATACTTGACCTATACTGCCGCATACTTGACCTATACTGCCGCATACCTGACCTATACTATCGCATACTTGACCTATACTGCCGCATACTTGACCTATACTATCGCATACTTGACCTATACTACGTCATAATTTAACCTTCTCGTTTTCATAAATATGTGTCAGAATGGTTCCCTTGACAAGCTACTTTTATCTCGAACACCCTGTATATGTTCTGTGCCGCGTAAGAAGTGAATTTCTTCACTTCTGTTGTTTCCTTTGCTTGATAAAGACCTTTCGCTCGAAACGTTGCTGTTTACAGTTATTGTTTTTGTATTTTATAATACTACAGTACTTTCTTTTAACGCGTTTTGCCATCACAATCTATTGATGAAATATCTCAAATCGTAGTCCGTGCGTGCAACCTTTGTTACAAAAATTATTCAAGCGTGTTAATTTCTTATCTTGCTTTAATGCCCTCACCGGATATAGCAGTTCTGTCACGCGATTTGCACTCAATGTAGATTCATTTCTCTAGTTCTTACTGATTTCATTTTTTCATATGGAACTTCATGTCAACCTTTCTGTTTATTTGTTCAAAGTTGAAACAATGATGTTTATTTTTTAAAAGTATTAGAGAGAAGAGTAGTGTGTGTGTGTGTGTTTTGATGTCCAGGATCAGTTATCAGTTATATTCTTAATCTTCTTCGGTGATATCTGGTCATGCGCATAATTTACTGTGGACCACAAGCTGGGCAGTCAGCTTCAGGTCTGTCAGGTTTTCCCAAAGCTTAATTGTATGTTGACTTAGTGCGGGCACATGTCGCTTTTCAGCTCACACAGAAGAGGGCAGTCTTACAGGACATGATCATGTGTCTGTTTCGCCTGCTGACACTGGTAGAGAGCTGTTTGACTTATTCCTAGTCTATATAAGTGTTTGTTGAGTCTGCAGTGTCCGGTACGATGTCGAAATATAATGCCCTGGTCTGGTCTGCGTCCTTGATGAAATCTGTTACTTAAGTTATATGAGGACTGTCATCATAGCATTCCGGACACGTCCATATGTGATCCGATCTCCGCCTCAATAAATCCAGCAGTGTCCAGCGGCCCAACACGCCAATTCGATGTTAATTAATCAATCTGTTTGCATATTTGGTATGTCGTTCTTTTCGGGCTGCACCAATATCGACATCCATCTCTCTCCATCTGGTCAGCGAATGGGATTCCCAACAATGAAACTCTTCTGTTCGGAAAGACTATCTCGATACGTTACAAATATCATATCCAGAAAATAAGAGAAAGAGTGAGAGAGAGAGAGAGAGATTGTGAGGTAGAGTATGAGGAATAAAGAGAGAGTAATAGAAAGCAAGTCTGTAAGAAGTTATGATGAGAATAAAGAATTTTAAGGAGAACCCCAGAGGAAGCAAGGAAAGCAATGAATATGATCAATAAATAGATAGTGTACACGTATTAGGGGCTTCTGGAAAACAAATTACCAAACGCAGGATTCGAACCATTTACCCTTATTTCTTACGGTACCCGTTGTCTAGCGCTACACTACAAGCGTTATTAAGAACACAATCGAAGTTATGAGAGAGCGAGAAGAAAGGAAATATATTGTGTGGGGAATAAAGAGACAGAGATGGTGATATTGTGCGTTATGGGTAAAGAGAGAGAGTGAGGAGTAAAGAGAGAGAGAGAGGGTGAATAGTGAAGAGAGAGGGTAGGAGTAAAGAAAGAGAGGGAGGGGTGATAGAGTGAAGAGAGAGAGATAAAGTGAGGAGTAGAAAGTGGGGAAAATGAAAGGCGTATGGCAAAGTTGATCGTAAAGGCGTAGATCCTGAGCCGACATAGTCAGCAGAAAGGATCGTACCTAGGGAAAGTTCACCCTAGTAAATCAAAAGCTGGCTGAAACCGGACAGGCGGGCCTAGTCACCATGGGCGCACAATCGTCCCGACGTAGATCACTCCGTTCTTGCCAGTGGACCAATTATACATCACAATAAGAATGATCAAATTGGGCCGTGAAGAACGAACGCAGAAGAAGAAGAAGAAGAAGAAGAAGAAAGACTTATGGTGTGTGATGAATAAAGAGAAAGGAAGAGAAGGTAAGCGTGTGAGAAATAATGAGAGTAAAAGGAAGGGAGGTCTGTGAGGATTACAGAGGCACAGATAGTGAGTATGAGATGAGCACGGAGAGAAGAAGAGAGGGTGTTGAATAAAGATAAAGGGCGAACAAGCAATTATGTGAGAAATACGGCGAGATTGAGATATATTGTGTAAGAAATAAGAAACGCAGAGAGAGAAAGGAACAGAGAAAGAGAGAGAGAGAGAGAGCGCGCGTGAGAGAGTGCGTGGGTGGTGAATCTTCTTCTTCTTTTGTCGTCACACTGCTACCGGGTTGTTGCCCAGTGTCGTGGTTTTCTGTATTTGTCTTGCGCTGTTCTGGTGGCTTGTGTGATTGTTATCTTTGCTCTTTCACAGGATTCTGCTACGCCATCTAACCATCTTTTCCGTGGTCTTCCTCTTGCCTTCTTTCCCGATGTTCTTTCCCGATGTCCCTTTTGTGGGTGGTGAATAGCGATGGTAAATCAATAACACATAATCACAAAGTACTGTAGTTTTACAAATTACAAAACAATGACAAAATACAGCAACGTTTCCACCAACAAGGCCTTTATCAAGCACACGAACAACAGGAGTGACAAATTTAAAAAAAAAAATGGACGACCAAATGTTGGTCGAAACGCTGTTGTATTTTGTCATTGTTTTTGTAATTTGTAAAACTACAGTACTTTGTGATTACGTGTTTTACCAATCAAATAGTTTTACTGCAGTCTCATATATTTTGGTAAATCAATAAAATGAGGGATTGATCGATTAATTGATTGATTGATGGGACCATTATCCTTGTACTTCCATGAATAACCATGTGTGCTCCGATCTCTTTCTTACAAAGGAAGATCTAAGAGGCAGTGCATGAGCCCCACTGTAGTTTTGAAGATTGGGCTAAAAACCTTGACATAGTGCAAGAAAGACAAAGATTAGTGAGATAGAAATTTGAAAATAAGAAAAATAAAATATAAACAAGAAGAGTAAAACTTAGTAAGACCAGGAAATTAATGAAAGCAAATGTTTGATGATGAACGAGTCAACAACAACTAGAGAGTCACTATAGCTAATTCGTTAAGCCTTTGCATTCCGTTCCGAAGGTCGTGGTTCGAATCCGGACAGTGCCGTTCTGTTCACGAGTGCATTTTGTTCAGAGACCAATAGGAATTTTGCAGGAGCTATGGAGTTCGTTCTTTGTGCACTACTCTCAACATGTATCTTGTAATTTCTACTGAGACAGACCGAAGCATATGGGATAAAACCCCGTTGCAATGAAGTTAATTCTTTGGTTTTATATCTTTTTTTTAGAGTGAACAAATGAATAAGAAAAATCGTCCGAGTGGTTACCCGAGCCCAAATTTAGGGTGTATGAAATAGAACCAATGTTACCTGCCACGCATGTCGTAAGGGGCGACTAAGGAGGTTTGACTCAAATGCATGTGTCCTAAATGTGTAGAAGTCTATGCGTTTAGGGGCCTACTGTTGTAGTGGGGGGTGGGCGTTTTATTGATTGACTCATGATGATGGTGATAAACAAACCCTACTACAGTACATCACACAGTCATGGATGGAATAACTATGTTTATATAGTTGTACTTCATAGTTTTATTGATATTATTCCAACATCAACAAAACATGTCCTTCCATGTCAATGGTTTATGCTGTTCTCTCTTCTATTTACTAACTGTTGCTAACTTATCACTACACAACACTACGTTGATTGGTTTTTACTACATCATTGTCTCGTTTTAGTGTTACCCTTCTGTTTAGAGAGTAAACACTAATTCCGCTATTAAAATATCTAATTATATATATAAACTACGCACTAAAGCTAACTGTCTGGTTCATCGGCTGCCACCTGGGGGAGGAGGCTATGACACTACCAAACCAATGTGCAACGTGTACACGTTCTTGGCAAAGATCAAACATATCACAAAGAGTGATTAAAATTGGTGGTAAAGAAGGAACGTAAAGAAAATATAAAAGAAGAAGAAGGAAAATAATGAATGAGAGAGAGAGATAAGTATTGATAGAATAAATGTTCAAAACTAACCGGTGTTCAAAAATAGAATAGCTAAATTTTAATTTCAGTTTGTTCTTGTCTCTTTACACATTTACACAAACTGCTAAACTGACTGACATATACACAAATCACGTCAACGTAAATGAAGCAATAGAATCCTGTAACCTCACGACGCAACAAAGAAGATCATAAATTTTATTTAAAAACACCCAAAACAGAAAGTATCGACCTGATTCTAATCCCCAAGTTGTGATCAAAGTATGTTTACATCAGGTATTGTTGGCCTGAGCTTAAACGACAATGGAGATGTGTTTTTAATCGTATATGTTCAAATCCATTGAAACCTTCGTTTAGACTAACAGACAGTTCAATAATAAATCAACATTAAACCAACTCAATAAATTTAGCGAATTCGAAAACACGACACTTCGAGTAAAACAAATGTAAGGTATGTAATGAAAAAACACGTGTAAGATACATGTAATTTGTGTTTTATCACGATTTAGTACAAGTGTTAAAATGTCTGTGATTGTTGCTATCTAGTTGTAAAACACATCGGGAATTTCCGAAAGCTCTAGAGATGACTATTCTGTGAAAGACCAATTCTGAAGTTATAAACTTCAGAGGAATAAATCTATCTCAAAGCTGTTAGATTTATCTAAAATTGTGGGAGGAGTGAAGGGACATGACATTAAATAAACGATATAAATGAAATTGCAGTGAATATAAACACGAATAAATGATAAAGTTTATAAAATGTACATTAAACGATTGAATCGGTCAGTGCATTCGGATAAGTTTGTATTTAGATCAGAAGTGGAAGAAGGTGGGGGTTGAGGTAGAAGAACAGGTTGTGTGAACAGAGGGTCATATAGGGGTTCTAAAGTCCAAAGATTGACTTCATTGCACCAGGTTTACCTTATATAGCTCTGTCCCTTTCCACAGAAGTATCAAGCCACCTGCCAAGAGTACTGCACAAAGAACGAACTCCGTAGTTCCTGTAACAATTAACCCTTTCGCTGCTACATACTTTCCGAAGGCTGCGCTAAAAATAGCTACTCCTTGTTTCTAGGTCACAAACGTGAATGTACGCCTATTGCAGTGACAGTAGCAATGTATAACGTGTTAACACGTCTTTAGCCCACAGGAGAGATAATAACAGACGTGTTAATGCGTCTTTAGAAGTGAATGGGAAAAACGTATATACACGTCCTTAGCAGCTAAAGGGTTTTAAATGAATCTCTGAAAATTTCACTTGTGAACAGAACAGCAAAGTCTGGATTCGAACCTCGGAACGCAAGGTCAAAGTTTTAACCACTTAGTCACAGAGGCCCCAAAGAAGGTTCAAAGAATGAAGAGAAAGTGAAAGAGAAGCATACGAGATAGAAGATACAAGAGAAGGTTATGTGAGGAAAAAGTGAAAGACCACTTTGTGTGATAAGGTAGCAGGAAAAGTTATGAAAAATCAGGCCATATGTAAACGAGAATTACACGCTGTTTGAAAATTATACAGAAGAATGCGTTAAATATAGAGGAGGGTCGAACTACTGCAACCTCATATTGTAGTCATCTCTCACCAAATAGTTACATAAAGCCTGCAAGCAACTTTTCCATACTGCATTATCCTGGGTAACTCCTTCATTATCTTCCATGGAGCCGAGTCTGATATTTCCCGCTTCTCTGAGTTACGTTTATTTTAGGGTTTTCTTTCAGGCATCCTTTCTTTCTTGAACCTTTTGACTCCCACCTCAATGCTTGCTTTGTGATTCTTTGTTAATTTATTCTCTGAGCATGTCCAACATATCTCCATCTTAACTTTTTTGTAATAACAATTGATTCTAGTGGTTGACCAGACATATCTCTGATTTCATCTCTTCTACTGAATCTATCATATTGTATGTTTATTTGTTTCGCAGATATCAGTTTTCAATATCTTCCAACTTACCTGATTGATTGGTAGATTAATATGACCTTCGTCATTGCACTTCGGTGAATAATCATGTGTGCTCCAATCTCTTTCTTTCAATTTACTTTCTATATCTTAGTCATTTTCCAACTTTCGTTCGCATATGTCAGCATATACACGACATTAGAGGTGAAAATTCGTTAATTGGTGTTAAACTATGATCATCATCAATGTGCGTATCCTTTATAGGACATTGCTCTCTTTGCAGCACATCTGAAATTCACTCTGTCTCTTGCCAGTTCACCCACTTCGTCGATGGTCATATTCATGGTTTCTTTAATATCTTGTAGCCATCTTCTTCTTGGTCTGCCTCTGCCTCTGCGTTCATGTTAAATTATATAACATGGAATTCCATATGATATTTTAGCTGTTTTCTTCTTCCTTGAGCGCTCCATATCGACCCCCTTATTAAACCACTCTTTACGATTTGTATGTGATATCGATTGTACATTGTGCCAGTTATGCGCCTACAAGTAGGCCAGCACATCCGATTTCTGCCACTCTTTTTATTTACTAGTGTAGCTTCACCAGGGCCCCTACCTCAGTCGCATCTTACGACATGCTTTGTAGGTGGCAGTGTTACTATTCTTTACTCCTCTTGTGAGGCCTGGCAACAAACGGGCAAATTTTGCTTTTAAAAGTTGATATTGCTTTTGACAATTCGTAGCATAAATTTGTTTTGATGTTGTTGTTGGTATGCAATCTGATACGCTGTACTCATAATGGTCACCAGTGATATAAATAATGAATAATGACTGTTCCATGTTTATGTTTACGAGCGATACAAATATAAACAGAAGGGTGGGGACAGAAGGGTGTTGTTTGTTTACAAACATGGGCATTCATACGTTAACGTAAGGCCACGCCCACCCTTGGAAAATAACTTTTTAATAATTATGTATTATATGAATCTGGTTGTTTTTTTTTGGTTTCATTTCCGCGTAGTAAATGACAAATGCTTAGTAATTCACGCATTGAGAGAGTCTTTCCGAACAGAGGAGTTTCAGGGCTGTGAATCCCACTCGCTGACCAGATTGAAAGAGATGGGTGTCAATATTGGTGCAGCCCGAAAAGAACGACATACTAAATATGCAAAGAGATTGATTAATCAACATCGAACTGGCGTGTTGGGTCGCTGAACGCTGCTGGATTTGCTGAGGCGGAGATCGGAGCACCTATGGACATGTCCGGAGTGCTATGATGATAGTCCTCATATAACTGATAACTGAAATGACAAACTACATCATCAGGTGCCGTCTCCCCATCGAAGGTTGGCTGCAATGAATCCCCAGCATCCTCTGTCTTTCGCCTTGGTGTTGCACACTGCCAGACTGTAACCTGTCCATTTCTTAAATTTCCCTCCCACATATCTCTAAGTCTTTCTCTTGCTCTTCCCCTCAACTTTCCCCCCTCTAGTAAAGATTTTATCATGGTGTCATGTCTTTTATGTGCCCAAAATACTTTACTTGTCTGAATTTTAATTCTATTAATAATTGTTTCTTCATGCCTAGTTTTCCTAAAACTTGTTTATTTAAATGACAAACTACATTTTTTAAAATTGTTTTACTTTACATGCCGGAATTTTATTTCTCTTAATAATTGTTCCTTCATGCCTAGTTTTCCTAAAACGTGTTTATTTAAATGACAAACTACATTTTTTAAAATTGTTTTTAAATGTATTATTCCTCTCACCTTAACATTTTTTATGTGGATGCCTATGTTTACAAATAGAAACGTGGAACCTCATAGCAAGGATGAACATTCCAGAGGGTAGTACAAGGTTATTTATTATCACTTTATTGTGAAACATATGCACAGTTGATGTCGGATTATGAATGTGTGCAAATAGTTGATCGTTCTGCATGAGTGAGCACACCGGATGTGACGTTCTCGATCGTGTGTTAGTTTGACTCGGATAATCGAACGTGTCACGTGAGGTGCATGTCAACAATGAAAACTTGGATTACCACGCTTCAGGGTAAACGGTTAAAATCATAATAAACTGATTGATTGATTGCTAGGACAATCATATCATTAATCATGGCAGAATAACCATGTGAGCTCCAGGCGGTTTCTTATACAAATATATATCAGCTACAGTGCACAACCTATATTGAACTAGCAAGGGTTTCCAGTGTAAATTTTGAGGATTCTGAAAATTCACGAACATTATATTAGTATGAATAATTATTTTTACATGGGCAGCGGGAATCCATCCTATTCTAAAGTGATTTCTCTACTACCAAAGCTTTTTTTTCTACACTCTCAACTTGAAAACTTGGTCTGTATTTTATCGTTTGTTGATGGCTACGTCCCGTAAGGGATATGCTACGATTGTCATCTCAAACCTGTGTAGTCTGCGTGTTCTTGCTCACTCCAACAATGCCAGTTTCTAGTCCTATCGGAGATGGACGATAAAACACTTAAACCCGTGTTAAAATTGTGACCGTAGTAAAGCACTTGGCAGTTGAACATTGCTAAGAGTAGGCCGCAAAGTCGCTGCCTGGGTGAAGTTCCTTTTTAAAAATTCAAATATATTTTCTGCTAAATTTTCACCATAATAACGAAGGGATGGAAAATATACATATATATATATATATATATATATATATGGCCATTTTTGTCTTTACAGACGGTCAATTGGCAAGTGTTTTACTGTGACAACTTCTGAGTTTAAGCTTGTCTCTCTTGTCTTTCAGCTCATCTCTAAGTCTTTCTTCAAAAAATTCTGCACCTTTTCAGTAATGTTGTTTTCCATATATCTCGATCATCAGCTAGTTTTTCCCATTTGCTGGGACCGATAGAAAAGTAATTCATTGGGACCTTGCAGACATCTTTATATCTGAAATCTGCCTTGGTGCCTCTTCCCGTCCGAAAGTTCACAGAATAACATTTGTTTTGGAATGCGGTCATTGTCCATTCTTCGCACATACCCTAGCCATCTAAGTCTTCCACTGTTGAGCATGCCCATGATGGAAGGTAAGTTTGCACGTGGAAAATATACAGCAGCAGAAAACGTAGAATGTGAGGAAAGACAAGAAGGAAATAATGAAATTCGTTAGCAACCACTTGATGAGAGATGAGACGCAATCAGTAATACATATTTACCATTGTTGCTAATTATTGAGCAGCTTGTCTCGCGTTCTCAAGCTCGTGAGTTTGAACCCAGACCAAGTCATTCGGTTCACGAGTGCAATATTATTTCCTGAGATACTTTAGAATTATTGTTGGAGCTACGAAGTGCGTGCTTTGTGAAATATTTTCGACAGGTAACGTGCCATTTCTGCCGAGAGGGACCAAGCTATATTGAAAAACCCGGTGCAATTAAGTAAATCCTTCGTCCTTAGATCCCATTATCTGGGATCTCTTGGGTCTCTTGAGGTAATTAAAATAATTCCTCTCGTACCGTTATAGGCTACATAGGGCCTGCAAGTAATTTCTCCATACAGCTCTATCCTGGGCAACTCGCTCAATCTCATCAATGGAACTGAGACCGATATTTCTTGCCTCTCTCAGCAAAGCTCGTTTCAGGGCTCCTTAGGTCGACCTCTCTTTCTTGAACCCTTTGCATCCCACTTCAATGCCTGCTTTGATATTCGTTGATCATTTCTGAAGTAATTAGTTAAGCAATTATTAATATTAACAAAAAATGAAACCCATCGTTGAACGAGGGACATTGAGTACCTGAGAGGGGACTGCCTAGAGTAGTTGATAGTAGCTCGGCCTGCTAGCTGTGAGACGCCTCATAGCTCGGGTTCGAACCTACTGTCCGGCATTTGTTCGAGTCCCTGGTCTTACTCAGGACGATAACGTGAGTACCTCTGAAGTCGGAGAAAATCTGCCTGTATGGCGAGGAATACTAATTACGAGTACATTGAGCACACGGCTGCCAGTGTAAAGTAATTTACAATGTGCACGCTGCTGCCATTGTAAGAAATTGAAAAACAGATTTTCATGCAAAAATCAGTTTCAGAGATGGAACTTCGTCTGAGTTGAAAGCGGACGAAAAAAAAAAAAAAAAAAAAGTACCTGAGAGACTAAACGTTGTGCTTAATCACCAAGCAACTGGAATTATCCAAATATCTACGAGTTCTGCTTGTGGAAACTGTGCACCTATGGGTCTCCATACCATCCGTATAAGTCTCATCCAGTAACCAACAACCAATAAAAGCTAACGAAACTTAATGTTGGTGTAATCAACAAACAAACATCGTTAAATTATTATTTTATTTTTTCTTTCCCTGGTAACCTCTGCAGGTTATTGACATACCCATCTTCCAATTTCATACTTTCCTTTTATTGTATTTTTTAACATTTTTATTTTGACATTCTTATTTTATTTTTATTGTTTTCTCTCGCAATCTCTCTTTGCGCTGCAATGGACAGAACACGTGCATTTATGAACGGTAAAGATCGAATAATCCACACGACATGACACTGGATAACGATAGAAATCAGCGATTACAATCGTGAGATATTCAGGTCAAATCGCCTATGAACCCAGTGCTTCTCAAAATGTGGGGCCGGTCGTCGAGCCCTCAGTTGACCATCTGCGATTGACGTAAATAAACCCTTGCTTCTGCGTTTTCTTTGCAATCTATATTGTGATTATTATACCGCTAGACTCGTTTTTATGATAAAGTCGACTGCTGTCTGGAGCTCATCTCTGGTGCCATGTAGTTTTGAATGTAGTGTTGAGTTGTAGGGCAAGCATTCCTTTCTAGTGAGGACATACAGAGAACAGTCTTGCAGAACATGTTCTGTGTTTATGTAAGCTGTTGTTTCATCTCAATATATACAAGCTCAAAAAGCATATCGCTTACGTTTGTGCAAAATACTATGTGTTCTATAGGCGACGGTGTTTATAAAATATGAAACGACTTAGTAAAGCTCATTTGTTGGAGAGCTAGCTGGCTGTGTTATTAAACTCTCTCCTCTATGTGGCTAGACAATATGTGGGTAAGAAATCAAGGTCTGTGGTTCGAATTCTGTGTTTAGTAATTAATTGTTTTTTTTTTCTTTCTGAAAGCCCCTAATAATTTTCCACTGTCAATTTATTGACACATTTCACTGTCATTTTTGAGATTAGGACTGTCCAACTTTTATTTAAAGTTGTGCTGCGCATCTGACAAATGACTGTGGAAACACGGTCGCCATGTGGCATCTGCAATAGTGGTACTAATAATAATAATAAAATAATATTAATAGTAACATGAATAAAAATGATGAAACAACAGATGAAAACTTAATTTGGACCGAACGTTTATAACCCTTGTCTTCATTTCGTTTTTCCCTGATGTCTTTCCCTGTTATTTATGTGGTTCATCTTTTGCGTGGGTGACCTTTAGCCTTATACAGGGTGTTCAACTTAAAAGCAGCCGTGAATGGAGCTAATCTGGCATATATGTATGGAAATGAGAAGGTCCAGTTATGACGTAGTATAGGTCAAGGTTGTGTGACGGTGTGTAATTGTACTGCGGGAAGGAGCGATGAACAAATGTGACGTAGGACGAGCTAGTCAGAACCGGTTTAAATAGTAAATACACACAATTCAATGTATACCTGGTAACTTTCGAATTGTCAATTTGGCTGCAATTATCTTGAACACCCTGTACCTACTGTATCTGAAAGCATTGTCCTTTGAAGGGCACTGTCTGTTGGAAATCTGCTTACTTGGCCAAACAATTTAATTTGTTGTTTCTTGATGAAGTTCAGTACTGACGTGTACGCACATTTTTCTGATGTCTTCAATTAAAACTACGAACAGATGAAAACTGAATCTGGATTCAACATTTTTTCTTCATATTGTTCTTACGAAAAGCTGAAACTTGCTTTTATTCGTTACACTTTTTTTCTGTAATTCTGATTAGCGTTAGAGCAGGCGGAGTCAAATAAGGCGCCAGGGATGTTTTGTAGTGTGAGACAGCGCAATATTAGATCATTCCAAGGTTAATTTTCTACTCTTCTTTACACAATATCATTAAAATATCTTTAATAACTTTTTCTTTTATTTTCTAAATTGTTATATTAAAATAGAATATGATTGCTTATATGAGATACAGTAAAACAGTAACTGAAGTTTCTAAGTGTTGGACTCAAAGTTAATGCAAATTTTGAATGCAATGAAAATCGTGGAATATCCTTTACAGGACGTAGCCATTAACCACAGTAAATGAGTCGTTGATTTTCTTTTCACCACTTATACGTTCAGTAGTTTGCCATTGCTTTTTGAACGGTGATGTCTATTTTTACTTTTTGTAAAAATCCCACGGAAACGAAAAATGCTTCAAAATTTGTCTACCTTGGGGTTTGAACCAGGTACGCTAGGGTTTGTGATTGAGCTCACTACCGCTTGAGCTACAGACGCTCACAAATGTTGGATAGTCAAATAAATTGACGCGTGAGAGGAACTGTTTAAGAAAAGGCATCAATGTTACAAGACACGATTGAGAAATGAGAACATTAGAAATGTCTTTAAATTTACGCCATGCATCCAACATATTAGAAGAGAACAAATAAAAGGGTTTGATCATCTAATGAGAATGAAACCAGATCTACTATCATCTCGTGATTAGAACAATCGGCAACACGAACGCAGAGCCGATTGGGAAGACCAAGAAACCGATGGATAGATAATTTCTCAGATATCCTGCGAAATCATAGACTAACAACCACAGATGCCACACGCCTGACACGGGATATAAAAATTAAACTACCCTCAACGCTTCACAGCACGTGTGGTTAAGACAAAACATAAAATAACAATAATTAATAAATGTTATCCTGTCTTTGCAGCAATGAATAAATTCATGTGTGGTGTCCATCACACTAAATAGTTTGAGAATCCTTCCAACAACAGATAAAGGGAATTAATCACGTAACCTTAAATTAATCAAAGTAGCGTTTACTGCATTACCTACTCTTGTTGATTATTTTAAAACTAACAAGAACATCGTGGAGAACACACAAAAAACACAATAAAATAAAGAAATCAATGTAAACGTTGATGATTCAACGCAAGGTTACAACATGTAAATATACAGTTAAAATAAATAAGAAAAGATCACTATAATGAAAACTATTTATTTTGTTTATAAAGCGGAATGAGAGATTCCAACCCTTTTATTCCAAACCCATTTTCTCCAAGCTTCGCATGCATTATCGTGTTTGCTATCAATGACATAAGCCTTGTCTTCTGTGACAATAAAACGAGGGTGGGCTAGTTTCTACTCAATTTCGATTTCGTTTTGTATGTTTATTCAAGGTTCAAGTTTTCAAGTTTTTGTTGTATTTGTTCTGTCTGCAATAGAAGTTCCCAAACTGTATGTCGCTAGAACCGTGGATCTCATTAATATTTCCAAGTAGTTATTGGTTGTTGGTGGGCGTCTGTAGATTAAGCAATAGTGAGTTCGATCGCGACCCAAATGTACCTGGTTCAAACACCGCGGCAGGCAGTTTGGAAGAAATTTATTCCCGTGGATTTTTACGAAATGTAAATATAAACCTCGAAATTCAGAAATCAATGGCAGCAACACAAGAAAAGACAGAATCACCAACATCAGCATAAGAAAGAAAGTTGACACAAAACCGTGCTTGAATTACATAGAGATACAAAGAATGAAGTGGTTTGGCCACTTAATAAGAATGCATCCAAACTCCACAGTATACAGAGTCTTCTACAACAGAACATCGGGAAAGAAGGCAAGAGGAAGACCACGGAAAAGATGGTTAGATGGCGTAGCAGAATCCTGTGAAAGAGCAAAGATAACAATCACACAAGCCACCAGAACAGCGCAAGACAAAAACAGAAAACCACGACACTGGGCAACAACAAGCCGGTAGCAGTGCGACGACAAAAGAAGAAGAAGAAGAAGAAGAATGGCAAACTACTGAACGTATAAGTGGTGCCTAGAATATCGTTTACTGTGGTTTATGGCAACGTCCTATAAAATATATGACCCAAATCTTCATGCTAATTTCATATTTGTTTATTGGTTAATGAACTGACGTTACAGCACTTCGGGCGGACCCATAGGTGCTCAGTTTCCCCCAACAGATGTCAAAGGGTTTACATACTGACAGTTAATGTGACTCGCTGGTTAAACACACGCCTCGTTATGTCCAGCAAGCGTCCAACTCTACTTGTACTGAGTGCAATTTCAAACACCTTAAATAGCTGGATTGATTCAGCGTCAACTTTAGTGTCATCATCCAACAGTTGGTCGTCGAGACCGTAGAACATTCTCCTTATCCATCCCAAAATCCCCCAGCTCTTCAAATTTCTAATTAGAGCAGGACATACTGGTACCAACTCAAAGTAAACGCCTCTTGTTTACATAATTCACTCTGACACATTATAATAATAATAATAATAATAATTCATCTCGTTCCGTTATACGTTACATAGGGCCTGCAAGTAATTTCTCCATACCGCTCTATCCTGGGCAACTCGTTCAATCTCCTCCATGGAACTGAGACCGATATTTCCTGCCTCTCTCAGCAAAGTTCGTTTCAGGGTCTCCTTAGGTACTCTGACACATTACCAATGTAAAAGTGAATTAAAGTACGCGTTGGGAAGAACGAGAGAGTTCCCAGTGAACAAAGTTGTGAAGAAAAGACGATGCCGTTGGATATGACACACCTTGAGAAAATTTGAGGGAAACATAACAAGAAGGGTGTTTTCCTTGAACGAACAGGAAAAATTAAAAACTACCTAGAAACTTAGAAATGCACGGAGAAGATATTTCGAGACGGAGATTATACGAAAAAGCTGGAAGTAGCTACAAAACGAGCATAAGATAGAAAGCCTGACATGACTTGGTTGAGCGTCTTTGTCTTAAATAATCAATAAATAGACAGTGAACCGGTATTAGAGAGCTTCTTCTGGTAAAAACAGATTACGGAACTCAGAATTCGAAACACAAATCTTTATTTTTTACGACATACAGACGAGGTGTTTGTAAGAACATAACACGCTATAACACTACCGCATAAATTAAAGAATGAATCCATCAATTTAAAAAAAATTTTTTGCTGATCCAGAAGCACTTGAGCTGAAAGCTCTTCGGCTCGGTGTCATGGACATCGTAACCCTTCGGCTCGGTGCCACGAACACCGTAAATCTGGGGAACCTGTAACTTTTCTGCCAGTCCGAGGAGTTGAACCCGCACTTACAGAGGACTAGTCACCCGTAGTCCAACGCGCTACAAACACGCTGGGCACTTGGGCAATCCATCAATTAAGTGCCGTGCCGGTTAACGTAAGCAATCATGTTTCTCCACATCTGTCTGTCTCTCCACATCTGTCTGTCTCTCCACATCTGTCTGTCTCTCCACATCTGTCTGTCTCTCCACATCTGTATGTCTCTCCACATCTGTCTGTCTCTCCACATCTGTCTGTCTCTCCACATCTGTATGTCTCTCCACATCTGTCTGTCTCTCCACATCTGTCTGTCTCTCCACATCTGTCTGTCTCTCCACATCTGTCTGTCTCTCCACATCTGTCTGTCTCTCCACATCTGTCTGTCTCTCCACATCTGTCTGTCTCTGGTAAAATCCATCGACTCCGTCACCGAACCATTGCCAAACCACGATTTCAAGCCGTCCGGAATTTTGTTCATTTGTCTCCCTTGATCTCCTATCCCCTATATTATGCCTTTTGTAACCAAGTGTTCTAAACTGCCCCTTCTAATTAAATAATAAGTGTTCTTAAAAAGCTGTTGGCTTATGCAATGTGTGCAGTTTTTGTCTTGAACTTCTCTCGTGACTTAAGTGATTGTTATTTTTACTTGTTGATAGGATTTTGCTATCCTATCTAATCATATTTGTGTGCTTTCCTCTCGTGTTCCTTTCTTATATTCTGATGGAAAATTCATAAAAATATAGAAACGAGAAAATTATACAAAAATTTTGCCATCTTTAAATAATATAATTTTTTAAGAGTGCATAAGTTTTGCGAAAACACGATATTTTCAGCGATAGATGCGAAGACGGACCAAAATCTGATCTAATCGATATGAACTATATATAATTTGTCTTGATAGTTATTAAGCTGTGCTTGGTCTGATTGTGTACAAACGAGCCATGTACCTCAATGAATAACAAGATAACGCCATTAAGATGAGTGTTAGAGAAAATGATTTTCTCATTTTGAAAGTGATATTTCAATAATAATTGAGTCTTGTCTGAGGACTGTCTGACTTGTTTATTCACCTTTCTCTTACTTTTACTCTCTTGTAGTTACATTCATTCATTCTTATTCTTTCCCAGTTTTACGTCGGGCTTATAGTGTTCTTGTACCAACATAATGTTTAGGAATACTTTGACAAATCAGTTTTTGTGCTTGGTTGTAAAAACTCACACACGATCTAAGAATTAAGTAGTAGCAAGTTCCTTGCAGAACGTCGTTTTCATCACAGTCAGCTTGAAAAACTCTCTGTCTCTAGCAAGTTCCTTGCAGAACGTCACTTTCACCACAGTCAGCCTGAAAAACTCTCTGTCTCTAGCAAGTTCCTTGCAGAACGTCACTTTCATCACAGTCAGCTTGAAAAACTCTCTGTCTCTAGCAAGTTCCTTGCAGAATGTCACTTTCGTCACAGTCAGCTTGAAAAACTCTCTGTCTCTAGCAAGTTCCTTGCAGAACGTCACTTTCATCACAGTCAGCTTGAAAAACTCTCTGTCTCTAGCAAGTTCCTTGCAGAATGTCACTTTCATCACAGTCAGCCTGAAAAACTCTCTGTTTCTAGCAAGTTCCTTGCAGAACGTCACTTTCATCACAGTCAGCTTGAAAAACTCTCTGTCTCTAGCAAGTTCCTTGCAGAACGTCACTGTCATCACAGTCAGCTTGAAAAACTCTCTGTCTCTAGCATGTTCTCCCGCCTCTTCCAGCGTCGTGTTCAATGGGTTTTTTTATGTCCTGCTGCCATCTTCATTTAGATCGTCCCCTGTGTCGTACACCAGGAACCATGCCTTCCATTACCGTTCTCTCCAAACCACTGTGGCACTTAAAGTGGCCAAAACGACCAAACATCATATTTTAAACTCTAAACAGAAAAGTTATCAACATTATCATGTGCCATATAGTATAACAGTCAGTTTTGACACCAGAGTTATGCCTACTAACAAAACATAACGTTGTTTTGATTGCTTCTGTCACAATCGTTATCGGTCATACCATTTTAGAGAATATAGTTGGGTTTTTTTTAAAAAGATGTAAATGAGAAAGATTGACTTCATTCCACCAGGTTTGCCTATATAGCTCCGTCCCTCTGAACAGAAATGACAAGCTGATATCTTGTTCTTCTTCTTGTTTTCGCTTGCTATGAATTCAGGCGTGGTCAGGACGCTGTGTATGGTGCTTTGACTTTTTTGCGTGAAGGCCTGCTTTCCTTTTTTATGAGTGTCCCTCGCTATACAAGCGTAACTTCTCCGACTTCAGATGTTATGTATGAGCTGATATGCTTAGTTAGAATGTATATATAATGCAAACATTTGACTTCAGATGTTATGTGTGAGCTGATATGCTTAGTTAGAATGTATATATAATGATAATAATTTGACTTCAGATGTTATGTGTGAGCTGATATGCTTAGTTAGAATGTATATATAATGCGAACATTTGACTTCAGATGTTATGTGTGAGCTGATATGCTTAGTTAGAATGTATATATAATGATAACAATTTGACTTCAGATGTTATGTGTGAGCTGATATGCTTAGTTAGAATGTATATATAATGATAACAATTTGACTTCAGATGTTATGTGTGAGCTGATATGCTTAGTTAGAATGTATATATAATGATAACAATTTGACTTCAGATGTTATGTGTGAGCTGATATGCTTAGTTAGAATGTATATATAATGATAACAATTTGACTTCAGATGTTATGTGTGAGCTGATATGCTTAGTTAGAATGTATATATAATGCGAACATTTGACTTCAATGATGCTGACATACTAAGATCTTCTCACGGTATCCAGTTACAATAAGATGAATTGTCCTTCGACGGGTAAATAATCTTGATGCTTGATAATTTTGGGATAAATCTTGAGTTGACAAGTGGGGGGCTAAGTGGGATTTGACATGATACATTCAAGTGGAAGGCAAAGAGTTCAAGTAAGAGAGGAAACCCTGAAACGAACTTTGCTGAGAGAGGTAAAAAATATCGGACTCAATAATTCCATGTAAGAGATTGAGCGAGTTTTCCAGGACAGAGTGGTATGGAGAAATTGCTTGCAACCCTATGTAACGTACAACGATACGAGAAGAATATGTACATATATGTAATAGGTGGCCGGCGTGATGCTGACCACATCACCCATCGTGTGCCGACGGTCAATGAATAATACAGGCCTAACACTGTATTGCCCTATATACCACAAGGTATGAAAGGGTTCCTTTTTTTACTTTACTATGTAATAGGTGGAGGCTGGTGGCTTGAGCGGTGGTTGTTGTTCGGCATGGTAGCATCCATTAAAATAGGTTTATTGATATAGTGTTAGTATCGCTTGCGAGTGTAATGGGAAGTCGTTTCTAATACATACTGTTATACCGACGAACTTAACAAAGATCAGCATATCAATTTATATTCATATTTATTAAAACACATACATTAGTACTATGTTGTTTATATCGTCTAACATATTCTATCTTTTCTTAGGTCCATCCTCACCGGCTACTTATCTGAATCTCTCTCTTCTCTTTATTGCCTAGCAATCTTGTCGTCAACCTACGTCGAACTATTCAGGTCTCGTTCCTCGTAGTGCTCTTACCATAATCTGCAATCTTCGGTGCGCAATTGTTTTCTATGCTGTCAGTCGTATTGCCTTTTCTTTGTACTGTCGTCAACTCTTTGCCATCTCAGTATAAAAGGATAGTTATTCCTTCTACATAAATAGTGTCTATATAAGTTGGTATATAAATTTGGACATATAAAAAGACATGAAGGGCTGGAGAAGACCATCATGGAAGGAGACATACCGGCAAAGAGAAGAAGAGGACGACCACGGAGAAGATGGATTCATGATGTAACTGATGGTTTGAGCATGACGACTGCAAAGGCAGGACATCTGGTCTTTGAAAGAGAGAAATTCCGGAGGACTGTTGGGGTGGAAAAAGTCTGCTCAGGACACGCTATTTGATGATGATGATGAATATATTTTTTCGATTTTTAAAGTTGATTTCCTTATTCCCAAAATTCAGTTTTCCACGTAACGGCTGCGCTTGAACTAACCAATAACCTAGAGTACTGGTTGATTGAACACGTTTTAAGATCTAGACATTATGTAACTAACTTAAAACTAGTTTCTAACTGCAAAGAAACCAAGTAAAATGTTGGAAATAATCGCGTTGATCTGCAAATTTTTGCATGAATACGTTGTTCATATTTAATGATTTCAGATTTTAGAGGACATAAGAGGCAGGACATATGAACTATGAGAGAGAGAAATTCAGGAGGACTGTTGGGGTGGCAAAGTTCTGCTTAGGACAAGCTATTTGATGATGATAATGGGTTAATAAAGACCTCTACAAGTATAGAAGAAAATTATACATAACTACTAGAGCCATCAAAGTAAATACCGTCGATATATACTGAAAGAGACTATGGGTATGCCCAAGCCGCAGTGTCGATTACTATCTATAGATCTTTTCTAGCCGTAATGTCGCCCGTTTGTTGACATAACTAACTAACCAAATCACTGCTTGTTAATATGTTCATTTAGTTGTGATTTAACTCAGTTTTTATTTCATGTTAATTAATTACTTCATGTAGTCCATTTTTTGTTAATTAAATAACTTCAAAGAAGTATTATTCTTTGATCGTTAACTAATGTCTACATTAATTTTACCTAGTTCCCAGGTAGCTACTCTCACTTTCTCTCTCCCTATCTCCTCTCCCTATCTCTCTCTCTCTCTCTCTATTTATCTATCTATCTATCTCTATCTATCTCTATCTGTCTGTCTCTCAATTATTTCAGTTCCGAATGAAACATAGCGTTTGCAACTTTTCAGTAAACATTTATATTAGTGTTGAAATATTCCCTAAGGTAGATAGATGTGTAAATGATTCAAGAAATATTGGTGAATCTACAACCCTAACCAGATTGCAAGAATTGTCTCTTGTCTGTTCCCATGTGGATTATAGAATTGGTTATCGACTCTTGTTTTTAAGCTTAGGGGTGGGAGCTTTAATTTACGTTCCAGAGCTAGATGAGTCGACCTTGTGTTATATCCGTGGTTATTTACTGTGGTATTGATATTGTCTATCCATATTTTTCTTGGTCTTCCTTTGGCTCTAGTACCCGATCTCTTTTTATTGTATGCTGTTATTGGTGGTTGGTTGTACTTCATTCTCATTAAATGTCCAAACCACTGCATTTGTTGTCTTTCAATGGCTGCAAGAAAACCAAGTCAAATGCGGTGTAGCTAGACAAGAACACTATACTAGTAACCAAAGAAAAATAATAAACAAAACAAACCTGGTATAGTTAGTTGCCACATGCTGAGAGACATACTGAGGAGGAGATCGGAGACTAATTGGTTCGATATGCAATGATGATGATCCGACAAGAAAAACGAAACTAATTAGTGTTTAAATTCAGCCTTGCTAGTGTAGCATAAAATTGAAATTCTTTCTAACAATAGGGCACCATTTTTCAGTGTACCTTCTGTACGAAAGCCATTTTTATAGATATGGGTTGCTAACACTAACCAAAAACTCCGACATTCGATTGTTATCAATTTATTTCAAATATAATATAATTTACAAACAGATCGAAAAATCTCTGAGGGCCAAAAAGACATGTGGTTTTACAGAACAATGATGAGAATTCCATGGACTGCTAAAATGACTAATGTTGAGGTGTCGAATGAGGTCAAGACACAGAGAAAGCTTATGATCAATATAAGAAAAAGGCAGTCATCATTTTTCGTATATGTGATGATAAAGAGAGGTTTACAACACATTGTGACAACCAGTAAAATCGAGGGTAGACGAGACAGAGGAAGACAAAGAGAAAATTTTGGATAGCATGACTTCATGGCACAGAAGTGTCATCATCTGAGACGATAGCAAACACTAAAGTCAGAGATTTGTGGAGATCCATGATCGTCTACGCCAGCCGGCACCTGGTGATGATGATCATATAATCTATACTGTATTCAATAACAACAATATACTACAGGTTCATATTTGATTAGTTGTATTTTTATGTTAAACTAATTGTTATTTATTTTATTATTTCAACAGCTTTTTATTGACCGCCTGTATAGTCCATTGGTTGCTGTAGTATCTGTATTTGTGGCCCTGACCTCTATTGGTGCACTTAACGCCTCAATTATGGGGCATTCCAGGTAAGTTTCACTTCTATGAGTGCTTATATACAACAACATACTATGACACATTGGTCCGTGTGACGAAATGGGTAAATCGCTTGCCTTGCGTTATGGCGATTGTGGGTTCAAATTGAGAACGCGCCGTTCAGTTCACATGTGCATTTGTACACATGTCATGTGTACTAAATTCAAGTGTCTCAAATCACGGTTGCAAACGTTTTTGTAACGAAGGAATGGTCGTCCCACAGTTCTTTTACCAGAAGTCAGAATCCCGTTATCAGTTATCAGTTATCAGTTATATCAGTTATATGAGGACTATCAGCATAGCACTCCGGACATGTCCATAGGAGCTCCGATCTCCGCCTCAGCAAATCCAGCAGCGTCCAGCGACCCAACACGCCAGTTCGATGTTGATTAATCAATCTCTTTGTATATTTAGTATGTCGTTCTTTTCGGGCTGCACCAATATTGACACCCATCTCTTTCAATCGGGTCAGCAAGTGGGATTCACAGCCCTGAAACTCCTCTGTTCGGAAAGACTCTCTCAATACGTGAAGAATGTCACTTCGATCCATGGCAGCTCCCTCTGATATTGTAGCCAATTCAGCCAATCTATCAGCTCGTTCATTACCCCTAACTCCTGCGTTCCCAGTGACAAAAATGAAGGTGATTTCTCTGATCATTGTCTGTACCAGTACCTCCACCCAGTTGCGTCTCACCATACCTGATTCGACTTTACGAATCATGCTCATGGAGTCACTGAGTATAAAACACGAGAGTAATTGTGAGATGCCAACCAGTTCACCGCCTCCGTAACCGCCCGAACCTCCATTGTCAAGCTACTTGTGGTTGTTAATCCCGTAAAGAATATTCACTTAAAAGACTATATTTACTATTAGGTATTGAGCATAATTGTATTGACAGAACAGGATATGTCCAGACTCTCCACCTTTCATACAACTTGTCTGCGGAAAATCTTACGTGTGTACTGGCCGACTACTATCTCGAACCAAGAATTGCTTGCACGATGCCAACAAGAGAATATGGGCACTATCATCCGAAGACGACGCTGGAGATGGATTGGACATGTGATGCGCATGGAGACTGGCTCCGACACGAAAACTGCACTGAGATGGACTCCAGAGGGTAGGCGAAAGCGTGGAAGACCCAAGATGACCTGGAGGAGAACGATAGAGCAAGAGCTGAAGGAAATGAATCATAGCTGGAACACAATACAGAGGAAGGCCATGAACAGGGAAGAATGGTGTACGTTTGTTGCTGCCCTAAACGCCAAAGGCGTAACAGGCTAAAGAGAGAGAGGATTGAGCATAATATCGGCAGAGGCTTGAAATCTAAACTATGATAGAGAGAGAAATTACAAAGGACTGTTACTGTGATAAGTTCTGTAACAGGACAAGATATTGCACGATTCCCACAAGGTAATCCTGGAGAGAGCGGAGAGTTCAGTTGGAGATAATAACTCAAATGTATGAACTCATTAAGAAAATGACATTCTTACAGAAATGTGATTGATAAACTGACTTATTACAGAAACAATCTTCTTCTTTTGTCATCACACGTTTACCGGGTTGTTAACCAAGTGTCGTGGTTTTATGTATTTGTCTTGAGTTTCTCTGCTTTTGTCATCACACGGTTACAGGGTTGTTAACCAAGTGTCGTGGTTTTATGTATTTGTCTTGCGCATCTCTGCTTTTGGAGAGCCGCGGTAGTGTAGTTGTTAGTGAACTCGCTTCTCAAGGCTGGTGGTCTGAGTTCAACTCCGCAGTGCGCGGAAATTTTCCCGACCGCGACGGCTCTCAGGTCGACCCAGCCTCAACTGGGTACCAGACATGCTCTGGGAAAATTAGTGGACGGCGTGATGCTGACTACATCACCCATCGTGCGGTCAATGAAAAATACAGGCCTAATACTGTATTGCCCTATATACCACGAGGTATGAAAGGGTTCCTTTACTTTCTTTTTACTTTTATCTCTGCTTTTAAACTGTTACCGGGTTGTTAACTCAGTGTCGTGGTTTTATGTATTTGTCTTGCGTTTCTCTGCTTTTGTTAGCACACTGTTACCGGGTTGTTAATCCAGTATCGTGGTTTTAAGTATTTGTCTTGTGTTTCTCTGGTGACATGTGTGATGGTTTTCTTAATCCCCTGGCAGGATTCAACTACGTTATCTATCCACCTTTTCCTCGGTCTTCCTCTCGCCTTCCTTCCTGATATTCTGTTGTGGAAAGCTTCATAGGGAGTTTGGTATGTTTGCATTCATACTAAGTGGTCAAACATCTTCATTCTCTGTTTTGCTATATAATTCAAGCACGGTCTTGTTTCAACCTTTTCTCTGGTACATGTATTCATAACTCTGTCAATAGAGAAACAATATCAGCGTTATTTTCCATCAGGAACATTAAATTCTTTTTTTTCTTTGAACTCTCCATATCGACGACTTGTTAATCACTCTGTGTGATTTGTATGTGATCTGAGCCTAAGAGTGTTTGTACGTTGTGCCAGTTTAAAGGGTTTAAAAACCGAAGGATTGACTTCATTGCACCGGGTTTTACCCCATACGGTTCGGTCCCTCTCCGCAGAACTGGCAAGCCACCTGCAGAGAGTATTGCACAAAGCACGAACTCCGTAGCTCCAGTAACAATCCTAGGGTCTCTGGAAAAAACTGCACTCGTGAACAGAATGGCGTGGTCCGGACTCGAACCCACGACATTCGACTCACAAGGCAAAGGGCTTAACCACTTAGCCGCCTACATGTAGGCCAGCACATCCGATTTACGCGACGCTTTTTATTTACTAGGTAGCTTCCTAGATCCAACATCAGTCGCCTCTTACGACATGCCTTGTAGGTCACAGTGGTACTATTCTTTGCTTCCCTTGCTGGCCTCGGCACCACACGGATGGAACATTCAATTAAAAAGCTTATAAAAATAATTGTTACAGTGATATGTTACAGCCAAACAACGTCGGTGTAAGAGAGACAACTCATAAAATATTTTCGAAATCCTTGTCTGTAACCACTCTGTGATGGCCGCCTGTCCAGCGTGTTCGTAGCGCGTTGGACGACGGGTGACAAGCCCTCTGTCAGTGCGGTTCAATTCCACGGGCTGGCAGAAAAGCCACAGGTTGTCCAGGTTAACCGTGTTCGTGGCACCGAACCGAAGGGTTACGATGTTAATGGCACCGAACCGAATTGCTGAAAGCTCAAGTGCTTCTAAATCGGAAAAAAACACTGTGTTGATATTTTAACATGCGTGTCATGTCTGTGTCACGTTTGTGAGCTGAATTCAAATCTGAAATTATTTTGTGAAATTAAGGAAGAGTTTAAATGGAAAATAGAAATTGACAGTTAAATAGGATACATCTTACAATATAAAACTTGTTGTTCTTGTGTATCTGTCTGCGAGTCCGTCTGTGTGTCTGTCTGTCTGTGTGTCTGTCTGTGTGTCTGTATGTGTGTCTCTCTGTGTGTCTGTGTGTGTGTGTCTGTCTGTGTGTCTGTGTGTGTCTGTCTGTGTATATGTCTGTGTGTCTGTCTGTGTGTGTCTGTCTGTCTGTCTGTGTGTGTCTGTCGGTGTGTCTGTCTGTGTGTGTGTCTGTCTGTGTGTTGCAGGAAAAAGCTTTCAAACGTCAAAATCTGAAATCATTAAATTTGAACAGCTTATTCATGCAAGAATTTGCAGATCAACGCGATTATTTCCAACATTTTACTTGGTTTCTTTGCAGTTAGAAATTAGTCTTAAGTTAGTTACATAATGTCTAGAGCTTAAAGCGTGTTCAATCAACTAGTACTCCAGGTTATTGGTCAGGTCAAGCGCAGCCGTTACGTGGAAAACTGAATTTTGGGAATAAGGAAATCAACTTTAAAAAATCGTAACAAAATATATTCGTCATCATCATCAAATAGTGTGTCCTGAGCAGACTTTTTCCACCCCAACAGTCCTCCGGAGTTTCTCTCTTTCAAAGGCCAGATGTCCTGCCTCTGCAGCCGTCATTTTCAAACCATAGGATAGGACTAAGAACTCGATCTCACCTACACTGAGATCAGAGATCTGAGTGTAGGTGAGTCAAAAGAATTATAAGATGTTTTGCGATACGCGAACGCTTATGCATTAAGCTAATCTGTTCCACAAATATATGATCTTCTTCTTCTTTGCGTTCGTTCTTTACGACCAATTTTAATCACTCTTTGTGATATGTTTGATCTTTGCCAAGAACGTGTATCCGTTGCACATTGATTTGGTAGGCCCTAAACGCATAGACTTCTACATGTTTAGGACATGTGCATCCGATTTCAGCCAAACCTCTTTAGTCGCCTCTTACGACATGCATGGCAGGTAACAGTGGTTCTATTCTTTACACCCCAAATTTGGACCCCGGTAACCACTCGGGCGAAATATATGATAACAATATGTATATTTGTCTTTGTTTAGGTTGCTATTTGCTGGAGCAAGAAATGGTCACATGCCACAGATTTTGGGAATGGTCAGCGCAAAATATCTTACACCATGGCCATCCATTTTTGTTTATGTAAGTATGATCACATCCATTTGTGGTTACTACACGTACATATTTACATATGTATTGAGGTTACAAACATATATAACTTATCATCATCATCATCAAGTAGCTTGTCCTTTCCAGAACTTGGCTCCCGTGACAGCAGTTGTGATAAACTCTATGTTCTGTGCAAGTTGACGGCGTCAGCATAAGTCATTTTCAGATCGTCAAAGACATCTTGCACCTATCATCTTCTAGGTCTTCCTCTCATTCTTCTTCCAGGCACTATTCTCTCCAAAATTATCTTCTCTATGCACTCATGTCATTTGATGTGTCCGAAATATTTAATTTTCCTTGATGTTATACTCTTTAATAGCCAACTCTCTCTCCTTAATATCAAGCTGTTGCACAACAGAAGTATTTGTTCTTGTTTCTGTCCATGATATCTAAGTACTCTTCTGTAGCATTTGCATTCAAATGCATTAATGATCTTCTCCACCGCTTTGTCAGTGGTCCATGTCTCACAACCATATGTTGCCAAGGAAAAAACGCAGGTTCTTAAAATTTTTGTTCTTATTTGATTTGATTTACTTTTAATCAAATATTTACTCCAAGTTATCTGTTGTAAAATACTAACTTCATGTAACATATTATTTTTGTTACTAGCTGGCCTGGGGACTAGTCATGTTGTTTGCTGGTGGAGTGACAGACATGATGGAGTTTATCTCCCTATTCTCCACCATCATGGGCATCGTTGTGATAGCATCCCTTCTCTATCTCAGATGGAAGAAACCTAATGAGCATAGACCTTATAAGGTAGGTTGAAATGTATGAAACACCATAACTGCTAGAGAAATTTATTTACAGTAATATAGTGTTCCTTGTCGTTATAATTACGAGTATAGACATTATGTTAGCATGATACCTTGTTGTTCATCTTCTTCTTCATCTTCTTTTCATCATCCGTCTTTTTATCATCAGTTATATGAGGACTATCATCATAGCACTCCGGACATGTCCATAGGTGCTCCGATCTCCGCCTCAGAAAATCCAGCAGCGTTCAGCGGCCCAACACGCCAGTTCGATGTTGATTAATCAATCTCTTCGCATACCTAGTATGTTGTTATTTTCGGGCTGTACCGATATTGACACCCATCTCTCTCATTCTGGTCAGCGAGTGGGATTCACAGCCCTGAAACTCCTCTGTTCGGAAAGACTCTCACAGTGCGTGAAGAATGTCATTTCGATCCATGGCAGCTCCCTTTGATATTGTAGCCAAGCCAGCCAATCTATCAGCGCGTTCATTGCCCTTAACTCTTGCGTGCCCAGGGACAAAAATAAAGATGATTTCTGTGATCATTGTGTGTACCAGTACCTCCATCCATCTAAAAAATTCCTGATTCGAATTTACGAATCATGCCTGTCGTAATCTTCATCATCATTATCTTCTTCTTATTTTTCTTTACCATCTTCTTCTTTTCCTCATCAAAAAATGTTTCGTTTTCTATCTACAATAATATATACGTACTGACCTCACAATGTCAATAAAACATATATAAACAATCACGTAAGTGTCTACCTTGGAAGCAAGATCAGCCAATCAGGGGGTACAGATGAGGACATTAATGCCAGGATTAAGAAAGCCCGACAAGCCTTTGCTATCCTGCACACACAGTGTGGAAATCTACTGCAATCTCTACGAAAATAAAGCTCAGGATACTCCGCTCAAATGTGAAATATCTGTTGCTGTATGACTCAGAAAGGTGGCGAGTCACCAAGTTGAATACAAATAAGAGTCAGACCTTTGTCAACGAATGTCTTCAGCGGATTCTCAGACTGAGATGGTATGATAGAGTTGCAAACACAGACCTGTGAATAATTACAAAACAGGAACCCATGATGACCGAAGTTAAGAGGAGAAAATGGCGATGGTTCGGTCATACCTAGGGAAGACACAGTCGAGTGTGACCAGACAAGCACTTTAGTGGAACCCGCAAGGAAAACGTAAAAGGGGACGTTCTAAACAGACCCGGAGATTAAGTCTTCTTGAGGAACTGAAAGATGCTCGGCTATTCTGGGAGACCATAAAGAGAACAGCCAGAGACCGCGAAAAGTGGCGAACAACAATTGATGCCCACTGCTCCACGAGGAGCGTAGAGGAATACTTCAGTCAAACAATCACATTTATGAATACACGACACCAGTTAACACAATTATTTTTGGAGCGCGACTATTTTAATGTTGACCTACTTTCTAGTTCCGGTTGTATCTCTTTCTACATGTACATCCAGTTCTACATTTCTGCTGTTATTTTTAAACAACCATTCATCTCCCTACTCCTTCTTTTCTTCAAGATCTCCAGTTATAAACATATCTATTTTCTGTAGCATGTTTTATGACGGTATTTTTATCCATATTTTTTCAGACTATGCTTTTTGTCCCAATTGTTGAAATCATAGTAAACATTGCAGTACTTATATTGGCGATATATCAAAAACCAAACAAAATGGGAATCGGGCTTGCCATATTTTTTGCTGGCATTCCTGTATATTGGTTTGGAGTTCTATGGAAGAACAAGCCTAAGGAATTTACAGAAATAGTTGGTAAGTATTCTTCTTCTGCTTCTTTGCGTTCACTCTTTACGATCAATTTTAATCCCTCTTTGTGACATGTTTGATCTTTGCCAAGAACGTGTATACGTTGCATATTGGTTTGTAGGCCCCTAAACGCATAGAGTTCTACACGTTTAGGACACATGCATCCGATTTCATCCAAACCTCCTTAGACGCCTCTTACCACATGCATGGCAGGTAACACTGGTTATATTCTTTACACCCCAAATTTGGGCTTCGGTAAATATTATTGAAACTGCAAGATGTTTGATGATCATTTTTCATAAAAATACATTGGATCTACAATATCGTCAATTGAGGATCTCTGTTGCGTAGAGGTTAAGTGCCCGCCTCTCGTGCCAAATGTACTCGGCTCGTTCCCTCGTGGAACCATCAGGATATTTTTCGAGAGATCCCTGATCTCAGTGTAGGTAATAAAAAGTTCCTAGTCCTATCGGTAATGGACGATAAAACGTAGGTCCCGTGTTCAATTTGAGCACGAAAAGAACCATTTGACAGTTCAAAATCGAGAAGTGCAGGCTGGAAAGCCGCTGTCTAGCACAATTCATTAGAAAAGATTAAAAATAAATTCCTACAAATTATCTTCACCATCTTCACAAAATGTCATCGGGAACCCTTGCCGGTTCTACGGAGTTTGTGCACTGCCGCCGAGATCTTCTTGTGTTAGAAAGTGATCGGAGCAAACATGGTTACTCACCGAAGTGCAATGATGATGGTCCTATCAATCAATCAATCAATCAATAATTGTTATAAGGTATAGCAGAGAGAGAGGGGTTTGTTTAGTATACTCTGAGAAGAAAGGAACAAAGAACCAAAAATGCAGACTTTGAAGTGCAAGGCAAAGTGTTCAAGAAAGAGAGACGCCATAGGGGAACCCTGAATAGAAATTATATATGATTCAGTCCCATAGACGAGATTGAGCGAGTTGCTCAGGATAGAACGGTTTGGAGACATTGCAAGTAAGCTGGATATAACATATAACAGTACAAGTGAAATATTATATATATTTTTTCCCGATCCAGAAGCACTTGAGCTTTCAGTTCTTCGGCTCGGTGCCATGGACATCGTAACCCTTCTGTTCGGTGCAACGAACACCGTAAATCTGGAGAAGATGTGGCTTTTTGACAGCCCGCAGAATTGAACCCACACTCACAGAGGGCTTGTCACACAGTCGTTCAACAAGCTACGAACACCTTGAACAGGCGGGCTAAGGAATATTATATATATATATATATATATATATATATATATATAGATGTGTGTGTGTTTTTCTATATATACGTATGTATGTATATTTGCCTATGCATATATTTCAACAAGTACAGTATGTGTGTGTGTTTATCTCATTTCAGATACACTTACATTGGCAGCACAAAAGTTGTTTCTGCTCACGAAAGTTAAAAAATAGACAAATACATTTTATAAATGCTACACCAAAAAGACTTCACTGAGACGGTACTGGAAATATTCGAAAAGAAACTAGTCTGCAAACACCTATTGTGGAAGCATATCACAAGACTATTTTGTTGTTTTCTATTACGCTTTAATAGTTATTCGCTAAATGGTTTTTTTTTTAATGTGGTCCCTCTTTCCACTTTGTTCTAGTATTCAGATGATATCTGTTTTGTAAACGTCTTCTTCTAGAATTCAGAGCGTTGCTGTTTTGTTGATGCTTTCCTTCTAGTGTTCACAGCATCTTCGTCTTCTTGGAACGATCCATATAAACCGCTTGTTAAACCACTCTTTGTGATTTGTATGTGATCTGTGCCTAAGAGCGACTGCTAGTTGTGCCAGTTATACGCATACAAGTAGTCCAGCACATCCGATTTCTGTGACGTTTTCTATTTACTATGGTAGCTTTCCTATCCCCTACCTCAGTCGCCTCTTACGACATGCCTTTTGGGTCGCAGTGCTACCATTCTTTGCTCCCCTAGCGAGTCCCGGTAACACACAGGCGTTTATGTACACATTCTGACAGCTTTGTGGATGAAATGTTGTGTCTCCCCTCTTCAATCACTACATATAACCAAAATTGCAGTGTTACAGCCTGTTTTCAGCGTTATTACTTAATAATAATTCCTTTCGTACCGAGTTATATGTTACATAGTGTCTGCAAGTAATTTACATACTTGGAAGTTGAGTAAAATCTTAAATGTTACTACTTGGAGGTTGAGTAAAATCTTAAATGTTACTACTTGGAGGTTGAGTTAAAATCTTAAATGTTACTACTTGGAGGTTGAGTAAAGTGTTAAATGTTACTACTTGGAGGTTGAGTAAAGTCTTAAATGTTACTACTTGGAGGTTGAGTAAAGTCTTAAATGTTACTTCTTGGAGGTTGAGTAAAATCTTAAATGTTACTACTTGGAGGTTGAGTAAAATCTTAAATGTTACTACTTGGAGGTTGAGTAAAGTGTTAAACGTTACTTCTTGGAGGTTGAGTAAAGTGTTAAACGTTACTTCTTGGAGGTTGAGTAAAATCTTAAATGTTACTACTTGGAGGTTGAGTAAAATCTTAAATGTTACTACTTGGAAGTTGAGTAAAGTGTTAAACGTTACTTCTTGGAGGTTGAGTAAAATCCTTATCAGTTCTGATAAGCTGTCATTGACTGATCACATTTACTGTGTTTTAAACCTTGTCTATCTTCAGCATATTACTGTTTATATTTCAAAACATTTTGTATATATATCTAATGTGATTTGTGCAATTGTTCACATGTTTGAAAATGTTCAACGCGAATGTCTGATGTTCATTTAAAAATGCAAATATTTTATTTAATGTATGAAATGATTATTTTATATTATTGTATTACTGACATTTTGTGTCTGCTGTGAACAAGACTAATGTGAATGCTGTTTCTGAATATATTTCCTGCAATGTCAATTTCTTAGTCTGATCAAATATATACAATGTGAACTTATTAGTGAACTTATTGTGTAGCTATTAGGAGACGAATGAACCAAATATACAAGTTGCACATATCAGTGGAAGAATGGAACAAATACATGATGTGAACATGTTAGTGGAAGGCTGGAACAAATATACAATGTGAACATGTTAGTGGAGGAATGGAACAAATATACGATGTGAACATGTTAGTGAAGGAATGGAACAAATATGCAATGTGAACATTTTAGTGGAAGAATGGAACAAATATACGATGTGAACATGTTAGTGGAAGAATGGACTAAATATACAATGTGAACATTTTAGTGGAAGAATGGATCAAATATACAAGTTGAACATATTAGTGGAAGAATGGAACAAATATGCAATGTGAACATGTTAGTGGAAGAATAGAACAAATATACGATGTGAACATGTTAGTGGAGAAATGGAACAAATATACAATGTGAACATGTTAGTGGAAGAATGGACTAAATATACAATGTGAATATGTTATTGGAGGAATGGAACAAATATACAATGTGAACATGTTAGTGGAAGGCTGGACCAAATATACAATGTGAACATGTTAGTGGAAGAATGGAACAAATATACAATGTGAACATGTTAGTGGAAGAATGGATCAAATATACAAGTTGAACATATTAGTGGAAGAATGGAACAAATATGCAATGTGAACATGTTAGTGGAAGAATAGAACAAATATACGATGTGAACATGTTAGTGGAGAAATGGAACAAATATACAATGTGAACATGTTAGTGGAAGGCTGGACCAAATATACAATGTGAACATGTTAGTGGAAGAATGGACCAAATATACAATGTGAACATGTTAGTGGAAGAATGGACCAAATATACAATGTGAACATTTTAGTGGAAGAATGGATCAAATATACAAGTTGAACATATTAGTGGAAGAATGGAACAAATATACAATGTGAACATGTTAGTGGAAGAATGGATCAAATATACGATGTGAACATTTTAGTGGAAGAATGGATCAAATATACAATGTGAACATGTTAGTGGAAGAATTGAACAAATATACGATGTGAACATGTTAGTGGAAGAATGGACTAAATATACAATGTGAACATGTTAGTGGAGGAATTTAACAAATATACAATGTGAACATGTTAGTGGAAGGCTGGACCAAATAAACAATGTGAACATGTTAGTGGAAGAATGGACCAAATATACAATGTGAACATGTTAGTGGGAAAATGGACCAAACATATAATATTATCTCTGTACGCAGACAAATGTTTACTGTTACATTAGTCTTTCCTGTATGTCTTTCAAAAATAAACGAAAGTAAATAAAAGTTTGGAGAGAGAGTGAAAGATAGATTGAATGACGAAAACGTCCGAGTGGTTACCGGGGCCCAAATTGGGGTGTAAAAATAGAAGCACTGTTACCTGCCACGCATGTCGTAAGAGGTGACTAAGGAGGTTGAACGTGGGGCTAGCTACCCTCATCGTAAAAAACACTAGATGACTACAGAACGGAGAGCGAACCAAGTAAACGCTGGCTGAAACCGGACACATCGCCGAAGGCTAAGCACCAGAGCTCCAAATGGTGCTGAAGATGTGACGTAAAACACAACAATGCTAAGGCTGCATGAATCAGATTTTCTCAAGAATAGAATTTATGGGGAGGTCTGGTACATCGGTCTGGACGGAAATGGCTGAGAATGTTTCTAATCCAGAACGATCTCACATAGTCAGAAAGGGTGCAAAGCGTAGACGTACTCTTAGGCGAAGATCGTAAAGTTCAAGTACACGGCGAAAAATTATCGTTAAAGATGTTGTAGGAGGGGGGGCTGTTTCCTCCTACATATAAATATAGTGATGGTGATTGTTGTAGAGTGTAGGGCTGATGTTGTTTGCCACACACACACACTACAAATAAGGAGACGTTCTTATATGTTTGATACTTTCTTTATTGATGGTTACTACATTCAGACGAAACACGTCCTCCCATCTCAAAGGTTCATTGTCCAAGTCCTATCTGTTTGTTTACAAACTAGCAACCGTCACTAAATCGTCACTATTTGACTACACAAAAACGTCATGTCTCGTAGTTATGTGTTGCATTCTTCTTAGAGAGTGCAACACATAGTCTCAACTATTAAATATCTAACTATACTAAACTACACTAGCTGTCTGCTTTAAATGTCCGTTCCTGAGCTGCCACCTGGGGAACTATGACAAAGAGAAATGAAAACACGAAGGAAACGGACTTAGGGAGCTACCTTAGTAAATAAAAAGGGCGCAGAGATCGGATGTGATGGTCTAGGCACCTGTAGGCGAAGAACTGGCACAACGTACAATCGTTCTTATGCTCAGATCGGATACAAATCTCAAAGAGTGGTTTAATAAGTGGTCGATATGGGGCGTTCGTAGAAGAAGAAGAAGAATGAAACATAATGCTGGTATGAGCATGGATAAGAGGTGAACAAATTAGTCAATAAGATGATCAGTTTCAGTTTCAGTTTGGAATATCTTCATTGCACTCCGGACATGTCCATAGGTGCTCCGATCTCCTATGCAATATCTCCAACAGCGTCCAGCGACTGACCGTACCATTCTATTTTGATTGATGAGCCTACTCGTATACCTGTTGTACTGTTCTTTTCTTGCCACACCAATCTTCAAACCGAGTTCTCGCAATCTAGTAGTTGACGTGGATTGGTTTAGATGAAGGTCTTCTCTGCGGCTACGCTCTATGAGGGCGTTCACGCAGCAATAAGAAGAGACACAGTGATATATTAACTCTACAGACTAGATCAGCGTTTCCCAAAGTGGCAGTACCGCCCCAGTGGCGCTGAAGCGTTCTAGGCGGGGAGGGGGGGGGCGATAGTGGGTTCAGAAGAATTTGGAGGGTGTTTAGGTGATTAGGGGTCGGTGGCTCCTTAATGAAAAAAATTAATAATAAATATTTTCAAATAAATTATTATCGTAATTTTGCTATTGAATAATCAATTAAAATTTGAATTCTGCATTTAAATTCATCTTATACCTGTCTTACACAATCCATTTTTTCACGACACTACTCGCGTATGCCCGTCTTACACATTCCATGTTTTGTAAGTTGTCGCAATTTGTATCTTTTAGAAATCGTCCTTTGACCCTTCATTAGACCTCTTCTTCTTCTTCTTTGCGTTCGTTCTTTACGACCAATTTTAATCACTCTTTGTGATATGTTTGATCTTTGCCAAGAACGTGTATACGTTGCACATTGGTTTGGTAGGCCCCTAGACGCATAGACTTCTACATGTTTAGGATACGTGCATCCGATTTCAGCCAAACCTCCTTAGTCGCCTCTTACGACATGCATGACAGGTAACAGTGGTTCTTTTCTCTACACCTCAAATTTGGACACCGGTAACCACTCGGGCGTTTATAATCTGATTTAAAAAGGTTGAGAAACACTGTATTGTTTAGACTGGTATTAACATGAAATATTGTTGTTGTTTGCGTTCGTTCTTATCAACCAAGTTGACATGAAATAATAAAACATGAAGACATGATCCATAAAAGAAGGAATTCATTATAACGTAAGGGAAATAATCTGCAGTTAGGTTTGGACACTATCTTATTGCAATTGCTTCCCTTGTTACTAGTTTCTAAACTTTGCATAGAAGCTAGCACTCTTTACTAAAACACTAAACGTTATAGGAATCAAATTCCAATATGGTCATTTCACAATCTACAAAGATTTATTTTTCTTCTTTGAACGCTCTATATCGACCACTTGTTAATAACTCTATGTGATTTGTATATGATCTGAGCCTAAAAGCGAATGTACATTGTTCCAAATATGCACCTACAAGTAGGCCAGAACATCCGGTTTCTGCTATGCTTTTTATTTACTAGGATAGCTTCCCCAAGTCCTACATTATTCACCTCTTACGACATGCCTTGTAGGTTGCAGTGGTACTATTCTTTGCTTCCCTTGCGGGCCACGACACCACATGGGCTTTCTACCAAGATGAAAATTGGTAACCAAGTTTTTGAGTTAAGGAACTGCCTGAGTGGTTACCGGGGCCTATGTTTGGGGTGTAAAGAGTAGAACCACTGTTACCTGCCACGCATGTCGTAAGAGGCGACTAAGGAAGTTTGGCTGAAATCGGATGCACATGTCCTAAGCGTGTAGAAGTCTATGCGTTTAGGGGCCTACCAAACCAATGTGCAACGTGTACACGTTCTTGGCAAAGATCAAACATATCACAAAGAGTGATTAAAATTGATCGTAAAGAAGGAAAGAAAAAGAAGTTAAGGAACAATGTTGAAATTGCACTACATTGAGTTAAGGAACAATGCTGAAATTGCACTACATTGCGTTAAGGAACAATGTTGAAATTACACTACATTGAGTTAAGGAACAATGTTGATATGACACTACATTGAGTTAAGGAACAATGTTGATATGACACTACATTGAGTTAAGGAACAATGCTGAAATTGCACTACATTGCGTTAAGGAACAATGTTGAAATTACACTACATTGCGTTAAGGAACAATGTTGAAATGGCACTACATTGAGTTAAGGAACAATGTTGATATGACACTACATTGAGTTAAGGAACAATGTTGATATGACACTACATTGAGTTAAGGAACAATGTTGATATGACACTACATTGAGTTAAGGAACAATATTGATATGACACTACATTGAGTTAAGGAACAATGTTGATATGACACTACATTGAGTTAAGGAACAATGTTGATATGACACTACATTGCGTTAAGGAACAATGTTGATATGACACTACATTGAGTTAAGGAACAATGTTGATATGACACTACATTGAGTTAAGGAACAATGTTGATATGACACTACATTGAGTTAAGGAACAATGTTGATATGACACTACATTGAGTTAAGGAACAATGTTGATATGACACTACATTGAGTTAAGGAACAATGTTGAAATTGCACTACATTGAGTTAAGGAACAATGTTGAAATGACACTTCTAGAACTACTTTAAAAGCTTTCCCGTGTATAACGTTGGAGCTTTCAGCAGGAGTGCAACAGAGAATTAATCACTCAGAATGCACGCATGAGTAGTTTTCTGACTTCAGGCAGACTAGGGTCTTATTCATCATCCGTACTTCCATCTTCATGCTACTTGGTGTTATACTAAATGCATAACTGGCTTCATTGATAACTGCCACATGAGCTTGTAGAGAAGTCCCAAACAAACTTGTGGTAGCGAACTAGATGTCCTTCGGTGTAGATCACAACGTCATTCTCATTACACTTTTCATGAATGATGGCCTTGACGTCTGCATCCACCGCCACTGGATCCCTGTCTCTGTATCCTATGTCGAACTTGATCTATTGTCTTATGTCTTTCCCGAGAGGGATGATGGAATTGGATGTCCAATCTTGCCGTTAAGCGTAAGAGGTGGGAGCTTTAATTTGCGTTTCAGGGTCAGATGAGTCGCCTTTGTTGTGTTTTATATTCGTGCTTTTTTAGTGTCGTCTTGATATTGTCTATCCATCTTTTTCTTGGTCTTCCCTTGACTCTAGTACCTGAGCTCTTTTTATTGTATGCTGTTATTGGTGGTTGGTTGTATTCCATTCTCATTAAACTTGGTGATGGTTTGAAAAACGTGTTTCCGAATATTGAGGGTAACAGTATCAACTCCTCTACATGGTCATTATTTATAAGTCCAAATACCAGATGAACAGTGTCTGCAGTACGGCCAACCCACGATTTATCTCACTTTAACCGACTCTCACACCTGATACTTAGCACCTTGTGCAGTGGATAAGCGCTTGTTAGCAATGGAGTAATCGACTTCATCATCAAGTGGCTTGTCCCTTCTGGAACTGGCTCCCATGACAGCAGCGCTGAAAAATCTATATTCCGTGCTAGATGACCGACGTCAGTAACAGTAACTTTCAGCTCGTGAATGACATCCTGCACAAATCATCGTCTAGGTCTTCTTATCGTTCTTCTTCCAGGCACCGTTTCTTCTAGAATTATCTTTTCTATGCACTCATATCGTTTCATGTGTCCGAAATATTCAATTTTCTTTGTTATGTTTTTTCCGATCCAGAAGCACTTGAGCTTTTCAGCTCTTCGGCTCGGTGCCATGGACATCGTAACCCTTCGGTTCGGTGCCACGAACAACGTAAATCTGGGGAATATGTGGCTTTTTCTGCCATCCCGCGGAATTAAACCCGCAGACACAAATGGATAGTCACCCGTAGTCCAACGCGCTACGAACACGCTGGGCAGACGGGCTGTTATGTTCTTTAATAACCACCTATATTTAATTAACATACTACTTGAGAAAGTACATTCCCATCATTATACATAATCCCATTACCATCATCTAAATCAATATACACAATCACATCAACCATCATCTCCATCAATATACACTGTAACATCATCTCCATCAATATACACAGTCACATTACCATCAGCTCCATCAATATACACTGTAACATCATCTCCATCAATATACACAGTCACATTACAATCATCTCCATCAATATACACAGTCACATTACCATCAGCTCCATCAATATACACTGTAACATCATCTCCATCAATATACACAGTCACATTACCATCAGCTCCATCAATATACACAGTCACATTACCATCAGCTCCATCAATATACACTGTAACATCATCTCCATCAATATACACAGTCACATTACCATCAGCTCCATCAATATACACTGTAACATCATCTCCATCAATATACACTGTGACATCATCTCCATCAATATACAAAGTCACATTACCATCAGCTCCATCAATATACACAGTCACATCACCATCAGCTCCATCAATATACACTGTAACATCATCTCCATCAATATACACAGTCACATTACAATCATCTCCATCAATATACACTGTAACATCATCTCCATCAATATACACATTCACATTACCATCAGCTCCATCAATATACACTGTAACATCATCTCCATCAATATACACAGTGACATTACCATCATCTCCATCAAAAGAAACAGCGACCTTATCTTATCCAGTTTTATCAGAAAGGTATGAGTATTTGTGGCGTAGAGGCTAGGTGCTTGTCTTTCGCTCCAAAAGTAATTCGTTTGCTTCCTCGTGAAGCCAGCAGAATATTTTTCCTGCGATTAGATCAGATTAGATTAGATTAAAAATGTAATATTTAAAATATCCTAAAAAAGCATTTGTAATATTTTAGACATTACAAAATTCTCACCTTAGAGAGAAAACAGAATGTATTTATATACATTATATTCAGAGCCTTAGGGATTTGAAATTTTGTGTTTCGCAACCATTTTGTATTGTTTTCATGGCAACGCTTTGACATTTTTTTGTTGCAAACTAACCTTTTTCTACTCTTCTAAATTATAATCTTTCAAAATGGTTATATAAATTCTACATTAATATCAAAGCAACGAAAAAGTTCCTACCAGTGCCCCTTAATCAATCAATCAGATAGTATTTCTTTTCTTTTTTTTCTCCAATCCTGTTTTGTATCGCAGCGTTAGGATAAGAGAGGATTTCTAGAAAGAGTCCTTGTATGCTTCATAAATAGAGTCTTTTGTCGCCTCTGTTATCTCTGAGGTCTACCTTTTGCGTGGCTGGCCTTTTACTTTGTATCTATTGTATCGGAGCAACATTGCTCTTTGAGGTGCATTGTCTTTTGCTAATATGTTGATGTGGCCGGACCATTTAATTTGTTGTTTCTTGATAAAGTTCAGTATTGATGTTGTACCCATTTTTTTCCTGATGTCTTCATTTCGAAACCGTTCTCTTCTTGTTAAAAGTTAATTGCATATCCTTTACAGGACTTTGCGAATCAACCCCAGTTTTTTAACGCTGTTTGTGATTTTTCTAGACATTATTACGTTCAGTAGTTTGCCATTGTTTTCTGAACGGGTCGTGCCATCGTCCTTTGTAAAATCCAAAGCGAAACAATTTGCAACCAAACTGTCCGCAGCGTGATTCGAACTCAGAACGTCGTGGTTAATAGACCAATCCATTATCCTCTAAGCCACAGACGCCACCTCTTGTTACACCCAGCATTCTGCGTACACACTTCATCTCTGCCGTGACTAGTTTCCTTCTATCATTTAATGTCAGCGTCCAGGTTTGGCACTGATATCATAATGTGGGGAAAAAGATTGTGTAGAAAATAGGTGTTAAATGTCGAAGAATTATTTCACGTCGACAATACATTCCATTTCATCAAGTGACAGTAACAATTTGATAATGTGTCATATTCTCATTAACCGTGATCCATTGTTTCCCCTTTCATATAGTGGTTACTTTATTAAACCATGTCTCCGCCTATGCTAACCGTATTATATCTCTATTGACTGACATGTCCTCTGTCTCAAAATTGCTCTTGTGTAGGCGTCCGTCCATACGTTAAGCCAAGAGGGGTAAAGTGCTACCCCCACCCTCTGGAAAATAGCTTTTTAATAACACAGTTTTATTGAAATCATGTCTTTTCCATAGTAATCTAACTCACCACGTGTGAAATGAAATGCTTGAGAAAGGCAGTGGGAGTCACCAGAAAAGACAGACTACGAAATGAAGACATAAGAAGCAGAGTGGGCATAACTTCATGCATCGAATACATCGAAAGACAACAAATGCAGTGGTTTGGACATTTAATGAGAATGAAATACAACCAACCACCAATAACAGCATACAATAAAAAGAGATCGGGTACTAGAGCTAAGGGAAGACCAAGAAAAAGATGGATAGACAATATCAAGACCACACTACATAAACACGGATACAACACAACAAGGGCGACTCATCTAGCCCTAGAACGCAAATTAAAGCTCCCATCCCTACGCTTAACGGCAAGAGTGGACAGCCAACTACATCTTCCACCTGGGAATAGACAATAGACAATCTAACTGGGT
This sequence comes from Arion vulgaris, assembly GCA_020796225.1. Classification (NCBI taxonomy): domain Eukaryota; kingdom Metazoa; phylum Mollusca; class Gastropoda; order Stylommatophora; family Arionidae; genus Arion; species Arion vulgaris. The sequence goes on along the minus strand of CM036758.1, from coordinate 63,710,070 downwards.
TTTTTTTATTCGCTTTGCCCCCTTTCTATAAAATGTATATGGACGTCCATGTGTGCAGGGCGTGGTCTTTGTCGGTATACATTTTGTATAGGTACCTCTGAAGTCGAAGTAAAGCTTGCCTGAATGATGAGGGAAACTGGGGACATGAAAAGGCAGTCTTCACGCAAAAAAAAATCAGTCAAGATGCGCAATGACAATGCCTGCATACATAGCTCATGAACAAACAAAAAAGTTAGTCTATATTTTATATTTGAATTTAATGATTAGTATTCATTTAATAATAGTATTTATTATTATATTATTTATTAATTTGTTGGGTATGTCTCTTACTTGTCTGTGATATTAGGGGACATTTTCTAGCATTCACTATTGTCCAACACTCTTTTTTTTTTTTTTTTTTCCGATCCAGAAGCACTTGAGCTTTTCAGCTCTTCGGCTCGGTGCCATGGACATCGTAACCCTTCGGTTTGGTGCCACGAACACTGTGAATCTGAGGAATCTGTGGCTTTTTCTGCCATCCCGCGGAATTGAACCCGCACACACAGAGGGATAGTCACCCGTAGTCCAACGCGCTACGAACATGCTGGGCAGACGGGCAGTACAACACTCTTAAGCCGGTGCTTTGTGTTCCGAATGTTGGTAGTGAATTTGAATTCTGACAGCACCGTTCTTTTCACGAGTGCATTTTTCCAGAGATCCCTAGAATTGTTGCTGGAGTATAGAGTTGGTGCTTTGTACAATACTCTCTGTATGTATCATGCAATTTCTACAGAGTGGGACTGAACCATAAGGGGTAAAACCCGGTGCAATGAAGCCATTACATCTGCATTAGACACTATTTGATTTCGACTCCCAGAACACTTTTTCTATTATCTTTGCTTTTTTATTACATTCATTCTCTGAACGATATGTTTACTTGAGACACTACTATGAAATGTTCTACCAAAATACATCAGTCTTTCATTTTATGTTTGCAATCAATGCAGTGTAGAAATATATGCGATTTCGAATTTAAGTGTTACAGAATTTTCCTCCGCATATCATAGACTGAGAAGAGAACACATAGATCTATCCAAAAAGACATCAAAATCAAATAAAAACTGCCTGATGTTAAAAAAAAGAGAACATTTTAATATTTTGATCATAAATAACGAAATTAAAATTAGTAAAGTACCATTATGGAAGGAAGCATCCCGGCAATGAGGAGTAAAGGTAGTCCACGGAGATGAAGGATTTAGGATGTAACTTATTTGAGCATGGTTATTGGTTACTGAGAGCCGCTGTAACGCAGTTGTTAGTGAACTCGCTACGCAAGGCTGGTGGTCTGGGTTCAGCTCCCGGAATGCGAATTTTTCCCGACCGCGACGGTTCTCAGGTCGACCCAGCCTCAACTGGGTACCAGATATGCTCTGGGAAAGTAAAGGTGGCCGGCGTGATGCTGACCACATCAACCGTCGTGTGACGACGGTCAATGAAAAATACAGGCCTGACACTCTATTGCCCTATATACCACAAGGTATGAAAGGGTTCCTTCACTTCACTTTACTTATTGGTTATTGGTTACTAAACTGACGTCATTGCACTCCGAGCAGACCCATAAGTGCTCAGTCTTCCCCAACAGATATCGAAGAGTATGCATACTGATGGTTCCCGTGGCTCGCTGATTAAACACACCTCTCACTCTGCCTCTCATGTATCCAGTTCGACTTGAACAACGGGTCATTCCAAGCTGCTTAAATCGCTTGATCGATTCAACATCGATTTTAGTGTCCTCATCCAACAGACAGTCGTGAAGAGATCGAAGAATATCCTCTTTATCCATCTTCAAATCCCCAACAATCGATGCTGTTGATGCAAGCCTGTCCGCTCTCTCATTAGCGTAAACACCCGCATGCCCAGGACAGTATATATATATATATTTGAGCATGACAGCAGCTTATCTGGCCTATGAGAGAGAGAAATTCCTAGAAACTGCCAGGGTGGAACTGCCACATTCAGCTTATGTTCAGGACAAGTTATTTAACATCAAGGCTGCAGTGATGTAGTCTCCTACGAAGGTCATTCTTTCTGAAGATAAAGTAGAGACTTAATCAATTGTAGTTCATTAACGCTGAACTCAGTCACCTAACTTAGAAATGTAGAATTACACGTTGTACAAACATATCTGAATGCCTGGGGTGCAGAATGAAAAATATGTTTAACAAGCCAGTTTCACAAATCATCAGAATTCAAAGTCTAGGATAATTTCAACGAAATATTGAACATATATGGGTTTTGTCTGAGTGATGTGACGTATGTTCAGTAATCATTAACAATCGAATCAAACAAGAGGACGCTGTTTCCAATCTCCGGTAAGGTATGTGTTTCTTTTTGTGTTCGGTCGTGAGCATAAATATAACATTCCATATGTAAACTGAGAGAAGACTGTTTCCAACAAAATGACCTTTAAAAGCCATCAAGTCCAACAAAATGACCTTTAAAAGCCATCAAGTCCAACAGAATGACCTTTAAAAGCCACCAAGTCCAACAAAATGACCGTTAAAAGCCATCAAGTCCAACAAAATGACCTTTAAAAGCCATCAAGTCCAACAAAATGACCTTTAAAAGCCATCAAGTCCAACAGAATGACCTTTAAAAGCCATCAAGTCCAACAAAATGACCTTTAAAAGCCATCAAGTCCAACAAAATGACCTTTAAAAGCCATCAAGTCCAACAGAATGACCTTTAAAAGCCACCAAGTCCAACAAAATGACCGTTAAAAGCCATCAAGTCCAACAAAATGACCTTTAAAAGCCATCAAGTCCAACAGAATGACCTTTAAAAGCCATCAAGTCCAACAAAATGACCGTTAAAAGCCATCAAGTCCAACAAAATGACCTTTAAAAGCCATCAAGTCCAACAAAATGACCTTTAAAAGCCATCAAGTCCAACAGAATGACCTTTAAAAGCCATCAAGTCCAACAAAATGACCTTTAAAAGCCATCAAGTCCAACAAAATGACCTTTAAAAGCCATCAAGTCCAACAGAATGACCTTTAAAAGCCACCAAGTCCAACAAAATGACCGTTAAAAGCCATCAAGTCCAACAAAATGACCTTTAAAAGCCATCAAGTCCAACAAAATGACCTTTAAAAGCCATCAAGTCCAACAGAATGACCTTTAAAAGCCATCAAGTCCAACAAAATGACCTTTAAAAGCCATCAAGTCCAACAAAATGACCTTTAAAAGCCATCAAGTCCAACAGAATGACCTTTAAAAGCCACCAAGTCCAACAAAATGACCGTTAAAAGCCATCAAGTCCAACAAAATGACCTTTAAAAGCCATCAAGTCCAACAGAATGACCTTTAAAAGCCATCAAGTCCAACAAAATGACCGTTAAAAGCCATCAAGTCCAACAAAATGACCTTTAAAAGCCATCAAGTCCAACAAAATGACCTTTAAAAGCCATCAAGTCCAACAGAATGACCTTTAAAAGCCATCAAGTCCAACAAAATGACCTTTAAAAGCCATCAAGTCCAACAAAATGACCTTTAAAAGCCATCAAGTCCAACAGAATGACCTTTAAAAGCCACCAAGTCCAACAAAATGACCGTTAAAAGCCATCAAGTCCAACAGAATGACCTTTAAAAGCCATCAAGTCCAACAGAATGACCTTTAAAAGCCATCAAGTCCAACAAAATGACCTTTAAAAGCCATCAAGTCCAACAAAATTATATAGATTGCACTCACATCCGCCCTCCTTTCCTTAATTGTGATGTACGTACACGACAGTTTTAATTGTGTTTTTATTTAAATAAACATCGCAACTTTGAATGTCAAGTTCAGTTCAGAGGTAGGCTATCACTGTTAAGTCAGTCAACATCACTTATCTTATCCTATCTTATCTTAACCACATTTGCCGTGAAGCGTCGTGGGGAGAGTTAGTTTTCTATATTGTTCCAGGTTTGTTGCGCTTGACGTTGTCAGTTTATGCTTTCGCAGGTACTCTGAGATGTTATCTATCCATCGTGTTCTTGGTCTGCCTCGTGCTCTGCACCCTGAGTGTCGATTATTGTAGGCACGTGATGGTAGTAAATGTGGTTCCATTCTCATTAGATGACCGAACCACTTGATTCTTTGCTTCTCGGTGTACTGTATGCATGGTATAGTACCAACGATGCTTCTGATATTCTCGTTTCTCACTCTATCTCTCCTTGTAACGTTGACAGCTTTTCGTAGACGTCTCATTTCACATGGTGTAATCTTTCTTTCTTATGTCTTAGTCAGGGGTTATGTTTGGCACTGATAGCAGAGAGTTGGAATAAATATGCAGTTTATTAGTTGTCGTTTGGCTGACATGTTAATGCTTGGATGTTTTAACAGTGGTGACAGTTGGTATGTCACTGCGTTTGCCAACATCACTGAATCAACAAATAATTTTGTGGATTGATCTATGAGCAGTACTTGTCATGTAACGGTATGCCAGATCTATACCTCTGTGTTTGGAAATTGTCTACATCTGTAGTCATCCATCCTATTTAGATCCATGACGTAGTTCAGTTAGGATTCATTGTGTGTGTTTGTATGTTCCCTGAAGAAGATTTATAGTCGATATGTTTGATTTTTGTTAATTTTATTAGTTTATTATTTCATTTTTGGGTGATACCATACATACGTGTCTCTGTTGTTAAACGCTAAATTTATTACGTATCACCGCAGCCTCCTTCGGTTTTCTCAAGATCTGATCTGATCCGCTCTGACCCGACTAGATTTATAGGTTTCCGCACATCGTGATCTGAAGGTTACATTATGTCATCTGGCACTAAAGTTTCTGAGTTAATTTTCAGTTCTGAACGAAAAAAAATATGTTTGTAGCAACTTCTGATGTTAGGGTAGGTGAGATCAAGCGTCTAGCATATCATAGATATTGAGAGAAACAATTAATTCTTGTTTGCAAAATGCAATGTTGCATGTATTCAAGTTATATATTGCATGTATTCAAGTTATATATTTACTAGATTTTTATTGTTTCTCTTCCGTTCTATTTATAGTTTTTATGTGTTTTTCGTGTTACATTTATTTCGTTATTCGTTTTTATTCCCAGATTTTCATTATAAACGTTTGTATTTGGTCGTCCATTTGTTTTTTTAAATTTGTCACTCCTGTTATTCGTTTGCTTGATAAAGGCCTTGTTGGTCGAAACGTTGCTGTATTTTGTCATTGTTTTTGTAATTTGTAAAACTACAGTACTTTGTGATTACGTGTTTTTGCCAATAAAATAGTTTTACTGCAGTCTCATCTATTTTGTAAATATTTTGCAAAATGCGTACGTCAAAAATTCTTTAGCAGTTTGAAGTTCAGATAAAAGTATTCTCCTTGACGCTGTGCAGTGGAAAAGTTATAAATAGTACTAGATACCAATTCTACCATCGTGAAGTATTTTTGTTTTCGATTCAGAAGCACTTGGGCTTTCAGCTCGTTGCGATGTGTCATGGACATCTTAACCCTTCGGTATGGTGTCACGAAAACCATAAATCTGGTGAACCTGTGGCTTTTCTGCCAGCCCGCGGAATTGAACCCGCACTCACAGAGGGCTAGTCACCTGTAGTCCAACACGCTACGAACACGCTGGGCACGCGGGCCGTGAAGTAGTGTGTAGAGCGAACATGAGTAGAAGAACAATTATATAATGAAAATGAATGTGCTGGTACAAAAGTGATTGCCGCATATTTGTTGTAAATATTTTGTAGTTACTGCCTGTAGTACAGCTTGTTAGGGCGGTGTTGTACAAGTAGGACAAGAGTAAGTAAAGGAACCCTTTCATACCTTGTGGTATATAGGTCAATACAGTGTTAGGCCTGTATTTTCATTGACCGTCGGCATCACGCCGGCAGCCTTTACTTTCCCAGAGCATGTCTGGTACCCAGTTGAGGCTGGGTCGACCTGAGACCCGTCGCGGTCGGGAAAAATTTCACGTACACTGCGGGAGCTGAACCCAGACCACCAGCCTTGTGAAGCGAGTTCACTAACAACTACGCTACAGCGGCTCTCATATGGTAGGACAAGAGCTTGAGGAATATAATGGCCGCATGGCTAGTACAATCGCCGCGAAGCTGTTCATGTTAGAAGTTTTCATCCAATACATTTGGTCGTTACTGTCGTTGCTGCCTGTTGTATCACCTGTTTAGGACTGTGTAGTACAGGTAGGACTAGCCTGAGGAATATAATGGCCGCATTGCTAGTGCAGTCGCTGTTCAGGTTGAATTTTTCATTTAAAACATTCTGTAACATGCTAAAGTCATCAGAAATTATAAAGGATTTATAACATAGTTATACAAGAACAACCGTTCACAAAGCAACGGCAAACTACTGAATGTATAAGTGATGTCTATAAAATCAACGACTCATTTACTGTGGTTGATGGCTACGTCCTCTAAAGGATATGCCACGATTTTCACTTTTATACAAGAACAAGAATAAAAGATATGTAGTAGTGCACCAGGACCGGCACAACTGTTCCCAACCCCAGGTAGTAGCTAGCAGACTAGACAGGTGTTTAGATAGATAGGTTTGCAGAAATGAGTAAGTAGAGACTGTAGTGTTTGCACACCAAATCTGCTCACTATAAGCAGATAGCAACACTAGAACGAGACATTGACGTAGTGAAACTAGTTGACGTAGATTTGTTAGTACTGCTTAGCGACGTAGTGAAACTAGTTGACGTAGATTTGTTAGTACTGCTTAGCGACGTAGTGAAACTAGTTGACATAGATTTGTTAGTACTGCTTAGCGACGTAGTGAAACTAGTTGACGTAGATTTGTTAGTACTGCTTAGCGACTTAGTGAAACTAGTTGACGTAGATTTGTTAGTACTGCTTAGCGACTTAGTGAAACTAGTTGACGTAGATTTGTTAGTACTGCTTAGCGACGCATTGACAACATAGGGAGACGAACATAAACAGTGAACATGGATGGACGTGTTTTGTGTGTTATCCACACATGTATACTAACATCAAATATATATATTTATATATATATGAATTCACCAAAGCCATGGTCGTCCAATATATTGTAGTTGTGTCAAAGCCATTGTAAAGTAAACACCGTCATCATCAACAACCTTCACAAACTACAACAGATAGAACAAGGAAAGTTGATGTCGAAGAAGAAAAATGGAAGAAAATGGAGAAATTCAGAAAACGAAGAAGAAAGAAAAAGAAAAAGAAGAAATTGAAAAAAGACGTCGACGAGATGAGAAAGAAAATATGGATATAGAAGAAGAAATAAAATAGAAGAAGAAGAATATAAGAATGGTGAAGAGAAAAGAAAAGTAAGCAAAACAAATGAAGTAGAATGTGGAAAAAAAATATGTGGCAATGGAGATAAAAATGTTGATAAGTAAGAACAAGTAAAAGGAGATAAGGAAAAGCAAAAATGTTTTTTTAAATATAAGAAAAGAAGAAAACGAAGCGAAAAATTTGATAACGAGTGAGAGAAAAAAGAAGAAGAAGAAGAAGAGAAAAAAAGAGACAAAGTTAACGTAGATGACTTTCTTGACTTATTTTCCTTGAGGAGCATAGGGCCTCACAATTGTACGAAACCTTCCCCGGTTTCTGTCTGTTTTCTTTAGGTCTCCCAGAACAGTGGAGCACCATTCAGTTCCTTAAGAAGACTCTGTCTCCAGGTCAGTTTAGGGCGTCCTCTTTCCCGTTTTCCTTGCGGGTTCCACTCAAGTGATTGTCTAGTGACACTTGACTGTGTGTCTTCCGCAGGGTATGCTCAACCCGTCGCCATTTTCTCCTCTTAACCTGGGTCATCATGAGTTCCTGACCTGTTTGTTAACGTTGATGACGAATAATGAATATTGGGTGAAAAAAGTGGAATAATTAGATTAAGACACGCACAAAAATCTCGAGGAGCAGAAGGAAAGAAAAAGAAAAAAAATGTGAAGTAAAGTAAGAGAACGAACAATAAGAAGAAAAGAAAAAGTATAAAAAAGGGTAAAAAGAGAATGCTTGTACAGAGTGTTCAAGATAATTGCAGCCCCATTGACAAGTCGAAAGTTGCCAGGTACAAATTGAGTTGTGTTTATTTACTAATTAAACCGGTTCTGACTAGCTCGTCCTACGTCACATTTGTTCATCGCCCTTCCCGCACTACAATTACACACCGTCACACAACCTTGACCTATACTACGTCATAACTGAACCTTCTAATTTCCATACATATATGCCAGATTAGCTCCATTCACGGGCTGCTTTTAAGTTGAACACCCTGTAGAATAAGAACACATGAAATAACAAGTTAACGAACAAGAAGAGAGGACAATAATGTAGTAGAACAAATATGTATAAGAATAAAAAATAAGACGAGGAAGAAGAAAATGTAGTGGTAAAAGAATAGAACGAACAAGAAGAAGAGAAGAAAAAGAAGAAAATAAGGAGTTGTTATAAAAGTTGAAGAAGTGAAAGAACAAGTAAAAGAACAAGTAAAAGAACAAGTAAAAGAACATGAAGAAGAGAGGGAAAATGTAGTAGAAAAAGATATATAAAAGAAAACGATTTTTAAAATCGCACCGTAAACAAAACTTGCAAATCAACCTAAGGTAAGAGAGAGGAACGAACAAGAAAATATGAAGAAAAGTGGAGGGATAAGATAAAGAAAAGAGTAGTCGTAAGAGAAGAAGTTAATGAACACGTAAGAGAAGAAGAAGTTAATGAACACGTAAGAGAAGAAGAAGTTAATGAACACGTAAGAGAAGAAGTTAATGAACACATAAGAGAAGAAGAAGTTAATGAACACGTAAGAGAAGAAGAAGTTAATGAACACGTAAGAGATGAAGAAGTTAATGAACACGTAAGAGAAGAAGAAGTTAATGAACACGTAAGAGAAGACGTTAATGAACATGTAAGAGAAGAAGTTAATGAACACGTAAGAGAAGAAGTTGATGAACACGTAAGGGAAGAAGAAGTTAATGAACACGTAAGGGAAGAAGTTAATGAACACGTAAGAGAAGAAGAAGTTAATGAACACGTAAGAGAAGAAGTTAATGAACATGTAAGAAAAGAAGAAGTTAAGGAACACGTAAGAAGAGTTAATGAACACGTAAGAGAAGAAGTTAATGAACACGTAAGAGAAGAACAAGTTAATGAACACGTAAGAGAAGAAGAAGTTAATGAACACGTAAGAAGAAGAAGTTAATGAACACGTAGAGAAGAAGAAGTTAATGAACACGTAAGAGAAGAAGAAGTTAATGAACATGTAAGAGAAGAAGTTAATGAACACGTAAGAGATGAAGTTAATGAACACGTAAGAGAATAAGTTAATGAACACGTAAGAGAAGAAGTTAATGAACACGTAAGAAGAAGTTAATGAACACGTAAGAGAAGAAGTTCATGAACACGTAAGAGAAGAAGTTAATGAACACGTAAGAAGAAGTTAATGAACACGTAAGAGAAGAAGTTAATGAACACGTAAGAGAAAAACAAGTTAATGAACACGTAAGAAGAAGTTAATGAACACGTAAGAGAAGAAGAAGTTAATGAACACGTAACATAAGAAGAAGTTAATGAACACGTAAGAGAAGAAGTTAATAAACACGTAAGAGAAGAAGAAGTTAATGAACACGTAAGAGAAGAAGTTAATGAACACGTAAGAGAAGAAGTTAATGAACACGTAAGAGAAGAAGAAGTTAATGAACACGTAAGAGAAGAAGTTAATGAACACGTAAGAGAAGAAGAAGTTAATGAACACGTAAAAGAAGAAGAAGTTAATGAACACGTAAGAGAAGAAGAAGTTAATGAACACGTAAGAGAAGAAGTTAATGAACACGTAAGAGAAGAAGAAGTTAATGAACACGTAAGAGAAGAAGTAGTTAATGAACACGTAAGAGAAGAAGAAGTTAATGAACACGTAAGAGAAGAAGAAGTTAATGAACACATAAGAGAAGAAGAAGTTAATGAACACGTAAGAGAAGAAGTTAATGAACACGTAAGAGAAGAAGAAGTTAATGAACACGTAAGAGAAGAAGTTAATGAACACGTAAGAGAAGAAGAAGTTAATGAACACGTAAGAGAAGAAGAAGTTAATGAACACATAAGAGAAGAAGAAGTTAATGAACACGTAAGAGAAGAAGTTAATGAACACGTAAGAGAAGAAGAAGTTAATGAACACGTAAGAGAAGAAGAAGTTAATGAACACGTAAGAGAAGAAGAAGTTAATGAACACGTAAGAGAAGAAGTTAATGAACACGTAAGAGAAGAAGAAGTTAATGAACACGTAAGAGAAGAAGTTAATGAACACGTAAGAGAAGAAGAAGTTAATGAACACGTAAGAGAAGAAGAAGTTAATGAACACGTAAGAGAAGAAGAAGTTAATGAACACGTAAGAGAAGAAGTTAATGAACACATAAGAGAAGAAGAAGTTAATGAACACGTAAAAGAAGAAGAAGTTAATGAACACGTAAAAGAAGAAGAAGTTAATGAACACGTAAGAGAAGAAGAAGTTAATGAACACGTAAGAGAAGAAGAAGTTAATGAACACGTAAGAGAAGAAGAAGTTAATGAACACGTAAGAAAAGAAGAAGTTAATGAACACGTAAGAAAAGAAGAAGTTAATGAACACGTAAGAGAAGAAGTTAATGAACACGTAAGAGAAGAAGAAGTTAATGAACACGTAAGAGAAGAAGTAGTTAATGAACACGTAAAATAAGAAGAAGTTAATGAACACGTAAGAAAAGAAGAAGTTAATGAACACGTAAGAGAAGAAGTTAATGAACACGTAAGAGAAGAAGAAGTTAATGAACACGTAAGAGAAGAAGAAGTTAATGAACACGTAAGAGAAGAAGAAGTTAATGAACACGTAAGAGAAGAAGAAGTTAATGAACACGTAAGAGAAGAAGAAGTTAATGAACACGTAAGAGAAGAAGAAGTTAATGAACACGTAAGAGAAGAAGTTAATGAACACGTAAGAGAAGAAGAAGTTAATGAACACGTAAGAGAAGAAGTTAATGAACACGTAAAATAAGAAGAAGTTAATGAACACGTAAGAAAAGAAGAAGTTAATGAACACGTAAGAGAAGAAGTTAATGAACACGTAAGAGAAGAAGAAGTTAATGAACACGTAAGAGAAGAAGAAGTTAATGAACACGTAAGAGAAGAAGTTAATGAACACGTAAGAGAAGAAGAAGTTAATGAACACGTAAGAGAAGAAGTTAATGAACACGTAAGAGAAGAAGAAGTTAATGAACACGTAAGAGAAGAAGAAGTTAATGAACACGTAAGAGAAGAAGAAGTTAATGAACACGTAAGAGAAGAAGTTAATGAACACGTAAGAGAAGAAGAAGTTAATGAACACGTAAGAGAAGAAGTTAATGAACACGTAAGAGAAGAAGAAGTTAATGAACACGTAAGAAAAGAAGAAGTTAATGAACACGTAAAAGAAGAAGAAGTTAATGAACACGTAAAAGAAGAAGAAGTTAATGAACACGTAAGAGAAGAAGAAGTTAATGAACACGTAAGAGAAGAAGTTAATGAACACGTAAGAGAAGAAGAAGTTAATGAACACGTAAAAGAAGAAGAAGTTAATGAACACGTAAGAAAAGAAGAAGTTAATGAACACGTAAGAAAAGAAGAAGTTAATGAACACGTAAGAGAAGAAGTTAATGAACACGTAAGAGAAGAAGTTAATGAACACGTAAGAGAAGAAGTTAATGAACACGTAAGAGAAGAAGTTAATGAACACGTAAGAAAAGAAGAAGTTAATGAACACGTAAGAGAAGAAGAAGTTAATGAACACGTAAGAGAAGAAGAAGTTAATGAACACGTAAAAGAAGAAGAAGTTAATGAACACGTAAAAGAAGAAGAAGTTAATGAACACGTAAGAGAAGAAGAAGTTAATGAACACGTAAGAGAAGAAGAAGTTAATGAACACGTAAGAGAAGAAGAAGTTAATGAACACGTAAGAGAAGAAGTTAATGAACACGTAAGAGAAGAAGTTAATGAACACGTAAAAGAAGAAGAAGTTAATGAACACGTAAGAAAAGAAGAAGTTAATGAACACGTAAGAAAAGAAGAAGTTAATGAACACGTAAGAGAAGAAGTTAATGAACACGTAAGAGAAGAAGAAGTTAATGAACACGTAAGAGAAGAAGAAGTTAATGAACACGTAAGAGAAGAAGAAGTTAATGAACACGTAAAAGAAGAAGAAGTTAATGAACACGTAAAAGAAGAAGAAGTTAATGAACACGTAAGAGAAGAAGAAGTTAATGAACACGTAAGAGAAGAAGAAGTTAATGAACACGTAGAGAAGAAGAAGTTAATGAACACGTAAGAGAAGAAGTTAATGAACACGTAAGAGAAGAAGAAGTTAATGAACACGTAAAAGAAGAAGAAGTTAATGAACACGTAAGAAAAGAAGAAGTTAATGAACACGTAAGAAAAGAAGAAGTTAATGAACACGTAAGAGAAGAAGTTAATGAACACGTAAGAGAAGAAGTTAATGAACACGTAAGAGAAGAAGAAGTTAATGAACACGTAAGAGAAGAAGAAGTTAATGAACACGTAAGAAAAGAAGAAGTTAATGAACACGTAAGAAAAGAAGAAGTTAATGAACACGTAAGAGAAGAAGTTAATGAACACGTAAGAGAAGAAGTTAATGAACACGTAAGAGAAGAAGTTAATGAACACGTAAAAGAAGAAGAAGTTAATGAACACGTAAGAGAAGAAGTTAATGAACACGTAAGAGAAGAAGAAGTTAATGAACACGTAAGAGAAGAAGTAGTTAATGAACACGTAAAATAAGAAGAAGTTAATGAACACGTAAGAAAAGAAGAAGTTAATGAACACGTAAGAGAAGAAGTTAATGAACACGTAAGAGAAGAAGAAGTTAATGAACACGTAAGAGAAGAAGAAGTTAATGAACACGTAAGAGAAGAAGTTAATGAACACGTAAGAGAAGAAGAAGTTAATGAACACGTAAGAGAAGAAGTTAATGAACACGTAAGAAGAAGAAGTTAATGAACACGTAAGAGAAGAAGAAGTTAATGAACACGTAAGAGAAGAAGAAGTTAATGAACACGTAAAAGAAGAAGAAGTTAATGAACACGTAAGAGAAGAAGTTAATGAACACGTAAGAGAAGAAGTTAATGAACACGTAAGAGAAGAAGTTAATGAACACGTAAAATAAGAAGAAGTTAATGAACACGTAAGAAAAGAAGAAGTTAATGAACACGTAAGAGAAGAAGTTAATGAACACGTAAGAGAAGAAGAAGTTAATGAACACGTAAAAGAAGAAGAAGTTAATGAACACGTAAGAGAAGAAGTTAATGAACACGTAAGAAAAGAAGAAGTTAATGAACACGTAAGAGAAGAAGAAGTTAATGAACACGTAAGAGAAGAAGAAGTTAATGAACACGTAAGAGAAGAAGAAGTTAATGAACACGTAAAAGAAGAAGAAGTTAATGAACACGTAAGAGAAGAAGTTAATGAACACGTAAGAGAAGAAGAAGTTAATGAACACGAAAGAGAAGAAGAAGTTAATGAACACGTAAAAGAAGAAGAAGTTAATGAACACGTAAGAGAAGAAGAAGTTAATGAACACGTAAAAGAAGAAGAAGTTAATGAACACGTAAGAGAAGAAGAAGTTAATGAACACGTAAAAGAAGAAGAAGTTAATGAACACGTAAGAGAAGAAGAAGTTAATGAACACGTAAAAGAAGAAGAAGTTAATGAACACGTAAGAGAAGAAGTTAATGAACACGTAAGAGAAGAAGAAGTTAATGAACACGTAAGAAGAAGAAGTTAATGAACACGTAAGAGAAGAAGAAGTTAATGAACACGTAAAAGAAGAAGGAGTTAATGAACACGTAAGAGAAGAAGAAGTTAATGAACACGTAAGAGAAGAAGTAGTTAATGAACACGTAAAATAAGAAGAAGTTAATGAACACGTAAGAAAAGAAGAAGTTAATGAACACGTAAGAGAAGAAGAAGTTAATGAACACGTAAGAGAAGAAGAAGTTAATGAACACGTAAGAGAAGAAGAAGTTAATGAACACGTAAGAGAAGAAGAAGTTAATGAACACGTAAGAGAAGAAGAAGTTAATGAACACGTAAAAGAAGAAGAAGAAATAATAAAACTAACAAGTAGTAGAAAATGTTGTATATGGTGGAAGAAAAATCAGAAAAAATCCTCACCGTAAACAAAACTTGTAAAACAAACTTAATGTAAAAGAAGAAAACGAAAAAGAAGAAGGGATGAGAAAAATAATAAATAGTAAAGAAAAATCTGTATTAAAAAAAAAGAAACGAAAAAAAGGAATCTCACCGTGAACAAAACTTGTAAAGCAACTTAAGATTTTAAAGTAAATTTACATTGAATCGTTTTTAATTTTTTCCAGTGCCCCATATTTTTTCAACCAACATCACAAATATTCACTTGTCCTTAACAACTCACAACTCATTCACCCTCGTTAACCAAATCTATAATTGCCCTAGAGGTTATTCTTTTCAAATAGGACTTTAACAATTTTTCCCTCTCTCTACCCTCATTGTCTATATTTCTTTAGGACTTCAAATACTCGCTTTTGATATAGTTCGTTTCTTATATTCTCTGTTATTTGTTCGTTCCTCTTAAGTATTTGATTCGTTTCATTCATGACCATAACAATTTAACAGCTACTTCCATATAAACAATAAAATGAAGAAAGAAAAAAAACGTTACATGGTTTGAAAATGGGGCAAGAGGACAATGGTTGAAATGTCGCAATCAATTGGGACCCGGTACATGAACAGAAACTCAACCCAAAGCTTTTTTCTTTTCTCCGTTTCAGTCGGAAGAATGCTGGATGGTTATGTCAATAGCTCTCACCTGGGATAAGCTGCTTTCATATTCTGATGGCCCTCATGTGGGCTGGCAGGCTATATGCAAATTGCTGCCATCGATTTTTTTGGGCTGTTCAAATAGACCTGCATATCTTTTATTTAGGTCTGTCTGTCTGTCTGTCTGTCTCCATATTTCTGTTTGGTTTTTGTGTTTTTTTAATCTTGTATCGTGGAAAGGTGAGTTTGATCTTCAAATTCTCTTTGCGTGTATTTTCACACAAGCAGTACCACTACAACCATGATAACTATTGTTAGTACTACCACAACCACAGTTACTGTGTTAGTACTACAACAACTACAGTTACCGTGTTAGTTCTGCAACAACCACAGTTACGGTGTTAGTTCTGCAACAACCACAGTTACGGTGTTAGGTCTGCAACAACCACAGTTACTGTGTTAGTACTACCACAACCACAGTTACCGTGTTAGTACTACAACAACTACAGTAACTAGTATTAGAACTACAACAACTACAGTAACTAGTATTAGAACTACAACAACTACAGTAACTAGTATTAGTACTACAACAACTACAGTAACTAGTATTAGTACTACCACAACAACTACAATAACTAATATTTGGACTATCGAGGAAAATAACATCAACGGTAGTATTACTATATCAACCATAACTACTATCTATATTACTACATTGAACATCACTATATTTAACATCACTACTACTAGTGATAGTGATACCGTCACAATTATTACTTCTACTATTACTACCACTGTAGCGTTTACTACTATTAATAGTACTATTACTACTGATGGTGCTTTACTCATTGCTACTACCGTTATTGCCACTAACGGTAGTAGTGATACTACTACTACTACTACTACTACTACTACTACTACCACTAACAGTAGTAGTGATACTACTACTACTACTACTACTACTACTACTAACGGTAGTAGTGATACTACTACTACTACTGCTTCTTTTTGAACCCCAGTGAAACATAGATTTGTCACTGAAAAAAAAGAAATCGTCGCACATCCTTTACAAGACATCACATCAACCACAGTAAACGAGTTGTCGATTTTTTAAGCACCACTTATACGTATTATAGTTTGCCATAAAGATGTTAGTCCTCTAGCTGCTAAAGACGTATATATACGATTTTCCCATTCATTTCTAATCTAAAGACGCATTAACACGTCTGTTATTATCTCTCCTCTGCGGACTAAAGACGTGTTAACACGTTATACATTGCTACTGTCACTGCTATAGGCGTACATTCACGTTTGTGACCTAGAAACAAAGAGTAGATATTTTTAGCTCAGCCTTCGGAAAGTAGGTAGCAGCGAAAGGGTTAGGGTTTGAATACAAAAGGCAAGATCAGCTTTTGCCATTCTGAAGAACATATGGAGTTCAAGAATGATCAGGAATAAAACTAAGATAATGATATTTAACTCAAATGTCAAGTCTGTCCTTCTGTATGGAGCAGAGACATGGAGAAGAACTAAGGGGAACACCAAAAGTTGCAGACATTCATCAATAGATGCCTGCGCAAGATACTCCACCTGCGATAGTATGACAGAACTACAAACAGGGAACTCTCGGATAGAACGGGACAACGGCAGGGGGAATAAGAGATAAGGAGCAGAAGGTGGCGATGATAGGACACACACTGAGGAAACCTCCTAACAACATCACAAGACAGGATCTCCGATGGAACCCCCAGGGCAATAGAGGTAGGGAAGACCCAGGAACACCTGGAGACGGGAGTTGGAGACGGAATGCAAGAAAATGGGGAGAGATCTGGAAAAGATGGCCTTGGATAGGAGGGCTTGGAAGACCTTGGTTGCGGAACTATGCCGCCCGATGGGCGAAGTGTGAAGAAGAAGGGGTTTGTCATTGCTTTCTTTACGGTGAGGTAAATTTCTACCGTTCGTAAAAATCCACGGGAACGAATTCGCTTCCGAACTGCCCCGCCCCGGTTTTTGAACCAGCTACTCTTGGGTTGTGATCGAGCTCACTACCGCTTAAGCTACAGACGCCCACTTGTCATTTGTCATTACAATCTCAATATTACAAATATCGCATCGGGCATCCCCAGAATACCATAATACACATGTATTACGATATATATGTATCCAAATATACATTGTATAAAAACAGTAATCAACAACCCTTCGTACAACTATAAACCCATGATTTATATCAGTAAGATCCTTTACGTAGAGATCTAACTTACAAGCACCTCTGAATGTGAAGTTAAGTTCACCTAAATTGCTAGGGACACATATGATAATGACAGCAACTCTTCATGAAAAATCACTCAAAAAGTGCTTAAAAAGAGTAAATATTGCGGCGGAGACATCTGTTGGTGAAATGTCTGAGAATTGAATTGTTCTATTCCTAGTCACATCCAATGACTCAGCGTCATAGAGCATAAATAGAACTTATAGTACGACATTAATGGACGGTTTATGGTTATGAAGTCTGTGGGCGTTTATCTTTTATTTACTTAACTACTTATTATTTATTTACTTTCAACACTTCAGTATTGACGTCTGGTGATGTTTTTGCTTACCTCTTCCAACATATTATGTGTCGAATGAGCGATGATAGAATCCCAAAGAACATTCTATATGGTCAACTCACAACTGGTGCTAGACAGCATGAACTCCCATTATTACGCTTCATTGACACCTGCAAGCGTGATCTAACTTTATGTGGCATAGATAAAGAACACTGGTGGCGGCTGGCCAAAGACAGGCAATCATGGCGAGTGACAGTGAGGGGCGGCTCAAAAGAAAAGAAAAAAACATTACATGTGGAGGCAAAAGAGAGCGCAAAGGGCAGAGAGAACATCCTATGTATCAGCTCCAGTCTCCAGTTTTACCTGCAGCAACTGTGGCAAGGAGTGCCACTCCAGAATAGGCCATTACAGCCACAAGAAACGTTGTGATTTAGCGCAGAGCATACTACGTGAGGCAAGACCTATTGTCTCCTGAGACAAAGAGGCCAATGAAATAAAATAGATCTTAAAGAAAATGACCAGACACCTGGAAAAGTGAAGAACAGCTGGTGATACTCAATGCTTCAAGAGGAACGGAGAGGAATTAGTAACTAAATTATACCATATGAAAATCTGTTATTTTTAGTAATGTGACCGACATGCAAACAACAGGAATTAGTAGCGTTAATTGAGCATTGGAATTCTTCAATAGGACACACACTAGTTCAACGTTTCCCAAAGTGGGCGGTACCGCCCCCTGTGGGCGCTGAAGCCTTTCAGGGGGGCGATAGTGGATTCAGAAGCATTTGGGAGGATTTTTTTCTCCTGATTTTGCGATTGAATAATCATTAAAAATTTGAATTCTGCATTTTTATTCATCTTATGCCCATCTTACACGATCCATTTTTTTAAACAATTTTCTATTTCATAAATATAATCATTTGAAAATTGACCATATATGACAGAAATATATATCAATTTTCTATGTCAAAGTGAAAATAGAGCATGTATATATATATATATATATATATATATATATATATATATGTGCGGGGTGTGTTGGCAAACAGTTATAATGGGGAGGGTGTTACAAAGTTCATGTCGTGCAAAGTGGGCGGTGTGCCTAAAAAGTTTGGTAATCTAAGCACTAGTTCATTTGGGATACTGGTAAGATTTTATTAACATTACCTCTCTCCCACCCATACACATGTTGTATTACCAACTCTGCTGAGTTATACCAACATAGATTCAATAAAAGAAATCATATGATGAATGGTACAAATTTGGAAGTGCAAGCATGTCCCTGTGAACACTAACAGTGCATTGTACAACACAATCTTTCTCCAAAAATTAAGTTATCCGTGCCAAAGTTGGACATTGATATTTTTCCAAATTGACATTTGGCAAATGATAAAAGAATACTAGTCGGGACAGGGATGAGATGTCTACGCAGAATTCTGGGAGAATCGAGAAGAGAGTGGTTTAGAAATGAAGACACTGCCAGCGTGCCCAGCGTGTTCGTAGTGCTTTGGACTACAGGTGACTAGTCCTCTGTAAGTGCGGGTTCAACTCCGCGGACTGGCAGAAAAGCTACAGGTTCCCCAGATTTACGGTGTTCGTGGCACCGAGCCGAAGGGTTACGATGTCCATGACACCGAGCCCAAGAGCTTTCAGCTCAAGTGCATCTGGATCGGAAACAAAAAATAAAGACGATAGGAAAAAGTGTGACTACTTCAGTACTGAACTTCGTCAAGAAACAACAAATTAAATGGTTCGGCCACCTAAGAAAATTACCAACAAACAGTGCACCTCAAAGAGCAATGCTACTTCGATACACTGGATACAAAGCAAAAGGCAGTCCACGTAAAATGTGGACCACAGAAATAACAGAGACAGTGAAAAACGCTATTTATGAAACGCACGCAAAAGCCCGTTCTATAAATCGCTTCTTAATCTGACGCTAATTGGACAACCAATTCCATCATACACCTGGGTAAGACAATAGACAATAGAATGACATTTTGTTATAATCTTTTCATATGTTGGTATTCATCTTCTATTGTCATTGATGGTTTTATGATTGATTTAATCATCTTTTACCGTCAGATCGAGCTTGTGCGTTGTGTTTCTTTAGCTACATCGGCTTTTATAATTAGCAAATTATATCAATCTCTTCCTTACTACGCCACGAAGGTGGTTCGACAAATTGACTGTTTGTTCTTGCATTTCTCCACAAAAAATTACTTCTATCGTTAACTGAAGAAAATCTCTGCCGCTTGTTTTTACAAAATGGGAATTTGTCTCGAAAATGTGGGAAATTACGTTCGCAATATTGTGAACTTAACAATGAGATCTTGTGTGAACGAGACTTCTCTTTGATGTTGCACATATTCAAGTAAAACAAATTATCATAATTATCTAATCTGACAAACTGAGATTTAGAAATGATTTTCTTGTTCGTCTCAGTTCTGAAGTACTTGATAGTTTTACATAAAGCTTTAGAAACAAAAAGAAAAGATGAATTGACTTGAATGTGCCGGTTTCTTTGTATCACTCGAAAATGACACGCCGAATGCTGAGAATATTGAAAAAAATTATGAATATTCCGTTGCTCCATCAATAATCATCACCATCATCAAGTAGCTTGCCCCTTCCGGAATTTGTTTCCCGTGGCAGCAGTCCTGAAAAACTCTCTATTCTGTGCAAGATGACCGGCGTCAGCAGCAGTTACTCTCAGATCAGCAATGACATCTTGCACCCACCGTCTTCTCTCATTCTTCTTCCCTACATCATTCCTTCCAAAATTACCTTCTCTAGGCACGCATGTTGTTTGATGTGTCTGAAATATTTAATTTTCCTTGTTTTTATTCTCTTGAATCGCCAACCAGCAATATGTTTCTGAAAATAAGAACTCGGGAAAGGAGCAATGAGGTACAAACCAAAGATCTGTAGATTCTTAAACATAAGGTATGTTGGAATATGTGCATAAGGTATGTTGGAATATGTGCATAAGGTATGTTGGAATATGTGCATAAGGTATGTTGGAATATGTGCATAAGGTATGTTGGAATATGCTCTAACTTTCGGAAAACACTAGGATGGTTGCTGGAGCTACGGTGTTCGTGCTATATGTAATCTCTCTGCAGAAGGCTTGTCATTTCTGACTAGAGAAACGGGGACATGTGGGAGAATCGTATGCATTGAAGTCAATCCTTCGCCTCTAGGCCTTTATGATGTAACTGACAGGGGTGTTTTAACTTTTATTTCGAACATTTAGACAAATGTATAACCTGCTACCTTGCAGGTCGGCTGGGAACAGTCAAAGGCTAACGGAGAGCGAACCCAGTAAACGCTAATTGAAATCGGACACGTCGTCGAAGAACAAGCACCAGAGCTCTAAATGGTACTGAAGATGTGACGTAAAACAAAAGTTCTTGGCAAAGGCTATTTATATATCACAATAAGAATGATTAAAATGACCGAAAAAGGGCGATCGAGAGAGAAAAAGTTAATTGTACATCCTTTAAAGGACTTTGCGAATCAACCCCAGCTTTTTAACGCTGTTTGTGATTTTTCTAAGCATTATTACGTTCAGTAGTTTGTCATTGCTTTGTGAATGGGTGGTGCCATCGTCCTTTGTAAAAATCCACGCGAAACAATTTGCAACCAAAATGTCCGGAACGTGTTTCGAACACACAACGTCGGGGTTAACAGACCGAGTCACTATCCCCTGGGCCACAGACGCCACCGATCGAGAGAGAAAGAGAGAAAAAAAATGTATCTACGATTGTATCTCGGATTGAATCAACGTCATAGTGCGTGAAATTCCTCTCTCTCTCCCTCTCTCTCTCTCTCCTTCTCTCTCTCTCCCTCTCTCTCTCTCTCCCTCTCTCTCTCTCTCTCTCTCTCGGCTAATATTCTTTTTTGCTTTCTCTAAAAAGAGCGACTGTTACCTTGTTTTGCATTTTGCATAGAGACTGCCATATCTGCACCCTTCACCCTTCACAGATCTGTTTCCGAGACCGGGCCTAAAACACCAGTTGACGTTATTATGCCATATCTGCATCCTTCACCCTTCACAGATCTGTTTCCGAGACCGGGCCTAAAACACCAGTTGACGTTATGCCATATCTTGACTAAAGTAGAAATTGTTATGTAATTTCTTGACTAAAATAAAACGTTCTTTTATGTCAAATCTTGACAAGAGTCGCTACTACGATGGATTTACCCAGATTTAGTAACACTTCGGTATCTCTATAGTTAACTGGTTAAAATGTTTGCCTTTCATTTGTCTTATAAAATGTTTTGTCAAAACAGAATAAGATAGGACAAAACAGCACAAACCAAAACAAGACACAACAAACATTAACAGTTTCGCTCAGTGACGGCTCGTCATTAAGGGCCAGTGGGGCCAGGCCCCACCAAAAATAAGGTATATTTATTATTTTATACATTAAAATATACTCTAACCGAAACCATGATTTTTCCGAAAATTTCTGTCTGGCCCCACCAACAAAACTAATCACGAGCCGCCACTGGTTTCGCTTATTATTAGTAAACAATGAAGAAGAAGATTAATACAAGATATTGCTTGTTTATTGAAATATGAAAGCAGCAGATGCATGGAGAGAAGGGTGTCTCTTGGGCGAAGTAGTTATTTAGTTTGTTTTGTATTCTGAAAGTCGTAGGTTCGAATTCGTATCTCGACTTTATGTTTGTGAGTGAATTTATTTCAGAGATCGCTTAGGACTGTTGTTGAAACTACGGAGCTCGTGCTTTGTGTAATACGCACGATAAGTGACATGCTATTTCTGCAGAAAGTTGCTGAGCCTTATGGAGAAAACCGGTTCAAATCATTCGCATTTCAGACTTCTTTTAGCAGCCGTGGTAAGATATTCAAAACTAAAAAACAATGTAAGCCTTAGGGAAAAGTCTAATTATAATACTATGTTTATGCTACCTTTGTTGTGAAGGACAAAAAGTGTACATAATAGATGCTAATACGGAAATTATTGAAATATAAGTGAACTATAAGCTCATTGCATATATATCTATCATTCAATAGATTTAGAGCCTTAGGGATTTGAAATTTTGTTTTTGGCTGCCATTTTGTATGGTTTCCATGGCAACGCTTTGACATTTTTTTTTTTTTTACGAATTTTTTTCTACTATTCTAAGTCATAATCTTTCAAAATGGTTATACAAATTTTATATTAATGTGAAAACAACGAAAATAGCTTCATGATCCCCATACCCCGAATCCCCCCTTAACAGTTCTGTATGCTTCAAAGGATTGAACCTAGAAGTCTACGCGTGGAATGGGTGGACAGCTCTCGCTCGTGTGGTACCAGGTCCCGCAAGGGAAGCAAAGAATAGTGTCACTGCGACCTATAAGACATGTCGTAAGAGGCGACTGATGTAGGACCTAGGGAGCTACCCTAGTAAATAGAAATTGGATGTGCTGGCCTACTTGAACCACGCATAACTGGAACCACGTACAATTGATCTTAGGCTCAGATCCCACACAAATCACACAGAGTAGTTAACAAGTGGTCGATATCGAGCGTTCGAAGAAGAAGAAGAAGGTGGCAGGATTCGGAGAGCATATCTCAAGAAAATGACTTAGCTATACACAACGTGACATGATAGAGTGCAGGGTAACGAGCGTGCTGACTTTCTTGTAAACAATGCCCAGACTCAAGCGGGTAGACGTTTAAACAGAGCCGATGTCATCGATGCGGTACCCTCTTATTTATGTGATATGGGCGAGCCTCAGACACTGGAACAAGTGTGAAAATTAGGAGTTCAGTTTGGACATGCCAGACAGTGTCGTCTTCGTGGTAGAGAGAGAAGATATAGTAATCAACTTCTCATGGGTACGGTGACCAAATGGACTTTAGGATGGCTGCTGCAGAGGAGGACAGAGCGCGCATGGGAATGCCCAATGTGCCATGACGTCGATCGCATAACATTACATAACATAACATCTTAACAGTTCTATAGTTTCCAGAAAAATTCGAAATACCATGAATCGAAAAGAAAAAATTGTCAATGCTAAAAATATCCCTGTTTTATTGAATATCTGTTATGTTGATACGTTGCTATGGTAACGATCGGTTTAATCACGCTTCGGTGCTCTCGTTAACGTTCGGTTTAGTTTCTACCACTATAATTAAGTCAACCTACCGTTTACAGGGAAATGCTCACGGACTGCCATTTGTTGGTAAGCATATTTGTCAATACTTCTAATTGTGGCAAGATCACACTTTATATCTTCTTCTTCAAACGCTCCATATCGACCACTCGTTAAACACACTGTGATTTGTGTATGATCTAAGCCTAAGAACGATTGTACATTGTGCCAGTTATGCGCCTACAAGTAGGCCAGCACATACGATTTCTGCAACGCTTTTTCTTTACAAGGGTAGGATACCTAGGCCCCTATAGCAGTCGCCTCAAACGACATGCCTTGTATGTCGCGGTTAGGGGTAATGAACGATCTGATAGATTGGCTGGCTTGGCTACAATATCAGAAGGAGCTGCCATGGATCGAAGTGACATTCTTCACGCATTGAGAGAGTCTTTCCGAACAGAGGAGTTTCAGGGCTGTGAATCCCACTCGCTGGCCCGATTGAAAGAGATGGGTGTCAATATTGGTGCAGCCCGAAAAGAACGACATACTAAATATGCAAAGAGATTGATTAATCAACATCGAACTGGCGTGTTGGGTCGCTGGACGCTGCTGGATTTGCTGAGGCGGAGATCGGAGCTCCTATGGACATGTCCGGAATGCTATGATGATAGTCCTCATATAACTGATAACTGAACTGATGTCGCAGTGGTACTATTCTTTGCTTGCCTTGTGGGCTTCAGAAAGGTAAAGCAGGCTTTCCCGCCAAAATCAGTTAGAAGCTCCATACCAGACACTCTGACCAGGCACCTTGACCAGGCACCCTGACCAGGCACCTTGACCAGGCACCCTGACCAGGCACCTTGAATCCATAGCGGGCGAATGCAAGAAAAACAAGAAGACGAACACTATCCCTGAACATTATTCCTGCCCAGCGTGTTCGTAGCGCGTTGGACTACGGGTGACAATCCCTCTGTGTGTGCGGGTTCAATTCTGCGGGATGGCAGAAAAAGTCACAGATTCCCCAGATTTACGGTGTCCATGGCACCGAGACGAAGAGCTGAAAAGCTCAAGTGCTTCTGGATCCAAAAAAAAAACCAACATTATTCCTGAACAATACCTCTGAACATTATCTCTGAACATTAACCCTTTTCGCTGACCAGATTGAGAAAGATGAGTGTCGATATTGGTTGTTCAAAAAATGTCGTTACTGTCTGTAGTACCGCTTTTTAGTTCGTTGTAGGACAGGTGGGACGTGAGCCTGAGGAATTTAATGGCCTCGTGGCTAGTGCAGTCGCCATGTAGCTGTTTAGGTTAGGATTTTTCATTTATGCCCATATTGGCGCAACCTGAATTTATCAAATATGCGAAAAGATTGATTCATCAACATCAAACTGGAGTGTTGGACCGCTGGACTGCTGGATTTGCTGAGGCGGAGATCGGAGCACCTATAGCCATGTCCAGAGCATTATGATAGGTCTTATATGCAACTGAGAGCCGCGGTAGCGTAGTGAACTCGCTTCTCAAGGCTAGTGGTCTGGGTTCAACTCCCGCAGTGCTCGTGAAAGTTTTCCCGTCCGCGACGGCTCTCATGTCGATCCAGCCTCAATTGGGTACCAGACATGCTCTGGGAAAAGTAAAGGCGGTCGGCGTGATGCTGACCACATCACCCATCGTGTGCCGACGGTCAATGAAAAATACAGGCCTAACACTGTATTGCCCTATAATACCACGAGGTATGAAAGGGTTCCTTTATTCTCTTTTTTTTACTTTTTTGATATACAACTAACTGATAATATTGTTTGACGAGGTCGACATTCATTTCTATTGTGGCAGATGTATAACAGATGATGGCAGATGTATAACAGATGATGGCAGATGTATAACAGATGATGGCAGATGTATAACAGATGATGGCAGATGTATAACAGATGATGGCAGATGTATAACAGATGATGGCAGCTGTATAACAGATGATGGCAGATGTATAACAGATGATGGCAGATGTATAACAGATGATGGCAGATGTATAACAGATGATGGCAGATGTATAACAGATGATGGCAGATGTATAACAGATGATGGCAGATGTATAACAGATGATGGCAGATGTATAACAGATGATGGCAGCTGTATAACAGATGATGGCAGATGTATAACAGATGATGGCAGATGTATAACAGATGATGGCAGATGTATAACAGAAATTAAAAAGAGAATACTAATGGCCAAGGATAATTTCAATAGTATGAGAAAGTTACTGACATCCAAACAAATTACAAACAAGTTGAAAATGAGAATGGTAAAATGCTATATATTTCCTATACGTATGTATAGCTCGGAAACATGGACAATGAACAAACAGTTAGAAGACAGAATTAGTGCATTTGAGATGTGGATATATAAAAGAATTGGCAGAGTTTCATGGACAAAAACAAAACAGAGAAATAAACAAGTTTTAGGAAAACTAGGCATGAAGAAACAATTATTAAGAGAAATAAAATTCAGACAAGTATTTTGGGCACATAAAAAGACATGACACCATGATAAAACATTTACTAGAGGGGAAAGTTGAGGGAGAAGAGCAAGAGGAAGACCGAGAGATAAGTGGGAGGGAAAGTTAAATAAATGAACAGGTTACAGTCTGGCAGAGTGCAACACCAAGACGAAAGACAGAGGATGCTGGAGATTTATTGCAGCCAACCTTCGATGTGGAGTCGGCGCCTGATGATGATGATGGCTTATGCAAAGAAATGTAAACCTAACTAAACACTTTTGCTTGTTATAAGTAAGTAAAGTAACCCTTTCATACCTCGTGGTATATAGGGCAATATACAAGGTAAGGCCTGTATTTTTCATGGACCGTCGGCACACAATGGGTGATGTGGTCAGCATCACGCCGGCCGCCTTTACTTTCCCAGAGCATGTCTGGTACCCAGTTGAGGCTGGGTCGACCTGAGAGCCGTCGCGGTCGGGAAAAATTCCACGCGCACTGCGGAGTTGAACCCAGACCACCAGCCTTGAGAAGCGAGTTCACTAACAACTACACTACCGCGGCTCTCAGTACTTGTTATGTCAAGACTTAATGTTTTACAAGTTAGTGACACGTCTCAAAAGGGGAGAAAATAATAGTAACACCGCCCCCTACAAGATATGCCGTAACAAGACTGAGGTAGGGATCGCAGAAATCGGATGCGCTGGCCTACTTATATGCGCATAACTGGCACAACGTACAATCGATCTTAGGCTCAGATCACATACAAATCAAAAATAGTCGTTAACAAGTGGTCGAAATGGAGCTTCCGAAGAAGAAGACCATACAACTAACTGATGATATTGTTTGACGAGGTCGACTTTCATTCTATATGGTTTCTAAATCTGAAGAAAAGAAAAATTTATAAAAACATAGTTAAAACAAATACAAAATCTGCACTTTCTGTTTTAAAAATCGGATCAATATGAATGCGCTTCTCTAAAGATTGCATAAATGCCCCTCGATCTGATAAGCAGATTGTAAAATTATTCTACAAAATTACTTATTCGATAAATAAATCGACTCTCTTGAGCTGGTTTTCTAGATATTTTCTCTTCTGTTTTTAAAAAAGCTATCGTTACATTTTAATTCCGACCAGGCCATTTCTTTTTTAAAAAATTGCAATGTTACCGCCTAGGGGAGTTCGAGCTCTCAGCGTCATTATGTTCTCCCAGATCAGAAAATTGCTAAATCGATGAGTGAGTGGGTCTTGGCTCAGGGAGTTCCTGGATAAAATCATTAAGCAGGCTGGTAAGATAAACTGTGTGTATACCATAAATATGGCAAATGCGCAGTAATGTATTTAAAGATTTTAGACGACAGAAAAACTATGCCATAGCAAGACTGTGCTGACGATTCTTTCCACAGAACTTTCTCCTAAAGAAAGCGGTTAAGTACCTAGTGGCTCCCTTTGTGTGTCCTCACATTGGTTGCTAGTAAAAAGATGCAAGAAACCATATATATGTAGACAGCTCTGCCTCTTAACATTTAACATCAGACTGATAATTGGTGTCTTCTTGATATGCAACACACCCGTGTGTTCTCGGGCTCGCAAGGGAGTAAAGAATAGTAACACTGCGACTTACATGGCATGTCGTAAGAGGCGACTGAGGTAGGGACCTAGGAAGCTACCCTAGTAAATAAAAAGCGTCGCAGAAATCGGATGTGATGGCCTACTTGTAGACGCATAACTGGCACAACGTAATATCGCTCTTATGATCGAATCGGGGTCTCTGTGGCTGAGTGGTTAAGCCCTTTGTCTTGTGAGTCGAAGGTCGTAGGTTCGAATCCGGACCGCGGCCTTCTGTTCACGAGTGCAGTTTTTTCCAGGGACACCTAGGATTGTTGCCGGAGCTACGGAATTCGTGCTTTGTGCAATACTTTCGGCAGGTGGCGTGCCATTTCTGTGGAGGGGGACCGAGCCATATGGGGTAAAACCCGGTGCAATGAAGTCAATCCTTCGGCTTTAAACCCATTTTTTTATGATCGAATCACATACAAATCACAAAGAATGGTTAACAAGTTATCGATATGAATCTTTCGAAACAGAAGAAGGAAGATATGTAACAAGATTTTCCAACATTTTATTTCAGATTGAAAAGAATATATCTATTTTTATATATGCGTCTGTAGCTCAAGCTGTAGTGAGTTCGATCACAAACCAAAGCGTACCTGGTTTAAAATAGCGAATTTCAATGTATTGTTTTGTGAGAATCTACAATTTCTTGTAAAGAGGGATGGTTAATTTTATGCCCAAAAAAAGAATTCCATTCATTGAGGATTTTCGCCGGTGATACGGACTTCGTGCATCTGTGCTCTGGTTTTCCTTAGTGTTTGTCATCGGCTTGTGGAGACGGTTTGTTGTGGATTTGCTTGGTTCTTTCTTTTGTCGTCACACTGCTACCGGGTTGATGCCCAGTGTCGTGGTTTTCTGGTTTTGTCTTGCGCTGTTCTGGTGGCTTGGGTGATTGTTATTTTTGCTCTTTCGCAGGATTCTGCTATGCCATCTAACCATTTTTTCGTGGTCTTCCTCTTGCCTTCTTTCCCGATGTTCTGTTGTAGAAGACTCTGTATACTGTGGATTGCTTGGTTACAAGTTTAAATGTGGCAGTTGGGCTTCAATAATAAACAACAATACCGTAAACCGTGAAAAAACCGGTGTCGTTAGTCGTCATACACACTGAGAGACATACTAAGGATTATGTGACATGGGCAAGTCTCAGACACTGGAACGAGTTCGAGAATTAGGCGTTAAGTTTGGACATGCCAGACAGTGTCGTCTTCGTGGTAGAGAGAGAAGATATAGTCATCAACTTCTCATGGGTACGATGAGCAAATTGACTTTAGGATAGCTGCTGCAGCGGAGGACAGAGCATGCATGGGAATGCCCAATGTGCCATGACGTCGATCGCATAACATGAGATAACATAACATACTGAGGAGATGGCAAAACTTATGGACTAATTGGTTCGATGTGCAGTGATGATGATCCACCGACTAAACTAAAACTAGAATGCAGGACAAAGAAAAATTAAGAAATACATCGATAAAGAAACCACATTTCCCAGCAATTGTCAGTTTAAATTCTCCTGTCGTGACATAGACGGGAACAGACTGGCTTTTCGAACATCATAATCAATACACCTTGTCACACCACTGACGCCATCCGTCGTTCAATATGCTTTTTAAAATCCTGATCACCAATAGATATTCCCTGACAACATACACATCATATAGAGTGTATGTCAACACGAGCAACTTCTACATAATCGAACCAGCCTTCTAAAATCATTATAACATTACATCAAACTACTATGTTGCTATTTACATTGAGAAATTATCAGTAAAGTAGAGATTTTGCTTATTAGAAATATCAATAATATGGATGGGTTCTTGAAGAATTAGAGATGCACATAGGTTGTTCTTGAAGCCGGGACTACTCTTTGATTCTTTGAGAAAATGAAGGTCTAGTTGAGTGACTGTCCTGAATGAATGCATTCATGATAAAATCTGATTCATTGGTCTAGGCGGGGAATCAAGAGAGAGAGAGAGAGAGAGAAAGAGAGTGACTGTCCTTGTTTTAACCCTTTCACCCTTCTGAGCCGATGTACTAGCTCGAGGTATTATTTAAGATGTCTTAAAGCCGATACACTAGTTAATTCAGTATAAGTTCCACTATGCGTGCGTCTGGTAATAAAAAAAATTAAGGAGTAAAAAGGTTAAAATATTGTGTGGGTTTTTAAATTTTTTTATAGCAGTAGTGAGATGAAGGGTGGCGTCTGTGGCTTAGGGGTTAGTGACTCGGTCTGTTAACCCCGACGTTCTGAGTTCGAATCACGCTGCGGACAGTTTGGTTGCAAATTATTTGCGTGGATTTTAACAAAGGACGATGGCACCACCCGTTCAGAAAGCAATGGCAAACTACTGAACGTAATAATGCCTAGAAAAATCACAAACAGCGTTAAAAGCTGGGGTTGATTCGCAAAGTCCTGTAAAGGATATGCAATTAACTTTAAGGGAGATAAATATAATGAGTGAATAAGTGTGTGTGTGTGTGTGTGTGTGAATTATGTGTGTATGTGTATCTATTCTATCTTGTGCTCGGTTTGTGTTCTATTCTTAACCTCGGTTTGGAGCATAGGCCTTCAACCAACTCCTATCAAGTCTTTAGCTAACTCTTGCAGCTTATTCAGCAGAGACCGACAGGGCCGTGACGTCCTATGAAACAAAGAGGCGGCCGCATCAGGCCGCACCGTAAGGGGGGCGGCATAAGCAACGAAATCAAAATCACAATTAAAGGTTATTTTAAAGAAAAAACATTTAAGGGCGATATTTCGAAGACTTGCATCATACTGAGAAAATATACCGCACGGGCCTGGAGACCGACATCATTCTGTTTCCGACTATCCCATATCCAACCTATGTATGTAAAATCTTCGTATATCTCGATTGATTGACTGATTGATTGATTGATTGATTGATTAATATAACAATAATTGCACATCACTCCACATCGTGAATATCCAAGTGTTCTCTTTCTTACCCATGAAGATCTCGGCGGTAGTGCACAAGCTTTGTAGCAGTGACGTTGGTCCCCCAGACATCAAAACTTTTAATTAAACCGAACTTCTTCTTCGAACGCTACGGCGCTGATGGTGGAGCGACGAGGGGCGTGGCAGGCGTAGGGGTGAGCGGGCCACCCAAATGCGCAGAAAAACTGGAAAGCCCAGCAGAGGCTTGAATCCAGTGCGCGTTTCCGCTCGCAGGAAACTACTACTGCCTTGTAGTTTGATTGGGACAATCAAAGCCTAGTGGAGTAAACCGTACACAAAACTGGATGGCAGGCAAACCAAGTACTCCAAACAAAGACCGGTAACCTTGGTAGATAACGCTCAATAACCCGGGAGGGTAGGTCATCTAAGAATCGCTACCCTAAAAGAAAATAGCAACCTGCAGCCTTGCAGGTCGGCTGGGGACAGTCAAAGGCTAACGGAGAGCGAACCCAGTAAATGCTGGTTGAAATCGGGCACGTCGCTGAAGGACAAGCACCAGAGCTAAAAATGGTACTGAAGATGTGACGTAAAAACAAACTTTCTTGGCAAAGGCTGTTTATATATCACAATAAGAATGATCAAAATGGCCGACAAAGAACGATCGAGAGAGAGAACTCCGTATAAACAACGTGGGTTCCCTATGCCATTTTAACCCTTTCGATGCTACATACTTTCTGAAGGCTGAGCTAAAAATAGCTATTCCTTGTTTCTAGGTCACAAACGTGAATGTATGCCTATAGCAGTGACAGTAGCAATGTATGACGTGTTAACACGTCTTTAGCCCACAGAGGAGAGATAATAACAGACGTGTTAATGCGTCTTTAGAAGTGAATGGGAAAAACGTATATATACGTCCTTAGCAGCTAAAGGGTTAAGGAGACAAACAATTGTATAGGAATTTAAATTTAATATATTTAAATAATACTACCCGGGCAGCTGCTTTGCAGTCTTCTTTTTCTTCGATTTTCAGCTACCGTTCTTTTCCGTCCTTAACTTAAACACGGGACCTATATTTTGTTGTCCGTCTCCGATAGGACTATGAACTTGATCTCTCCTACATTAAGATCAGGTTAGTTAGTTAGTTAGTTAGTTAGTTAGTTAGTTAGTTAGTTAGTTAGTTAATTTGTTTGTTCCTTTCGTGCCAAAGGCGGCACATAGGGCAGAGGTTTAAGATCTCCATGTGATGCAGTTCGTTGCTAGCAGTTGGAGATCTTGTATGGTTTGATATCCCAATAGTTTACTTTCTTGTTGGATTGTTCTTCGAAGAGTAGTCTTTGGTCTTCCACGTTTTCTTTTCCCAACTGCTGACCACATAAGGACTTGTCGATTTAGATCAGGGATTTGTAGAAAACTATTACAATCTCTCCACGCGGATAACAAACCGGGTACCCTTAGAGCCAGAAACTACTAAATTACCTCCAAGTTACAGGGACCTCCAACCCACTGGGTTGACTTAAGGTGTTGACGATATTATTCTTCGAGCAAGGGCTCTCTGTGGCGTAGAGGAGAGGTGCTCGTCTCTCGTGCCAAATGTACCAGGTTCGCTCCCTCGTTGAGCCATCTGAATATTTTTTCCAGAGATTCCTGATCTCAGTGTAGGTGAGATCGAGCTCCTAGTCCTATTGGGGATGGACGATAAAACGTAGATAATTATTTTTCGAATTTCTTGATTTTTTTCAAAATTAAGACCTTATAACATATTTTCCCAACATTAATTTAATAATAATAATAATTCCTCTCATACCGTTATACGTTACATAGGGCCTGCAAGTAATTTCTCCATACCGCTCTATCCTGGGCAACTCGCTCAATTTCCTCCATGGAGCTGAAACCGATATTTCCTGCCTCTTTCAGCAAAGTTCGTTTCAGGGTCTCCTTAGGTCGACCTCTCTTTCTTGAACCCTTTGCATCCCACTTCAATGCCTGCTTTGATATTCGTTGATCATTTCTCCTCAAGGTGTGCCCAACATTAATTTACTTGACATTAAAACGAATTCTTTACATTTAAAAAAAAATTAAATTTCTTTAAATTATACTTTATTTCGATAAATCATGGGCAACTTTTCTGTAACTTCAAGTGAAAAAAATTCTTCAATCTTTTGTTCTTTCTGATTGTCGGTCTTGAACTTCAACAAGTCGTGATTTGTAATCTGTTGATTTTACCCCTATCAATTTAATTATAGCAGTTAGAAACTTATTAATCGAACCATATATAACACGAGCTACAGTAAACTGATAATCATATTTGATATTTCGCCATGACTATTTATGTGTTCTATTTATAGATATCACATTGTAAATTTCATCCGTGTATGAGACTGAAACGAAACAAATTACGTGTCTTGGAGTCACGATTTTTCCTATTTTTATTTTGAACTCAAAGATTCGGTATTTGTGTGGTGGGAAGGCAAGATGGTCGCCTTTCGCTCTGATGGTACTGGGTTCGTTCACTAACGTTGGCGATCGGGATATTATTCTAGAGCTCCCTGATCTCAATGTAGGTGAGGTCATGTTCCTATCCCTATCTGAAGCGAACGGTAAAATGTAGACCATTGTGTTCAAGGTGGGTTCGTAATGGAACAATTGACACTTGAAAATCGATAAGAAAATGCCTGCAAATCGCTTCTCGGACAAAGTTAGTTGAAAAATTAATATTATATTCCTACAAAATTGTAACATTATTTAAAATTGTATCTAAAACATTCGTCGGTGCTACAGAGTTCGTGCACTGTCGTTGAGATATTCCTGTGTAAGACAGAGATTGTAACACGAATGGTTATTCATCTTCTTCTTCTTTTCTCCAATCCTGTATTGCCTCACAGCGTCATAATAAGAAGAGATTTCTAGAACAGGCTTTTGTGTGTACTTCATATTGGTTTTCGTCACCTCTGTTATCGCTGAGGTCCATGTTTTGCATTGAAGGCCTTTTGCTTTGTATCCGCTGTATCGGAGTACCACTGCGCACTGTCTGTTGGTAATCTGCTTATGTAAGTTTAAAAGCTGAAGGATTGACTTCATTGCACCGGGTTTTACCCTATAAGGCTCGGTACCTCTCCGCAGAAATGGCACGCCACCTGTCGAGAGTATTCCACAAATCACGAACTCCGTAGCTCCAACAACAATCCTAGGTGTCTCTGAGAAAAAAACTGCACTCGTGAACAGAACGGCGCGGTCCGGATTCGAATCCACCACCTTCGACTTAAAAGGCAAAGGGCTTAACCACTCAGCCACAGAGACCCCCCAAATAAGTATGTAAGTAAAGGAACCCTTTCTTATACCACGTGATATATAGGGTAATACGATGTTATGCCTGTATTTTTCATTGACCATCAGCACACGATGGGTGATTTTGTCAACATCACGCCCGCTGCCTTTACTTTCCAGTGCTTTTCCTGGTACCTACTTCTTCTTCTTTTCGATCGTTCTTCCCGTCCATTTTGATCATTCTTATTGTCATTAATAAACAGCCTTTGCCAAGAACGGTTGGAACGATGCGCCTCCGTTAAGCCCCTACGGTTGTAAAACAAACGCATCCGGTGCGTTTCCGCGTTTTCGACCTTCGGAAATGTTCGAGTCTGTCATGCCGGCAGTCAAACACTTTCCAGACATCGTGAGTACTTTTCTCTTTAATGATCCTTTTATCGCCGTATATTTGGCTTGGATCCACGCCAAAGAGCCTTTTGTACTTTGTAACCTTTTTGACAGCCCGTCTGTCCAGCGTGTTCGTAGCGCATTGGACTACGGGTGACTATCCCTCTGTGTGTGCGGGTTCAACTCCACGGGATGGCAGAAAAAGCAACAGATTCCCCAGATTTACGGTGTTCGTGGCACCGAACCGAAGGGTTACGATGTCCATGGCACCGAGCCGACGAGCTGAAAAGCTCAAGTGCTTCGGGATCGGAAAAAAAAACTTTTTGACAAAGCGCGGCGTACCTTTTTTGGAGCGAAATGATGACTCTTTAATGATCTAGTAACGCCGTACATTTTGTCTTCGATCTACGCCAAAGAGCATTTACTACTTTGAACATTTTTCTGACTGAGTGGGGTCGCTCCGGTTTAGGAACATTAACTACCCATCTAGGACTAGTTAGTGGGACGGTCACTTGTCGGCTGCTTCGTGTGTTCATTACTCTTTAACGATCATTATTGCCGTATATTTGGGCTGTTATGATCTTCGCCTAAGCGTATGTTCACACTTTGCGTTCTTCTGACTATATGAGGTCGTTCCGGATTAGGAACATGCTCAGCTATTTATTTTTATTTTTATTTTTTTACCGATCCAGAAGCACTTGAGCTTTCAGCTCTTCGGCTCGGTGCCGTGGATATCGCAACCCTTCGGTTCGGTACCACGAACATCGTGAATCTGGTGAACCTGTGGCTTTTCTGCCAGCCCGCGGAATTGAACCCGCACTCACAGGGAGCTTGTCACCCGTAGTCCAACGCGATATGAACACGGTGGGCAGACGGACATGCTCAGCCATCAGGGACACCCTAAGCTTGTCGTGCACCACAGCATCCTACTCGTATAGGTCACCGTAAAAAGTGTCGGCCTTCGCCAGTTTTTGGATTTGGATGACCTGTCAAACTATTACACTGTCGGCCTTACTTTTCGGCCACTGTGAGTTTATTCCGGAGTAGGAACATTCCCAGCCTTTTCGAGTCGTGTATCGACACTTGGCATTTTGTAGTTTTCCTGACCCGGGAAAACTGGACTTGAGCTGCCCACAGAAAATCTAGAGGGTCGTTTCAGAGGGCGCTGTCAAAGCAACTGAAAATTTTGCGCTCGCCACTATCACCCGCTTCAGTTTTTCCAAAGATGTCTAGTTGTTTTTGCAACAGTACCTTGTCCAGTTGTCCCAGAGGGGCAGTTTCGTTAGGCCCCAGAACGCCCCTTTAGGATTTGCGCTCGGCCAACCATGCCCATTAGATAGGCCCACGCTTGGCCTCCAACACGGAGTTTACTGCAATCTTCCCTTGTATCGCTACGATGCGTTAAAACATTTTCAGAGACACTTGTCCAAAGTTGCTAATTGTGGTTGGACTGTTGACTCGTTACACATCGTTCTCATGGATTCTTGCACCACAGCTGACAATTTTAGTGCGGTCATTTACTCCGGGAGTTTTAGCATTCGTTCAGACGACTCCTATTTCGAACGTTACAGCAACTATTTTCATCAACTTTTCATAGGGCTTCGACCAGGAGATGCGTCCATTTTGTTCAGTGTTTTGAACCTACTATTCTGTGCTCCCCTTGCGAGCCCAGACAACACACAGGCATGTGATCAACCAATTTAATATGTTGTTTATTTGATGAAGTTCATTGCTGACGTTGTTCTTACTTTTTTTCATTTATGTCTTTACTCCTATAGAGATCTATCCTTGATACTTCCATCTTTCTGCATAGACACTTCATCTCTGTCATGACTAGTTTTCTTCATGCTAATTATTTCTGCTTTTAGCAAGTACTAAATAATTTATTTTTAGTTTTGTATATTTTATTTTGTATTTTCATTTATATATATATATAGGATATAGTTTGCAAATACGTTATAGTGTCATGATTGTTGGATTGACAGATTGATTAATTGTCATGTTCCCACCTGAGGTCCTCTGCAATAGATCAATAAAACACTTCCTAACTGTCCCATGATGGTGCATCCTGTACCAACTATTCTATTCCCATCCCATAATTACCTCCTACCCACCTCCATAATTTCGCTGTGTTTCTCTAGTCTACACATTTTCCTCCAGTATTATTGTCAACAGTGCACTGTCTTTTTCTGTGTTAAAGATGTTTGATTTAACTATAAATAAGTTAAATAGTTCAACTCATTCGTTTCTTCCGTCTGTGTTTGCCTGTGCTCTCAAGGGGAGCAGAGAATAGTAACCCTGCGACATACAAGGCATGGTGACTGAGTTTAGCGGCCTAGAGAAGCTACCCTAGTAAATAAAAAGTGTCGCAGAAATCAGATAACTGGCACAATGTACAATCGCTCTTCGGCTCACAAAGAGTGGTTTAACAAGTGGTCGATTTTTTTGATTTTTTTCCTCGATCCAGAAGCACTTTAGCTGAAAGTTATATGGCTCGGTGTCATGGACATCGTAACCCTTCGGCTCGGTGCCACGAACACCGTAAATCTGGGGAACCTGTAGCTTTTCTGCCAGTCCGTGGAGTTGAACCCGCACTTACAGAGGACTAGTCACCCGTAGTCCAACGCGCTACGAACACGCTGGGCACGCGGGCAACAAGTGGTCGATAGGGAACGTTCGAAGATGAACAAGCAGTTATATAAATGAAGATTATGATGATAATAGTCTTTTTAGATGAGGATGTCAAAACGAAAATTGATACATCCAGAACAGCTCAAATAAAATGCACCTGTGAACAGAACGTCGCGGTCCGGATTCGAACCCACGACCTTCGACTCGCAAGACAAAGGTTTAACTACTTAACCACAGAGACCCCCCTCTATGTAATAAGATAAAGTAAAGAAACCTGTTTTTTTAAACCATGAAGTAGGAGTGTTACTCTCAAATTTGTCTATGGGCAACAGCACGCGACCGAGCTCGGGATCTTCTTCTTTTGTCATCAAACTGCTACCGGGTTGTTGCCCAGTGTCATCAAACTGCTACCAGGTTGTTGCCCAGTGTCATCAAACTGCTACCGGGTTGTTGCCCAGTGTCGTCGTTTTCTGTTTTTGTCTTGCGCTGTTCTCGTGGCTTGGGTGATTGTTATTTTTGCTCTTTCACAGGATTCTGCTACGTCATCTAACCATCTTTTTCGTGGTCTTCCTTCTGCCTTCTTTCCTGGTGCTCTGTTGTAGAAGACTCTGTATACTGTGGAGTTTGGATGCATTCTTATTAAGTGGCCAAACCACTTCATTCTTTGTTTCTCAATGTAATTCAAGCAAGATTCTGTGCTAACTTTCTTTCCTGTGCTGATGTTGGTGACTCTGTCTTTTCTGGTGTTGTTGGTAACTTTTCGCCGGCAGTGCATTTCACATGTAGTTATTCTCTGTGACTGTGCTTTGCTCATTGTCCATGTTTGGCTCTGGTAACATAAGGTATGTATGAAAATGCTGTTGATCATCTGTTGCTTAGCTGTGAGTGAAATTTGTGGATGTCTTAACAATGGGGCTAGCTGGTAGGTTAAATCATTTGCTTTTTGCACTCTAGCCTCTATCTCTCTATCTAGTCTTCCTTCTTCTGTGAATATGCTTCATAAGTATTTGAATTCTTTCACTTGGTTTATTGTACTGCCATTGACATGGATGTCTAGTAAATGAGATTCAGATCTTTATTAACAAATATCTTCGACGGATTCTCAGACTAAGATGGTATGACCGAGTGGCAGACACAGACATGTGCATAAGGAACAGGAACCCATGATAACCCAGATCAAGAAAAGAAGATGGTGGTGTGTCGAACATAACCTGCTGAAGACGCAATGGAGCGTTAAAAAACTTTTGAGTGGAAACCAGAATGTCAAAAAGGAAACGCCCTAAATAGGCCTGGAGGCGACGTCTTCTTGCGGAACTGAAAGATGCCGAGTATCCTGGGAAACAAGAATGAAAATCGTCAGAGTGTTTGATTCTTCTCACGGTACCTTGTTCACTATCTCCTATCACATTTATGACATAAGCATAAACAGTGGCGGATCGTGACCATTTTTGCTGGTGGGGTCAGACAAATATAAAAGTAAAAAAAAGTAAAGGAACCCTTTCATACCTCGTGGTATATAGGTCAATACAGTGTTAGGCCTGTATTTTCATTGACCGTCGGCACACGATGGGTGATGTGGTCAGCATCACGCCGGCCGCCTTTACTTTCCCAGAGCATGTCTGGTACCCAGTTGAGGCTGGGTCGACCTGAAGCCGTCGCGGTCGGGAAAAATTCCACGCACACTGCGGGAGTTGAACCCAGACCACCAGCCTTGAGAAGCGAGTTCACTAACAACTACACTACAGCGGCTCTCTCAGACAAATATATTTTGAAAAAAAAATGGATTTGGGTTGTTATTTTTAATTCATAAAATAATAAATACACGTTACACATTATTTTTGGTGGGGCCCGGTCCCGCTGGCCCTTAATGACGAGCCGCCTCTGAGCACAACCAAGAATTCTTGTTGTTTCCTTTATAGAACCATCTTGTACCTTTCACATTAA
Organism: Arion vulgaris; assembly: GCA_020796225.1. NCBI lineage: Eukaryota > Metazoa > Mollusca > Gastropoda > Stylommatophora > Arionidae > Arion > Arion vulgaris. The sequence goes on along the minus strand of CM036758.1, from coordinate 63,671,362 downwards.
TTTGTCCAGAGTAGTGTTTGTAATAACTATGTTTTAAACCCTTTCTTGCCCGACTGCCCAGCCTGTTCGCGCATTAGACGACGGTGTAACAAGCCCTCTTTGAGTGCGGGTTCAATTCCGCGTGCTGACAGAAAAAGCCACAAGTTCTCTAGATTTACGGTGTTCGTGACACCGAACCGAAGGGTTACGATGTCCATCCATGGCACCGAACCGAAGAGCTGAAAGCTCAAGTGCTTCTGAATCGAAAAAAAAACCATTTCTTATTTGGAATGTGTATGATTTTAGATCTTTATATACGACTTCTTCAAACTCTTCCCATCGACGACTTGTTAACCACTCTGTGTGATTTGTATGTGATCTGAGCTTAAGAACGATTGTACGTTGTGCCAGTTATACGTCTATAAGTAGGCCAGCTCATCCGATTTATGCTATGATTTTTATTTACGAGTACTAAAGTCGCTTTCCTAGGTCTAACATCAGTCGCCTCTTACGACATGCCTTGTAGGTCGCAGTGGTACTATTCTTTGCTTCCCTTGTAAACCCCGTCACCACACGGCTTGCTATTTATAACTAAATTACATGTACATGTAACATGTAGTTACATGAAGTTACATGTAGTTACATTTACAGCTAAATTACATGTATCATCTATGTATACTTGAGTCATGCTGATTAATTTGCTTGGTATTCTTAATATGAGAATCATTACAGTTGGAAACATTTCCATTCCCCTGAGTAATATGAACCATTGCCCCCGGCAACAGAAGACCGACTAACTCAGACGGGAAAACCAAAATTCCTGCTTAATAGGGGCTAGTTTTTATAAGTGTTCGATAGAACACTGTAAGGTCTTCTGCAATTTTACAAAATTCTACTAGTACATTGTAATTTATTGATGAAATGTGTTAATACTATTGATATTCCTGAGTGCTAAACTTAATTTGTAACTTAGTACGACTTGTATAACCTTGATTTAACGTGTTGTGTTGTTGTTAAAATGAATTTGTCTGTATCTAACAAACGAATGGGAGTTCACTCGACGGTTGCGGTCTGATTTGCGAGAATTTCTACCTGAGCCCGCCGGCCGTATGTTATTGGAGGCCACGTATTAACCCAGTGCTACAATCTTACAAAGCAGAGCACTAACTAGGGCACTGTTAAACATTTCGCTGCTACATACTTTCTGAAGAATGAGCTAAACATAGCTACTCTTTGTTTCTAGATCATAAACGTGAATGTATGCTTATAGCAGCGACAGTAGCAATGTATAATGTGTTAACACGTCTTTAGTCCAAAGAGGAGAGATAATAACAGACGTGTTAATGCAGTTTTAGAAGTGAATGAGGAAAACGTATATATACGTCCTTAGCAGCTAAAGGGTTAATGTTCTCATCGGTTTTTCATGAGCAAGAAAATAATTGTCAAAAATTAAAATTACAATGCTTTTTTAATTCTTCTTCTTCGTCTTCTGCGTTCTCACTAGATTGGGATTTCGGATTCTCTAATAAAGGCAGCCGTCTGCCTCAGATTATCAGCCACGTCATACGGTTTGTCTTGGACGCTGGTGTAAGTGAGCCACCTCTTTCTTCTCAAGTCTGCATACTGGGGGTAGTTCTGTAGGATATAATTCCTATGATTTCTGCTTCTCCGTTTGTGCCGACCTCTTCCCGCAGTAAGTTTTGGCCACTCTGTGATGGTAGGTCTGACATTCTTACTGCGTGGCTAAATCTCCGAGGCAGATCGGCAACCGTAGAATCCGTTATCCCATTCCTCATTGTGAGGGTCGTTGCACCATGTTAAGCGCCTTACGGCCTGGTGCATCCGTTTTCTGCAAGCATTTGTTTCGGGTTAGCATTCCCTAGCGGGCATGTGCATCCGATTTCAGCCAAACCTCCCTAGTCGCCTCTTACGACATGCGTGGCAGTTAACAGTGGTTCTATTCTTAAACCCCAAATTTGGGCCCCGGTAACCACTCGGGTGTTTTTTTAATTCGAATATTACTTTTCTTCAGTTAGGACAAACGAAATGAACGGAGAAATGCTTAAATATGTAGGTTTCATGTTTGCATTTTCCCCCACTATGAATGCATGAGTAGTCATTACTCCTAATATAGCATCCATGATTTTTGTGTGAAGGTTTGCTTTCCTTATAAAAAAATAAACAATGTACAGGTATTAAGAGCTTTCGAAAAATGATCATATTCGTTGCTTCCGTTACTTCCTCTGTGGTTCTTGCAAAAAAATCCGTGTACTCATCTTTCCTTATCACAAGTGTCTTTCGTGATTCAGGCCAGCATTACTCCGACTTCAGTGGTGGGTAGGTTTGGTTATAAGTCACTACTAACAGGACTAATGGTCAAAAGAAATATTGCCCCTATACAACAAAGCAATAATGTTTTATAAATTGTATCAAGAAGATGCGCCATCAACATGGCGGACAGTTGAGTTGTGCAGACGACACTGATTGATCGGCAGAAGATTTTCTACTCCATTTATCATATCTCGATTAATGTTATGAAAATGAAGGGTGGGTGAGAGCAAGTGGGATGCTGTATTCAAGTATTAATATTTTTTTATTAAAATATTCGTTTTGAATCAGTAGAGCGTTACTTGATTGGTTCATTTTGGCTGTATATGTTTTCTGCAAGTCCTCGCGATGTTCTATGCACGTTCTGTGTCGTTAAGATACGAGAACTTAACAGAAAAGTGGGCCACCTGAGTCCCAGGTACTTCTGTCTCTGATAACATATGTACGTTGTCGCTGAAATTTCAATCAGAGCAGGCAGAGAGAGAGATGGTTTTATTCCCATCGATCCAACCATGCATCTACTTACTTATGTTTGGTTGCTTGGTTATTCAGCAAATTACTCATTTCAACGATTGGAGTATTGAAGGTAAGGATAACGCTTTGATATAAGTCTGTAAAGGTTTACTGTTTAATTATGTAAGTGACTAACAAGTTTAACTTAATCATGCGAAATTTGAGATTTTTAATCACATTTATATTTTCGTTACTTTTCTACCATCCTGGTTTTCCTCACAGCATTTTCTTCTTACGCGCTCGCTCGCTATGAGTTCAGACGTAGTCAGGGCTTCTGGTGTGGTGTTCCTGATTTACTTATGCGTGAAGGCATGCTTTCCTTATTATAAGTGTTCCCCGCAATACAGGCGTGTCTTCGATTTCAGAGGTCACAGCGTCAGGATAAGAAGAGATTTCAAGAACGAGCCCTAGTGTGCGTTTCATAAATAGTGTATTTCGTCGCCTCTTTTATCTCTGAGGGGTCCATCTTTTGCGTGGACGGCCTTTTGTTTTGTATACATTGTATCGGAGTAACATTGCTCTTTGAGGTGCACTGTCTGTTGCTAATTTGCTTATGTAACTGAACCATTTAATTTGCTGTTTCTTGATGAAGTCCATTACTGATGTACCCACTTTTTTCCCTGTTGTTTTCATTTTATTTCTTCTTCTTCTTTGCGTTCGTTCTTTACGACCAATTTTAATCACTCTTTGTGATATGTTTGATCTTTGCCAAGAACGTGTATACGTTGCACATTGGTTTGGTAGGCCCCTAAACGCGTAGACTTGTACATGTTTAGGACATGTGCATCCGATTTCACCCAAACCTCCTTAGTCGCCTCTTACGACATGTGTGGTAGGTAACAGTGGTTCTATTCTTTACACCCCAAATTTGGGCCCCAGTAACCACTCGGGCGTCATTGTATTTAACTACGTTATTTTGTATATTCTATTATTTTGATTTGGGCAGTTTTTGTTGATCAAACTTCTGAAACGTTTCATTTTTGTTTCTTAGTTGCTAGAATGTGTCTCTTCTTTTTTCTTCTCTTCTCTAATTCTGTATTCTCTTCACAACATCAGGATAAGAAGAGATTTCCAGAACTAGATTTTTGTGTACGCTTCATAAACAGTGTTTTTCGTCGTCTCTGTTATCTCTGAGGTCCTCCTTTTGCGTACTCGGTTTTTTGCTTTGTATCACACTGTATCGGAGAATGTATGTCATCTATGAAATTTGCTAGAATGTCTGTCATCTGTGAAAGCTGTAAGATTGTCTGTTGTCTGGAGAAGTTATTAGAATGTCTGTAGTTTATAAAAGTTGTTAGAGTGTCGTCTATGAAACTTAATAGATTGTATGTTGTCTAAATTTTTAAAGGGTTTAAAGCCGAAGGATTGACTTCATAACACCGGGTTTTACCCATTAAGGTTCGGTCTCTCTTTGCAGAATTGGCACGCCCTCTGCAAAGAGTATTGCACAAAGCACGAGGTCCGAAGCTCCGGCTAAAATACTAAGGGTTTCTGAAAAAAATACTCTCGTGAACAGAACGTCGCAGTCCGGATTCAAACCCACAACCCCAACACTGCCTTGTAGTTCGATTAGGGACAATCAAAGGCTAGCGGAGCAAACCGTACACAAAACTGCACGGCAGGCAAACCAAGTAGTCAAAAAGAACACTGGTTACCTGGACAGATGATGCTCCACAACCCGGGAGGGAAGGTTTTCTAAGTGTAGCTACCCTAAATGAAAATATCAACCTGCTGCCTTGCAGGTCGGCTGGGGACAGCCCAAGACTGACGTAGAGCGAACCCAGTAAACGCAGGCTAAAACCGAACACATCGCCGAAAGATAAGAACCAGAGCTCCAAATGGCGCTAAAGATGTGACGAATCACACCAATGCTAAGGCTGCATGAATCAGATTTCCGCATGAATGAGATTTATTGGGAAATCTGGTACATCAGTCTGGGCGGTGATAGCGAGAGATAGATAAAGAGGGGGAGAGAGAACCCACGACATTCGGAACGCGAGGGATTAACCATTTAGCCACAGAGAACCCGAATGTTGTCTATGAGACTCCATAGAATGTATGTTGTCTCTGAAATGGGATACAGTACTTACTTGTCTATGAAACGTTTCACATTATCTGATGGAAATCTGGTTCCAGAAACTATTGTTTCTTAGGATTTATAGCTTCTACACGATAGCAGAAAATTGCGAAAGACAATGTGAATCATGAATAGAAGATACCCCTCTGAAGATGCCACCCTAAAGATATCCCTCTGAAGATACCCCACATAAGATACCCCCTGAATATTCTCCACTTAAAATATCCCTCCCTCCTTCTTCTCTCCATGTCGAACACTGGTTAACCACTTTTTATGATTTGTATGTGATCTGAGCATAAGAGTGATTGTACGTTGTGCTAGTTCTGCACCTACAAGTAGTTCAACACATCCGATTTCTGCGACGCTTTTTATTTACTAATGTAAGCTTCCCTAGGTTCCTACCTCAGTCGACCCTTATGACATGCCGTGTTACGCCCGAGTTGTTACCGGGGCCCAAATTTGAAGTGTAAAGAATAGAACCACTGTTACCTGTCACGCATGTCGTAAGAGACGACTCAGGAGGTTTGACTGAAATCGGATGCATGTGTATTAAACGTGCAGATGTCTATGTGTTTAGGGGCCTACCAAACCAATGTGCAACGTATACACGTTCTTGGCAAAGATCAAACATATCACAAAGAGTGATTAAAATTGGTGGCAAAGAACAAACGCAAAGAAGAAGAAGAAGACATGCCGTGTAGGTCGCAGTTTTACTATTCTTTGCTCCCGGCAACACAAGGGCGACTTGGTGATCTAATTTACATGTACCTCTGAAGTCAGAGTAAGACTCGCCTGAATGGCTATTAATACTGATGATAAGTAAATCAAAGCAAGCCTTCACGCAAAAATCAGTCAGAGAAGCATACATGACTCCATGACTACTTCTGAACTCATAGAAAGGTGAACGAAAGAAAGAAATGTTTAGGAAGTAATTATAGTTGCACACTCACTTTGGAAAAAAATGTAAACCCTTTTTTTTCATAACTAACTAGTAACACTAAACTCAGAAAGGGTAAAAAAATTACAAGAACCCTTTTTCATACCTCGTGGCATATTGGGTAATAAGATGTTAGCCCGTATTTTTCATTTACCGTCGGCACACGATGGGTGATATTGTCAACATCGCACCGAACGCTTTTTACTTCCCATGTATTTTCCTGATACCCATTTGGGGATGGGTCGACCTGAGAGTCTGTACGGTCGAACAATTATTCCACGTCCACTGTGGAATTGAACCTGGACCGCGCTCCTAAGAAGCAAGTTCACTAACAACTACGCTACTTCGGCTGTCAGAAAGGGATAAAGTTACTGTAAAATGTGAGTAAAAATAATTTTTAAACACTCTAAATTCCTATAGAAGTACTGACAGTCTTCATCTATAAATTATTTGTAAAACTCTTTAAATAAACAGATCATTAATGTCACTCTTAATCTGAAAAATAATGAACGACGCAATTTATCTTACAAGAAATGAGGACTTATAATTTTTAATTAATTAATGACATGATTAAGTTGCAAAAAAACTAATTGCGCTATTAATCTTAACAAATTATTAATACTCCTTGTTTTAATCAAACTTGTGGATAATTTTCATCATGAATTTACATCAAGAATTAATTACATTTTATATATTTAAAAAACAGTAATGACATTGTACTCGTTTTTATTTTTTTGCCCTTAAGAAAGAAATAAGTAATCTTCAACAATATGATACAGTTAGGGTAAGATAGCTGTGTGCTTTTGCTGCAGTCGTTTTCATTACTGTTTTGTTTGGGGTCAAGTTTACCTTCTAAATTCGATGCCGAATCACTTAGTCATGCCGTCAGAGTGGTTACCGAGGTCCAATTTGTGGTGTTAAGAATAGAACCACTGTTACCTGCCACGATTGTCGTAAGAGGCGACGAAAGAGGTTTGGCTGAAATCGGATGTACGGGTCCTAAACGTGTAGAATATGCATTTAGGGGCCTACCAAACTAATGTGCAACGTATACACGTTCTTGGTAAAGATCAAACATATCACAAAGAGTGATTAAAATTTAAAATTAGTCGTAAAGAACGAACGCAAAGAAGTGGAAGACTTGCTTCAGTGTTACATAATGAGAAGAAGGTCACCACTTGGAGGTGGATTAGGGTCTTGGTCAGCTCTAGTTTTTTTTTACTCTTGTCCTATTATTTTTCAGACATCAAGGTATGAAGTTCCTGTCATTTCACATTCTTGTCTATACCCACGTATGCAGGAAGTAGAAAGAGCAATTCATTTCCTCATGTGTGGAATATTGAGTGTGTGATTGAACTCACGTCCCTCTAGTGTCTGATTCGAATAGCCAACGCCCTATACATTATTATAACCCGGCTCATTCTAGTTTGTAAGCGTTGATTATTTTCTTACTATTCTCTGTGATTTTTATTGCAATCTTCTTCTTTCTTCTTCTGTTGTACTTCTCTGCCTTTTTGCCGTTAGACTTAGCAGGTTTAACTGATGATCGGTTTCTGAGATAGTGCACGCTTAGTCGCTAGATATTCTATGGTATTGTGGAGTTTTAAGATGTCTTTAATTCCATCAATCCATCTCTTTTCTTGGCCTGCCCCTTCCTCTTGATGATTCCTATTTCAGGTTTTACGCTCTTGTAACTGGTGTATTCGGTTCCATTCTTATATTTCATTAACATTCTTAGTGGACCTGGTCAAAAGCACGTTTTTACATTGCATTTGTTTTTAGAATACAAAACGGTCTTTAATGTGGCTCTTGGTAAAAAAGGTGTCCAACCCAAAGTGTTGCGTCTGGTCCACAAGGAGAAGATATTAGAATTTGTTTAAAAAGGGATTTAAAGCCAAAGGATTGACTTCATTGAACCGGGTTTAACCCCATCTGGCTCGGTCCCTCTCCGCAGAAATAGCATGCCACCTGCTGAGAGTATTGCACAAAGCACGAACACCGTAGCTCCAGCAACAATCCTAGGGTCTCTGGAAAAAACTGCGCTTGTGAACAGAACGGCGCGGTCCGGATTCGAACCCACGACCTTCGACTCACAAGGCACAGAGACCCGCCGGAGAATTTGTTTACATTACTTACTGTTGATCCAAACCTCAACATCAATGACGCTGTGCCTGTTCAGTGTTCCTGCATCACTGTGTAGATGGGAAAAACTAGGTCTTCTTAATGGTTAATGTTTGCACTACAATAAAGCACCATTTCATCTCTTTTAACTAACATTGCATAAATACAAGCCTTGTTTCTGCCCTTTATGTTATTACATTAAAGAGATACCGCCCACTTTGGGAAACGCTGGTTTAGACTAACAACTACACGTTCTGTGTTGGATGATGTATATAATAGATTTTCTCTTATGGTTTTCCCGTCTGGCCGCACCTATTGGTATGCATAACTTGCGAAACTGATATATAAAATACCATCTACCTTCGTTGATATCTTCTAAATTATTAAAACAGTTTATTGTATGATTTACATTGTAATTTTAAGCTATGTGAGTGTAATGATTACCATTATGATTTACATTATAATTTGTGCTATAATGTATGCTATAATGTATGTGTGCTATAATTTGCGCTATAATTTGTGCTATAATTTGTGCTAAAACGTGTGCTATAATGGGTGCTATAATTTGTGCTATAATTTGTGCTATAATGTGTGCTATAATGTGTGCTATAACGTGTGCAATAATTTGTGCTATTACTTGTGTTATAACTTGTGCTACAATGTGTTATGTGGTTTAATATATGATCTAACTCACGCAATACGACATTCTAGAAGTACCAATTTTCCACCAAGACACCACGGAAACCAGAACATAAAATATCAACAAAATTAAGCACAAGATCCATTTTATGTACAACAAAGTGGGTACAACATCAGTACTAGACTTCATCAAGAAACAACAAATTAAATGGTTCGGTCACGTAAGCAGAATACCATCAGACAGTGCACCCCAAAGAGCAATGCTGCTCCGATACAATGGGTACAAAGCACAAGGCCGGCCACGCAAAAGATGGACCTCAGAGATAACAGAGACGACGAAAGATACTATCTACGAAGCGCATACTATGGCCCGTTTTAGAAATCTCTTCCTGACCTGACGCTGTGAGGTATACAGGATTCGAGAAAGAAAGAAAGACAGAAAGATCCATTTTATGATATTTGTATTTCGTTTTTTGTAGAATAAATCAGACGAATCAATAAGATAGTGATTTTAAACACTGCATATTCTGATATATGAGTTATTGCTCTTCTAATTAACATAAAAATAATGAACATAAAATGGGACAAATTCAGGAGAAGTAATGAAATCAGAGAAATGTTTAGTCAACCACTATTATCAACTGTTATAATAAAGAGACGATAGAGATACGTTGGGCATATTTTGAGAAGAAATGATCAAAGAATTCCAAAACTTGCATTCAAGTTGCAGACAAAGCGTTCAAAAAAGAGAGGATGCTCTAGTGAAACCCTGAAACGAACTTTGCTGAGAGAGACAAGTAATATCAGACTATTCCATAAAAGAGAGTGAACGATTTGCCAAAGACAGAGCGGTATGTAGAAATTACTAGCAGACACTATGTAACGTTTAACAGTACGAGATGAATACATATAATTAACACTAGATACTTACTTGTAATAGATTGTGCTGAAAAGATTCCTGTAAAATGTTATTGTAATATACAACAAAAAAAGAAAAAAATGGTTTCGATGTGCATTTATGAGGGACTAATTTATGAAAACATTGTGATTCACAATGTGAAAACATTTTGAGAGCATTGTGATTTATATGTTAAAACATTTGAGAACATTGTAATTTATACGTAAAAACATTTTGAAAACATTGTAATTTATATGTAAAAACATTTTGAAAACATTGTGATTTATTTGCAAAAACATTTTGAAAACAATGTAATTTATATGTAAAAACATTTTGAGAAGCATTGTAATTTATATGTAAAAACATTTTGAGAAACATTGTAATTTATATGTAAAAACATTTTTTTTAAATTGAAATTTATATGTAAAAACATTTTGAAAACATTGTAATGTATACGTAAAACATTTTGAAAACATTGTAATTTATATGTAAAAACATTTTGAAAACATTGTAATTTATATGTAAAAACATTTTGAAAACATTGTAATTTATATGTAAAAGCATTTTGAGAACATTGTAATTTATATGTAAAAACATTTTGAAAACATTGTAATTTATATGTAAAAGCATTTTGAGAACATTGTAATTTATATGTAAAAACATTTTGAAAACATTGTAATTTATATGTAAAAACATTTTGAAAACATTGTAATTTATATGTAAAAGCATTTTGAGAACATTGTAATTTATATGTAAAAACATTTTGAAAACATTGTAATTTATATGTAAAAGCATTTTGAGAACATTGTAATTTATATGTAAAAACATTTTGAAAACATTGTAATTTATATGTAAAAACATTTTGAAAACATTGTAATTTATATGTAAAAGCATTTTGAGAACATTGTAATTTATATGTAAAAACATTTTGAAAACATTGTAATTTATATGTAAAAGCATTTTGAAAACATTGTAATTTATATGTAAAAGCATTTTGAAAACATTATAATTTATATGTAAAAGCATTTTGAGAACATTGTAATTTATATGTAAAAATATTTTGAAAACATTATAATTTATATGTAAAAACATTTTGAAAACATTGTAATTTATATCTAAAAACATTTTGAAAACATTGTAATTTATATGTAAAAACATTTTGAGAACATTGTAATTTATATGTAAAAACATTTTGAGAACATTGTGATTTATATGTAAAAATATTTTGAAAACATTATAATTTATATGTAAAAATATTTTGAGAACATTGTAATTTATATGTAAAAATATTTTGAGAACATTGTGGATCAAAGGTGAAAACAATATGATTTACAAGGAAAGAGCATTGTTCGTGAGAGCATTATGATTTGCCAACTGTAAAGATTGTAATGTTTGTATACTTTTATTTTAAAAGCATTATGATATAAATTAGGATTTACATTTTAGAATCATTATGATTTACATTGTAAACAAATGTTGTATTTACGCTACAAAAAATGTACAATTTATATTGTCAAAACAAATAATGTATACGCTATAAACAAATGTTGCATTTATATTATAAAACCATAATTTACATTATATAGACATTATTATGTACATTATGAGAACATTATAATTCACATTATTAAGACATTTTAAAAAAAATAGACATTAGGAAAATGTTGTGATTTATATTATAAAATCAATCTGATTTACTTTATGAGAATATTCGGATTTATATTATAAGAACAGTATCGTGCGTGTGTTGCCTAGGCTCACAAGGGAGCAAAGGATAGTAACACTGCGACCTACAAGGCATGTCGTAAGAGGCGACTGGTGTAGGACCTAGTAAAGCTACCCTAGTAAATAAAAAGCATCTCAGAAATCGGATGTGCTGGCCTACTAGTATGCGCATAACTGGCACAACTTACTATCGCTCTTAGGCTCAGATCCCATACAAATCACAAAGATGGGTTAATATGGAGCGTTAGAAGAAGAAATATATGAAGCCCCATCACATTACATCTATCATCCACACTATGAAACCATTATGGCAACATTATAATTCATATTATAACTTCCATTCATCATTCATTAATCCTCTCCGCTCCTCGTGGAGCATAGGGCCTCAACAGTTGTTCGCCACTCTTCTCGGTCTCTGGCTGTTCTTTTTATGGTCGCCCAGGTCAATTGAGCACTCTTCAGCTCCTCAGTAAGACCTCGTCTCCAAGTCTGCTTAGGGCGTCCTCTTTTCGTTTTCCTGCGGGTTCCACTCGAGCACCTGTCTAGTGACACTCGACTGTGTCTTCCGCAAGGTATGGCCTATCCATCGCCATCTTCTCCTCTTGACCTGTGTCATCATAGGTTCATAACTTCCATTACGGTTAACATTATGAATGGAATTCTGGAAACATTATAGTTCACACAACAAACACGATATAATATATACTATTCCTATTCTATAATCATGTTTTACCTCACAGTGTCAGGATAAGAACAGATTTCTACAACACCCTTATTTTATCAATCTTAGATTTATTTCATTGTTTTAATATGAATTTAAGCATTCTAATGATTATTTCATTAATCTGTATATATTTAATCACTTTAATTACATTTAATCAACTAATAATATCATTTAATCAACTATATATTTATATATTTATAACTAACATATATTTAATCAATCTAGTATATTTATATATTTCATCAACCTAACATATATTTAATCAATCTATATATTTAATCAATTATATATATCATTATTAATCAATCTAGTATATATTGAATTAATCTAATATATATTTAATCAATCTAATATTTATTTAATTAATCTAATATATATTTAATCAACCTAATATATATTTAATCAATCTAGTATATATTTAATTAATCTAATATATATTTAATCAATCTATATATATTTAATTATATCTAATATATATTTAATCAATCTAATATTTATTTATTATCTAATATATATTTGATCAATCTAATATATATTTAATCAATCTAATATATATTTAATCAATCTAATATTTATTTAATTAATCTAATATATATTTAATCAATTAAATATATATATGAATTAATCTAATATATATTTAATCAATCTAATATTTATTTAATTAATCTAATATATATTTAATCAACCTAATATATATTTAATCAATCTAGTATATATTTAATTAATCTAATATATATTTAATCAATCTAATATTTATTTCATCTATCTAATATATATTTGATCAATCTAATATATATTTAATCAATCTAATATATATTTAATCAATCTAATATTTATTTAATTAATCTAATATATATTTAATCAATCTAATATATATTTAATCAATCTAATATATATTTAATCAATCTAATATTATTTAATTAATCTAATATATATTTAATCAATCTAATATATATTTAATCAATCTAATATATATTTAATCAATCTAATATTTATTTAATCAATCTAATATATATTTAATCAATCTAATATTTATTTAATCAATCTAATATATATTTAATCAATCTAATATGTATTTAACCAATCTAATATATATTTAATCAATCTAATATATATTTAATCAATCTAATATATATTTAATCAATCTAATATATATTTAATCAATCTAATATTTATTTAATCAATCTAATATATATATTTAATCAATCTAATATATATTTAATCAATCTAATATATATTTAATCAATCTAATATATATTTAATCAATCTAATATGTATTTAATCAATCTAATATATATTTAATCAATCTAATATATATTTAATCAATCTAATATTTTTTTAATCAATCTAATATATATTTAATCAATCTAATATGTATTTAACCAATCTAATATATATTTAATCAATCTAATATATATATTTAATCAATCTAATATATATTTAATCAATCTAATATATATTTAATCAATCTAATATTTATTTAATCAATCTAATATATAGTTCATAGTTCATAAGTACTGTTCCAACTTCAATGCAACGGGTCACCCCATAATTAATCTAATATATATATTTAACCAATCTAATATATATTTAACCAATCTAATATGTATTTAATCAATCTAATATATATTTAACCAATCTAATATGTATTTAATCAATCTAATATATATATTTAATCAATCTAATATATATTTAATCAATCTAATATTTATTTAATCAATCTAATATATATTTAACCAATCTAATATGTATTTAATCAATCTAATATATATTTAACCAATCTAATATATATTTAACCAATCTAATATTTATTTAATTAATCTAATATAAATTTATTCAATCTAATATATATTTAATCAATCTAATATATATTTAATCAATCTATTATATATTTAATCAATCTAATATTTATTTAACTAACCTAGTATATATTTAATCAATCTAAATGATATATACTTAATTAATTTAACATGTATTTAATCAATCTATTGTGTAATTCATCAATATAACAGATATTTGATCAATCTTGAATGTTATTTTATTAATCAATATTTTTTTAAAGTATTTTTTAAAATTATTAATATAACATATATATTTAGATCCTCTAAATTGCGACAATCAATTTAAAATTCTCACTACAAATATAATATGTTTTTAAATCTTGTCTTGGATCAATGTAAACTGTCTTTGGTAAATATAATATATTTTGATTAATCTAGTATTTCTTGACACTGAATTCTATAACTATTATTTGTATTGCACAACGTTATAGTTTGATAACATAAAATAAGGTCGGATGAATGATCCCCTTTTACGAAATAAAACATGGACTTATAAATGAATACAGAAAGCCTTATTTGATTCTGTCTTGCGCTTTGACGGTCGTAGGTTCAAATCCGGAAAACGCCGTTTGGTTCATGAGTGCATTTTTCGGGAGATCGATAGGATTTTGTGCTGGAATTATGAAGTTGGTGCCTTTGTACCACCCTTCGGCAGACACGATTGTGGCTAGAATTACGGAATTTGTGCTTTTGCAATACTTTTGGTAGGCGGTGAGCCATTTCTGTGGAGATGAGCCGAGCTGTATGGGGAAAACCCGATGCAATGAAGTCAATCTTTACACACTTGAGCTGTATGTCGAGAAGCAAGAGCGAAAACGGTGCTGGAATATTGTACATGGTGTTCAAGATAAAAGTAGCCCCATTGACAAATCAACATTTGTCCGGTACGTATTGCGTTTTGTCTATTTACTATTTAAAGCGGTTCTGACTAGCTCCTTCTTCGTCACATTTGTCCATCTCCATTTCCCGCACAATAATTATACATCACAAAACGACCCGCTCACATGACCTATAATACGTCACGATTGAACCTTCTCATTTCCATAAACATATGCCAGATTGGTTCCCTTGACCGGGTTACTTTTATCTTGAACACCACGTAGAATCAGACAAAATCAACACTTTTAATCCATCAAAGCTCCATATTTAGACCTTCTTTTGTCCATATTTCGTCTACATACATATCATCCAATTTAACGTTGTGTCATCATCATCATCATCAAATAGCTTGTCCTGGGCAGAACTTTGCCAACCCAAAAGTCCTCCGGAATTTCTCTCTCTCATATGTCAGATGTCCCGCCTCTGCAGCCGTCAAATTCAAACCATCAGTTACATCCTGAATATATATTCTCCGTGGTCTTCCTCTTCTTCTCTTTGCCGGTATGTCTCCCTCCGTGATGGTCTTCTCCAGCCCTTCATGTCTTTTTATATGTCCAAAATATCTCAATTTTCTCTTTCTTATTTGTAGCATCAGTTTTCTTTGATTTAGAGTTCTTTCTGGATAGATACATTCGTTCTCTTTTCTATCCGTTATATACGAAGGACTCTTCTGTAACACATATTCTAAAGCCCATATATATTTTTCCACTGTCTTATTAAATGTCCATGCTTTACACCCATACGTTGACGCTGGGAATATGCATGCTCTTAGTATTCTGCTCTTTGTTTTCCTATCAGTTCTGTTCCATACTGTTCTTAATTCTTTAAATTTTTTTTAAAGCCATGTTTGTTTTTCTTTTAATTTTCTTCATCCCATTTCCATATGTTGTTAGCGGTGTCATCAAGTGACTCAATCTATTTATAACTTGATTTAAAATGTTATCCAATCTGGCAATCTTTCTCTGAGCATTTTCATTTTCCGTCTTAATATTATTATGTCTTAACTAATGCAGATTTTTTCTTATCTTCATTTCAAATTAAATAGCAGTTCGTATGGACACTCAGACATGTATACCTAGGGGGCTTATTTTCAATTAGTTAAAATATCCTTTTCAGCTGTATCTTTCTCCTGTGCGCTGGCTAGTCCTGCGGGTTGAGTGCTTGATTTTCAATATATATAAACGGTTCTTGCTGTCTTGTACTGGCAAAAGATGGTAAAATATTTTAGGGCATTTTTTTTATCTTTCTAATGAATTTTGCCCGGTAAACTGTTTTTCAGCCTGCTCTTCTCTATACTTGAACAGTCAATGGTTCTTTTACGGGATCAACTTACGGGCCTACGTTTATCGTCCGTGTAAGAAAGGGCTAGCAACTTGATCTCACTTACACTGAGATCAAGGATCTGTGGAAAAATGTCCCGATTGCTCACGAGGGCGAAACGATTTCCTTTGGATAGAGAGTCCAAGATGGCGACGTAAACAAGACGTGATAATTCATGTGGATGTGTTTACGGTGATTGAATGTGTTCATTAAGGATGAACCTACGACAAGTTCAGCAAACCGGTAGGGGATTTAATTGTTCACAAGAATCTGCTCTAGATATTGTGCAAGAACTAAGTAAACTGAAGAAATCTATCAAAGATCGGACCATATAAGAAATGAGAAAATTAGAAGAACAGTCGGAACAACACCTGCTATTAGATTTATTGAAAAACAGACTCAAATGGTTTGGCCACTTGGTCAGAATGAACCCGAATACACCAGTTGCAAGAGCGTACAACCTGAAAATGGAATCATCAAGAGGAAAGGGCAGACCAAGAAAAAGATGGGTTGATGGAGTTACAGACATCTTAAAACTCCACAATACCACAACATATCAAGCGACCGAGCGTGCATTATCTCGGAAACCGATCATCAGTTCAACCTGCTACGCCTAGCGGCAAAAAAGCAGAGAAGGACAAAAGAAAGAAAGAAAGAGAGAGAGTCGATCACCTGACCTCTACGCTACAGAGACGTTCCAAGGAATGTAATTCAGGAGAGCAACCTGCTGTATCAGTCGCGTATTATTAGAAGAAAGTGATAATTAAATAAATCAGAAAACCACCATTATTAACACAAGATGACCATCAAATCACGAGAGTAATAGAACAAGTTGTCATTCTGTGATACAGAAAATGACACATTGCATTTCGCAGTGGCGGCTCGTGATCATTTTTGTTGGTGGAACCAGACAAAAGATTATGAAAAAACCATGGTTTTGGGTTGTTATATTTTAATTTATAAAATACTAAATACACGTTACACATTATTTTTGGTGGGGCCCGGTCCCACTGGCCCTTAATGACGAGCCGCCACTGGGATTTCGCAGACCTAATTCAAGGTTTGAAATTCAGTAATTGGTACAAATGGCAAGCACCCCAGATTGTCGAGCACAAACTTCAAGACTTCCTCGAATATGATTAACAGAGGCAAACCCACTGACCTAGTGAAGCAGCATTAGAAAAAACACTACACTACCTTACTGCGAGATTTAAAAAATACATTGAAATTCATACAAACGGGAGCATGTTAATTATAAAAAAGAAAATGTCTGTGGCTGTTTGATTATTTCTCGAAAAACTCCCATAAACTGAGCTTTGAAATCATACAATTTTCGTAGATTATTCAGCACATGTAATTGATGGCTTGAACATGACGGCTGCAGAGGCGGGACATCTGGCCAATGAGAGAGAGAAATTCCGAAAGACTGTAGTTCTGCTCAGGACTAAGTTATTTGATGATGGTGATTCAGTTCAACTATTTTGTACTCGCTACATTGTCCCATTTCCGAGCTATATGTATTCTTAACGAGTGTCAACGCGTGTTATACGTTAAATGTCAACAGGTTCAATCATTTCATATATAACGCATCTGTGTGTGTCAAGAATTTCAAGGATTTGTTACGAATTAGCTAAGAGAAATAGTTCAGTGACATATACGTGACATCCAGAGTTGAACAAATTAAAGTATGGAAGAGTTCACCATCAAGCCAAGAGATAGGGGGTGTTGAGGGTCCATTGCACTCAACCTTTGATTCGGAGACAGTTGATGACGATGATAATGATACGGGAATATGCTTTTTCCGATACCAAGTTTGGTAGTAATAGCCGTCCATCATTATCAAGGTGCGTGTCCTTTATAGGATGTTGCTCTCTTTACAGCTGAAATTCCCTCTGTCTATAGCCAGTTCACCCTCCTCGTCGATGGTCATATTCATGGTTTCTTTAATATCTTGAAGCCATCTTCTTCTTGGTCTGCCTCTGCGTACTGGGACATCGTGACGCATGATGTTGCCAAAGTATCTAATTTTGCTGTATTGTATATTGTTTATCTATCTATTACATTGGACACACCTTGCGGAGAAATTATCAAGAATATCAAAGCAGGCATTGAAGTGGGATGCAAAGGGTTTAAGAAAGAGATGATGACATAAGGAGACCCTGAAACGAACTTTGCTGAGAGAGGCAAGAAATATCTGTCTCAGTTCCATGGAGGAGATTGAGCGAGTTGCCCAGGATAGAAGGGTATGGAGAAATTACTTGCGGGCCCTATGTAACGTATAACGGTACGAGAGGAATTATTATTATTATATTGTTTATTAGCCAATTGTCTTTAACATTCAATTCTTTCAGGACATCAGTGTTCTTCCTTTCTTTGTGTCCATTATTCCTAGGATATTTCTGTAGCATTTCGTTTCGAAGGACTGAATTGTCGTTCTTGTTGTTTGTGTAATAGACGTCCATCACAAGATATTATTCCATTAGCCTCAGACGTGTGCTGCTGCACCTCTCTAGTGTGTGTGTATGGAGGTGACTGTAGAGTCAAATTCTTGAACACAATCCCCTACCACAGGAGGGTCATACATGATCGAGGTTTGAAATGTGTGTTGTGTGTTCCGTCTTTTTGCGAAGCACTGATTTCTCCTGTTCAACTTCACGACGATTCTCAGCTATGTGAGGTCCTCTTGTGTTATTACAGCGCCACATTTGGTGATCACGCATGGGATTCCCAGCACGTGGTGTTTATATTGAAGCATTTTAGAGACACTTTAAGCAATTTTTTTTCTGTCCACCAACTGAACGTCTACCTCCTTCAAGCTCGTTATACATCACCTGTTATGGGATGCGTTTATCAGGCATCCAAGCAGCGTGAACGGTTCATCTCATAATTAGTTTAATATAAAGACAACGTTTCAAGCTAATGAGAGGAAGGAACGATTGAATCATTGATAGACTTATATGACCATCATCATTGCACTTCGAGGAATAGCTGTGTGTGCTCCGATTCCTTTCTTACACTTGAATATCTTACCTGCAGTCTATATGGTATACATTTTTATCTCATTAAGGTAGGGTTTTGAAAATGAAAATCGTGGCATATCCTAAAGGACGTAGCCATCAACCACAGTAAACGAGTCTTTGATTTTCTAGGCACCCTTATACGTTCAGTAGTTTGCCATTGCTTTCTGAACGGTGAGGTCTATTTTTACCTTAGTAAAAATCCCACGGAAACGAATTTGATTTCCAAACTTGCCCACCGTGGGGTTTGAACCAGGTACGCTTGAGTTCGTGATCGAGCTCACTACCGCTTGAGCTACAGGGTAGGGTTTTACCAATGAGTAAAACAACTTAAAATGAAAGACATGATGACATAGATTGTAGATAATGAATAGTTAGACTCTTAGTAGAAATGACTGAAAAAAATTATAATTTTACACTCTTTACATTTTAATTATGTAGAAAAACAATACTGTGGGTTTTATGGGGAAGGGGGACAATGAAGTGGCAGGTTGCTCCTAGTAACACGATAACAATAATTCTATTTGTCACGATCCATATTTTTTTTTTGAATTGCTCGTGTGTCTTGATTTCTTTTGCTTTCTGCGCGTAGCTCACGCACTTGTTCTGGTTGTCTCTCCTATACTCTTTCCATCTCCATGTAGTTGTTACAATGCAGCAGGTTAGTTTACTTATCTAAGTTTCCTTCCACGTAGTCAGAGCTTTTTGCAAAACCTTCCCTCTTGATATTCACAATATAGATAGAGACTGTAGTAAAACTATGTAGAATGGCGAAACATGTAATAACAAAGTACTGTAGTTTTACAAAATACAAAAACAATGACAATACACAGCAACGTTTTGACCAAAAGGCCTTTATCAAGCACAACGATACAACAAACCTGACAGATAACTCAGAACACTACATATAGACTTTAACAAAGTTATAGCAACGGTTAAAAACGAATGAAAATATGTGACTAAAACGAATAACGAAATAAATAAAAACTGTAAGTGGAAAAAGAAGAGAAACAATACAAAAATCAAGTAAATATATGACTCATATACATTTAGCATATACTCTTGATATTCCCGAATTAGTACACAAAAAGTTGGAAACACTAGCTAGTACTATACATTGCTTTCTCACGGCTTGCTAGGTACGCTTAGTCACCGAGTCCATCACTTCTATTTCGTTCATTATCAAACTAGTTTTTATCATAGCTAACACATCATGTCGACAGATTGTTCCAATATTCATCACTTTTAGTCATGCTTGGTTAGGGTTGTTCAACCGTTCTGATTGACTGATCGATCGTTCTTCCAGTATGTATCCATCTTTTGTGTACTTGAAAACCCTATTGTCAAATATACTCGATTGCGTGTGTATTACTGCATGTGTATATAACTACATGTATCTATAACTTCATGTGTCTATAACTTCATGTACATATCTGTCATTACTGCACGTAGTACCGCTTTTTATGGCGGTGTACGACAGGTGTAACGTAAACCTGGGGAATTTAATGGCTGCATAGCTAGTGCAGTCAGGGCAAAATTGTTCAAGTTAGGATTTTACTTTTATGCCGCCGACAGGTAAAAAATCAGTGGCCTTACCGTAGGTTAACACGGGTCTCCTGCATGAGACTCGGCTCTAATTCATTCGGTTAGACCAGCGTTTCCCAAAGTGGGCGGTACCGCCCCCTTGTGGGCGCTGAAGCGTTCTAGGGGAGGGGCGATAGTGTGTTCAGAAGAATGGGTTGTTTTTTGGGTTTTCCGATCCAGAAGCACTTGAGCTGAAAGCTCTTCGGCTCGGTGTCATGGACATCGTAACCCTTCGGTTCGGTGCCACGAACACCGTAAATCTGGGGAACCTGTAGCTTTTCTGCCAGTCCGCGGAGTTGAACCAGCACTCACAGAGGACTTGTCACCCGTAGTCCAACGCGCTACGAACACGCTGGGCACTCGGGCAGGTGGCTGCTTAAAGAAGAAATTAATAATAATATTTTAAAATAAATTATTTTCGTGATTTTGCAATTGAATAATCATTTAAAATTTTTATTCTGCATTTTAATTCATCTTATGCCCGTCTTACACGATCCATTTTTTCATCAATTTTCTATTTCATGAATATAATCATTTGAAAATTGACCATGTATTACAGAAATATATATCAGTTTTCTATGTCAAACAGAAAATAGAGCATGTATATATATGGGAGGTGGGGGCGTTGGCAAACTGTTATAATGTAATGTGGAGGGTTGCGTTACAAAGTGTATGTTGTGCAAAGTGGGCGGGGGCCTAAAAGTTTGGGAATCTATGGACTAGACACTCCTCGCATATTAAGTATATTCTTGTTTCGTGTAGAGATCAGAGCACCATTTTTAGACTCTGAACCCAACACATAACACTTAATAATCACTTGAACAGAATTCATCCACAACACACTCCAGAGTGCTAACTGTGTGCACATCATCATGAAACCGTTCACCACCACCTCTTCAAGTGTCAAGCACTAGATGACATCAGAAAGACCCTCCTTCCTCCAAGACCAGATAAATGGAACACATTATACGGAACAAAAAGAACAACTTACAAACACATGCAGATACCACTATATAGTATCGGGCCGAAGGGCAAAAGCTCAAGTGCCGCTGGATCATTGAAGAAGAAGATAGTTCCACTTATTGGCTACCTTTTCTCTTAATTTATTCTTATATATTGTTCCAAGAGCTTTGTCAATAATAGTTCATGTTTATTCTCGACATTTGCAAAATACTTCTGGTGTACGTCTGGTTGTTTCAGTTCTTCTTCGAACGCTCCATATCGACCACTCTTTGTGGTTTGTATGTGATCTGAGTCTAAGAGCGATTGTACGTTGTGCCAACTTATGCGCATATGCCGTCTAGGCCAGCACATCCGATTTAGTGCCAGCATTTTATTGACTAGGGTAGCTTTCCCTAGAACTGTGAGAAGGATTGGTTTTCTACTTGGACGTCATCTTGCTGGAGAAGGATGATCGGCGTTCTAAAAGTATCGCCCTTAACCATTGCTTGAGTTTGTACCAGTCAATCCTTTGCATTATCGGCCTTACTTTTCTATCCATGCTTTTAGTTCTGATTTGTCTATCAGTGTCTTTTTACGTTTTATCTGTTTTGTATTTGCAACTTTTAAAATTAATTTTATTAGCACGGTGTAATGATCTGAGTTTATATCTTCACCTGTGTATGTTTTTGGTATTCCTAAAGTTTTTTTTTTAAAATCTGCAAGTTGTTTTAAAATTGTAAATGTAAACGCTGAATAATTGGTTTGAATCAGTGTCACTGCACTCACGGTGACACCAACATGTGCTCAGTCATTTCTGTCAGCTGACAGTGACATCAACAGAGCACTCCTTCTTCTTCTTTGCATTCGTTCTTTCCGACTAATTTTAATCACTCTTTGTGATATGTTTGATCTTTGCCAAGAACGTGTATACGTTGCACATTGGTTTGGTAGGCCCCTAAACGCATAGACTTTTACATGTTTAGGACACGTGCATCCGATTTCAGCCAAACCTCCTTAGTCGTCTCTTACGACATGCGTGGCAGGTAACAGTGGTTCTATTCTTTACACCCAAATTTGGGCCCCGATAACCACTCGGGCGTACAGAGCACTTACATAGTAGTTCTCGCGACTAGTCCAAAATCACAGATGCATATATTACATCATATGTATCTATATTATATCACATATTCCAAATATGTTCTGATGTATGCAGTGGCGGCTCGTCATTAAGGGTCAGTGGGGCCGGGCCCCACTAAAATAATGTATAACGTGTTTTTATTATTTTATAAATTAAAATATAGCAACCAAAAACAATGATTTATTCAGAAAAAAATGTCTGGCCCTGCCAATAAAAATGATCACGAGCCGCCACTGGCTGTATGGCTGTAAGACATATCATGTGCTCGTTGATCTAAGAATTGAGTTACAGATATTCACCAAAATATGTATCCGCTGTATAATTCGCATCGGATTGCCAGAAGTGGTAACAAATTTACAACTGTGGAGGAGAACAAGATAGTATGGAGTTTAAAAAGAGAATGTGGTCCTTGTTTTCCACATTTATTTGGAAAGTAACCTAAATTATAGCTAGATATTTAGTTGACAGAAACCAACACTGAAAAAAAGAACGAGGATATCAAAGATCATAGAATGAGGAGGACAGGAAGTCGATTTCTCAAAGGCTGAGTTGAAAAAGATACCTAAAAATATAAATTAGTGATAGGAGTTACAGTTGTATCCTACATTCCGTTGGAAACATAAATATTGTAGTAGTAGTTGTTGTAGGTGGCGTCTGTGGCTTAAGGGATTCGGTCTATTAACTCCGACGTTCTGAGTTCGAATCACGCTGCGGACTATTTGGTTGCAAATTGTTTCGCGTGGATTTTTACAAAAGGACTATGGTATCACCCGTTCAGAAAGCAATGGCAAACTACTGAAAGTAATAATGCCTAGAAAAATCACAAGCAGTGTTAAAAAGATAGGAGTTGATTCGCAAAGTCCTGTACAGGATATGCAATTAACTTTAGTTGTTGTAGTAGTAGTACTAGCAGTAGTATAAGTTGGTGCAATAGTAGTAATAGTAGTAGTGGTAGTAGTAGTAGTAGTTGCTGTAATAGTAGTAGTAGTAGTAACATTGTTATTATTAGTAGTAGTTGCAGTAGCAGTTGTATTAGTAGTGGTAGTAGTAATAGTAATAGTAGCAGTAGTAAAGAATCAGTATGTGTTGAAGTGTGTGTGAGTGTGTGTGTGTGTGTGTGTGAAAGAATGTCAAGGCGTGGGGATAAAACTAAAAATATTTAACGTTGTGTCGTTTATATTTCTAAAAATAAATTGCTACAAAATATTTGAATTCATTTCTTCAATATAGGCAGATGTCATCCAATACTTTACAGAACAAACAGTACGCCAGCACAAACTCTTCATCTCTCTTGGACTGAGCTCAATAACGAGGGCGAATGTAACAACTGTAAGTACATTGTCTTCAATTATTATGGCAAATATAAATTATCAGTGGCGACTCGTCATTAATTAAAGAGGGGCCTGGCCCCACCAAAAATAATGCGTAACGTGCATTTATTATTTAATAAATTAAAATATAACCTAACCCAAAACCATGATTTTCCCCAAAATTTGTGTCTGGCCCACCAACAAAAACGATCACGAGCCGCCACTGTTAATGATTAAAATCTATGTGTAGAATATAAAGGCGCTAAAGGCAATTATAACTTATTCTGCTATAAAGCAAAACAGGGTTGAAAAAAATAAAGAGCCTACACATTTGGAGTGTGTGGTCAGTGTTTTCTAGTGCAGTTATCACATAAGCACATCGCTGAATTGTCAATGGAGAATGTCGCGTGCATGTGTCGACGAAAACTATAACTGCCAGTTCTCATTCTGTAGTTCATGCAGTTTCCGTCACATGATAAGAGATGTTCTGGGACTTGAATGAATGTGCCTCGGTGAGATGTTCTGTGTTATTGGAAAATGACTAAAGATATAAAAAGCAAGTTGAATGCGTTTGATGCCCGAGTGGTTACCGGGGCCCAAATTTGGGTTGTAAAGAATAGAACCACTGTTACCTGCCACGCATGTCGTGAGAGGCGACTAAGAAGGTTTGGCTGAAATCGGATGCATGTGTCCTAAACGTGTAGAAGTCTATGTGTATAGGGGCCTACCAAACCAATGTACAACGTATACACGTTCTTGGCAAAGATCAAACATATCACAAAGAGTGATTAAAATTGGTCATAAAGAATGAACGCAAAGAAGAAGAAGGAGAAGAAGAATGCGTTTGAAAATAAATGTCTGCGAAAAATAATGAATATAAAATGGAACAAGTTCATGAGAAGTTATGAAATCAGACAAATGTCTGGCCAACCACTAGCACCAACTGTTTAAAGAAGAAGAAGATGGAGATATGTTGTGCATACCATGAGAAGAAATGATAAAAGAAAATCAAAAGCAGGCATTGAAGTGGGAGGTAAAAGGTTAAAAAAAAATAGGACGTCCAAGAGAAACCCTGAAACGAACTTTGCTGATGGAGACAAGAAATATCGGGCTCAATTTCACGACGAGATTGAGCGAGTTGCCCAGGACAGAGCGGTATAGAGAAATTACTTGCAGGCCTTATGTAAAATATAACGGTACGAGAGGAATATATATATATATATATATATATATATACAGTGGCGGCTCGTGACCATTTTTGTTGGTGGGGCCAGACACATATTTTTGGAAAAATCATGGATTGGGTTTGTTATTATTTAATTTATAAAATAATAAATACATGTTATATATTATTTTAGGTAGGTACCACTGGCTCTTAATACACTTTATATATATATATATATATATATATATATATTTATATATATATATATGTTTAAGGTTTCATGGTAGGTCAATCCATAGTATATATGCTCCATTGCCCTGCCAGTTTTAATCAGTCGGTCGGCTGTGTCGTTACTCGTTGTGCCGCAAAAAAAATCGATCTAATACTCAATAATTTGTTCAAGGTCCGACTGTTCTCTACTACCTGCACAGTAGTCGGTTGTCTTGGTAATCGCCTGGTCCACATTTGCAGACAGCACAAAGAATATGCCAGTCACAGAAGCTTGAGCATTACTAGAGCAGATGGCGTGCATGCACGGTTGACTGACTCGACAGAAGAAGTGGTTGAATGAGCAATGCGTAATTAAATTTGTGAGTAATTGTTCGATAGTCTGGATACGAAGGAGGGAGTTGATCAGGATTGTGTGTGTGTTTGAGTTAGTGTATGTTTGACTGCGTCAACTAACGTTTTAGTAAGTGTATGAGTGTATGCATGAGTTAGTGTATGTCTGACTACGTTAACTAACTAGTTAGTGAGTGTATGGGTGAGTTTTGTATGTTTAATTCAACCAATCAAGTGCCATGCCTGTCGGCGTAGGCGATAATGTCTCTCCACAACTCTCTCTGTTTGGTGCATTTAATCAGTTCTGACGTCGATCTTGTGTCGAACCATGATGGCAGGCCATCCAGCATCTTCTCCCTCTGTCTTCCGCGATATCTTCTTCCCTGAATTTTACCTGTTGTTACCTTCTTATTTTGTCAGCACACTGTTACCGGGTTGTTAACCCAGTGTCGTGGTTTTATGTATTTGTCTTGCGCTTCTCTGGTGACTTGTTTGATGGTTTTCTTAGCCCCCTGGCAGAATTCAACTACGTTATCTATCCACCTTTTCCTCGGTCTTCCTCTTGCCTTCCTTCCTGATATTCTGTCATGGAAAGCTTCATAGGCAGTTTGGTCTGTTCGCATTCTTACTAAATGGCCAAATCACTTCATTCTCTGTTTCGCTATATAATTCAAGCACGGTCTTGTTCCAACCTTTTCTCTGATGCTGGTATTCGTTACTCTGTCGATACTTGTGTTGTTGGTGACTTTGCGGAGACATCTCATTTCGCATGTTACTATTTTCTGTGTATGTTCTTATTCATTGTCCATGTTTGGCATTGGTAACATAGAGTGGGTATGAAGATGCTGTTGATCAACTGTTGTTTAGCTGTGAGTGAGATGTTTGGATGTCTAAGTAGTGGCGTTAGTTGGTAGGTTATTGCATTTGCTATCTGGACTTTAGTTTCTACCTCTCTGTCGAGTATTTCATCCTGTGTAAATATGCTTCCTAGGTACTTGAATTTCTGTACTTGCTCTATTGTACTGCATTTGATGTTGATGTTAAGTGTATTATGTTTCCTTCCTATATTCATTACCTCAGTTTTGGCTATGTTTATGTTCATGTCATATTTGTTACAGTTATAATATAAGGTGTCGATATGATGTTGTAGCTCTTGTTCTTGTTGGTAAATCAAACATTATTCATCAGCAAATAACAATTCATTAATTGTTTCCGTTTCTAATTTTGACTCCTGTGTAATTTTATCCATGTATGTTATAAAAAGAAGATGTGAGAGGACACGCCCCTGTCTGACCCCTGATGTAATAGGGAACCAGTCTGTCATTCCCACTGTTGTTCTTACTGAGCTTTGACTTTCTTTGTATAAGGACATAATGTTGCCTAATAATTGTCCTTGTACACCAAACTCCTCAAGGGTCTTCCATAGTTTGTCTCTGTTGATCCTATCAAAAGCCTTCTCTGGTCAATAAAGATTATGTTCTTGTTTTTGTTATATTCAATTGTCTGCTCACAGATCTGTCTCAGTGTAAATATTGCATCTGTGCAACTTTGTTATATTCAATTGTCTGCTCACAGATCTGTCTCAGTGTAAATATTGCATCTATGCAACTTTGTTATATTCAATTGCTTGCTCACAGATCTGTCTCAGTGTAAATATTGCATCTGTGCAACTTTGTTATATTCAATTGTCTGCTCACAGATCTGTCTCAGTGTAAATATTGCATCTGTGCAACTTTGTTATATTCAATTGCTTGCTCACAGATCTGTCTCAGTGTAAATATTGCATCTGTACAACTTTGTTATATTCAATTGTCTGCTCACAGATCTGTCTCAGTGTAAATATTGCATCTGTACAACTTTGTTATATTCAATTGTCTGCTCACCAGTGGCGTAGCTAAGGGGGGGCGAGGGGGCGGACCGCCCCGGGTGACAGCATATGGAGGGTGACACTATGTCACCTCCAACAACATTTTTCAGCCAGGCTAAGGTGCGAAAATAGTCTGAAAATAGAATTGTGATAAAAACCCAACCAACACAGGAAATGTGACCGTTATGACGTCACATATTTCGAATTTGAATCTATAAACCGTCGAAAATATTGTCTGAGCGAGTACAGCTCTTTTGGTGAGTCATTTTTCTTATATTTTTCTTATAATTTATTTCGAACAATGTTCGAAAATAAATGACAACCATGGCTTTGTCGAATTATATGAAAGAACGTCGACGACAGCATAATATCAATGGAAGCTGTCGAAAGACGACAGCTTCCATTGATATTATGCTGGGCATGTACAGTCCGCAAGATGCAAGGATGTACATTTGACAAAGCAGTTGTTTACCATTTACAAACTACAATGGACATTTATGAAATTTTCGTCAAATTTATAGGACTAAAAACAGAAAGTAAAATATAAATAAAAGAACTTTTTAAAAATCTCCTTTTGCTAATGGACTAAAAAGCAGGTAACTTCTTGGAGCTTGTTGAATTGTTATCTCACTACGATGTAGCGTTAAGAGAACATCTTGTCAGACTCCAGGAAAGAACAGACAGATTGTTGGATCTGGCTGTTCTGTCCATTGAACACGAGCTTACAAGAAAAATAGATTTTGACGATGTCATTGACCTGTTTGCCACAATGAAAACAAGAAGACATTCCTTCTAGGACTATAGTGTCGAAGGACATTCTTTTGGTCTGTGCATTGCCGTATTTTGCATTTAGATGTTCTGAAAGTGAACAGTTGCATTTTAAAAATCTTTGGATTTGAACTATTTGTTTTGTGGTATTGGATTTGGATTTTGTCTTGGATCATACATGTAAGCAGTAACGTACCGGTCAGTAGAGTAAAGTAGAGCCTAGAGGTAGAGTATGTATGAAAATTTAGCTACACCTAACCATTCAGCAAAGGGTCGTGTGGGGTCACTGGGGTGACATTTGAACGGACCGCCCCGGGTGACGTTTACTCTAGCTACGCCACTGCTGCTCACAGATCTGTCTCAGTGTAAATATTGCATCTGTACAACTTTTCCCCTTCCTAAACTCAAACTATCAATTGCTTAACTGGAGCTCTAGTCATAGTCTGTCTCTGCTTTCTAGTATTCTTGCATACATCTTTCCTACATGACTCAACAATGAGATGCCCCTGTATGTTTCACAATCTCGTTTGTCTCCCTTGTTCTTCCAGATGGGGACTATAATTGCTCTCTGTCAGTCAGTTGGAGCCTCCTGAGCCTCCTATGCTATATTAAATATTCTTGTCAACCATTTTATTGCTGTTGTTTTACATGCAAGTAACATTTCTGTTGTGAGACCATCTATTCCTGCTGCCTTGTTTCTTTTACTTTGTTGTAGGGATTTTTGAACTTCAGATTCTAATATACTCAATTGGTGGCCTTCTTTAATTTGTATCTGGTGTCTCGCTGCCTCTTTTGGCCCACAATTTAATAGTTCTGTGGAATATTCCTTCCATCTGTGTTTGACATCATGTGAGCTTGTTATTGGTTTCTTGGGCTTGTTATTAATGATGATGGATGGGTTGTATTTTTCTTCTCTCAGTCTCATTGCCTTGATGCTTCTGTCGAACTTTCTTGGTGACTCTGTACATTCCTTTTCCTATTTGCTCTCAGTAATTTGCCCATGATTCTGATTTTGCTGTTGTAACCGATCTTTTGCTGTCTCTTCTTGCTTTTCTATATATCATATAGTCTCCTTCAGATTTTGACTTTTGCTGTCTCTTCTTGCTTTTTTATATGTGATGTAGTTTCCTTCAGATTTTGCTGTCTCTTCTTGCTTTTTTATATGTGATGTAGTTTCCTTCAGATTTTGCTGTCTCTTCTTGCTTTTTTATATGTGATTAAATCTCCTTCAGATTTTGCTGTCTCTTCTTGCTTTTTTATATGTGATTAAATCTCCTTCAGATTTTGCTGTCTCTTCTTGCTTTTCTATATGTGATGTAGTTTCCTTCAGATTTTGCTGTCTCTTCTTGCTTTTTTATATGTGATGTAGTCTCTTTCAGATTTTGCTGTCTCTTCTTGCTTTTTTATATGTGATGTAGTCTCTTTCAGATTTTGCTGTCTCTTCTTGCTTTTCTATATGTGATGTAGTCTCTTTCAGATTTTGGCTTTTGCTGTCTCTTCTTGCTTTTCTGTATGTGATGTAGTCTCCTTCAGATTTTGCTGTCTCTTCTTGCTTTTTTATATATGATGTAGTCTTCTTCAGATTTTGACTTTTGCCTCTTGTGAAAACACTTTTTCTTTTCTTGAATAGAGCTTTTAATGCATTCCACCATGCTGTGTGTTTTTTGTGGTTTCCCAGTTTTTTGAGACCACATTTCTCTTGCATTATTTGCAGGATACATGTTTTAAAATTCTGGCATTCCTCTTCTATTTTGTTTTGTTTCTCTAATGTGTTACATGAGAACTTAACTGCGTCTTCGATTTGGCTCTTAATTTCTCTGTCTTCTAATATCTCAATATTTATTATTTCAATTTGTTGATTACCCTTGCACTGTTGTGTCCTAGCTGGTTTATATCTCAATATTTATTATTTCAATTTGTTGATTACCCTTGCACTGCTGTTTTCTAGCTGGTTTATATCTCAATATTTATTATTTCAATTTGTTGATTACCCTTGCACTGCTGTTTTATAGCTGGTTTATAGATCCAAAGTACTACAGGTCTGTGATCAGAGTCTATTACTGCATTTGGGATGGCTCTTGAATTTTTTATTCTCCTTCTGTCGCTCTTTCTTGTTAGTATAAAATCTATTTTTGATGCTTGATGTGTGTTGTTCCATTTGTACCAGGTCAGTATCTGGCTTCTCTTATGTTGGTAGAAAGTGTTGCTAACGGCTAGTTCATGTTCTACACATAAGTTCAGTAGTTGTTCTTCGTTACTATTGCATTTAGTTGTTGTATCACTAAATGGGTCCTAGATGCGTCTCCCACAGTGTTTTGCGCTGTCTACTCTTCCGTTGAAATCTCCCATAATATCCAAGCTGTCTGTGTCTTTTACTTTACTGATGATATCATTTATGCGGTTGTAATATTCTGTTCTTTCTTCTTCACTGTATGTGTCGTTGCATGGGGGCGTAGACTTGTACGCAGTGGCGGCTTGTGCTCATTTTTGTTCGTGGGGGCAGACAAAAATTTTCGGAAAAATCATGGTTTTGGGTTAGGTTATATTTTAATTTATAAAGTAATATGTACACGTTACACTTTATTTTTGGTGGGGCCCGGCCCCAATGGCCCTGATGAGCCGCCACTGCTTGTACGTATGTAACTTTTCTATTACCTTGGGCTAGTCTGACACCTATGATTCTTTCTGATACATAATCAGTTTCTAATATATATTGTGCTGTTGTGGGTTCAATGATAAATCCTACGTCATGTTTGTTATTCTCGTTTGATTGAGTTTCTCACCATATGAGTGTAAATTTGTATGTATTTTCCTGACACCTTGTCCTTTCCTTTTCATTTCAGCTACTCATGTTGTTACCAAATGTTTTCTCTCTCTCTCTCTCTCTCTGTCGTTCCCCGCCTAGATCGATGAACCAAATTTTAATCATGAATTGTACCGTTGTTTTTAGGGACTCCGTCTCTCCGTACAGCTTCTCGCGAAGCTCTGTGTTAACGGGCCAGGTTTCGCTTCTCGGGCCAAATGTTCTAAACCTTCTCTTCGCATTATATGCCCAAAGAACCTTGATTGTCGGATAATTATGTTAGCTAATTAGCTAGTGATTGTATGAGTGAGTTAATGATTGTATGAGTGTGTTCGATAATGAGCTAATGAGTGTATGAGTGAGCTAATGAGTGTATGAGTGAGTTAGATATATATTGTATAATCGTGTGTATGAGCTAATATGTTAGTGGGTGTATGAATGAGTGAGCTCGTGAGTGTATGAGTTAGTTAGTGTAAGTATGCATGTTTGAGCTAATAGATTAGTGACTTGAGTTTATGAGTGATTGAGTGTGTGTATGATGAGTTAGTATAAAAATAAATGTAGCTAATGAATGAGGTCATGCTGATACAATAAAGGGATTAAAGGAGTCATCTGTCAGAGTCGTCATAATCCCCCAATAACTGACTACATCTGGTACATATTCGCTGACACATAATATATTAAATGAGCGATCAGCTGATAATTTCATTAAGTGAACAGGCACAGTAATGACATTAAAAAACGCTTAAAATCGGACTTATTTATTTTTCGTTACTATACGAGTGTTACAGTGGTTCTAAAAATTGTGATTTAAAGGTTCCCCGCTTTCTCAAAACAGGAATTCAGGTAGCAAAACAAGCAAATGCTAAACATGTGTGAGAGGGCTTGAGTTCAAAAACATCACCACACGACAAAACACTTCAGCAGGATCATTTCCCAAAGGAAGCACCGCATGACTAAAAGAAATAATGAATTAGTATCTTCGACCAACTAAGCTGGAAAACAAATAAAAGCGAGTCAGGTATGTAGAAAACAGGCTGTATTGTATTTGTTGCACAATATTGCTTACCAAACAGTTAGAAGACAAAATTGATGCATTTGAGATGTGGATATATAGAAGAATATACAGAGTTTCATGGACAGAAAAACAGACAAATAAACAAGTTTTAGGAAAACTAGGCATGAAGAAACAATTATTAAGAGAAATAAAATTCAGACAAGTAAAGTATTTTGGGCACATAAAAAGACATGACTCCATGATAAAACATTTACTAGAGGGGAAAGTTGAGGGGAGAAGAGCAAGAGGAAGACCGAGAGATAAGTGGGAGGAAACTTTAAGAAATGGACAGGTTACAGTCTGGCAGTGTGCAACGCCAAGGCGAAAGACAGAGGATGCTGGAGATTCATTACAGCCAACCTTCGATGTGGAGACGGCACCTGATGATGATTGCTTATATATAATTTACTACAGAGCAACAGTTAATTCTCTCTCTCTCTCTCTCTCTCTCTCTCTTTGTCGTTCGTTCTTCACCCCAATTTTATCATTCTTCTTGTGATATATAATTGATCCTTTGACAAGAATCCTTGATCTACGTTGACGATTATGCGCCCATGGTGACTAGTCCCGTCTACCCGATTTCAGCCAGCTGTTGATTTATTAGGGTAGCTTGCCTTAGGGGCAGTTAATTCAAGGTACATCTTGATGATCATCACGTCCTTGGTGATCATCACAAATATCAGCTTACAAAGTGCCTGGAAACAAGCACACACAAGATCATTACGCACCCCAACACTTCTATAAAGAAGTAAATGGTGGAAGAGAAGAAGAAGAAGAAGAAGAACCTCTTGATCGATCTCTCTTTGCCTTTTACCCCGGGTTGGGGCATAGGCCCTCAACCAACTCATGCCAAGTCTTCCTATCTCTAGCTATCTCCTGCAGCTCCCTCCAGCTCTTCTTTATATTGTTGATCTCCGCCTCCAAATCTCGTCTCCATGTATTTCTCGGCCTCCCTTCTTTCGCTGTCCCTGCGGGTTCCAGGCAAGGACCCTTCTTGTTATATTCCCCTCCGGTTTTCGCAAAGTGTGTCCTATCCAGAACCTCTTGATGACATTCATAAATAAAAAATAATTTGAGAATCATTGAAGCAGGTAGATGAGTTAATGTTTGCCTAAACTATGACAACCCCAGCTACAAAATATGTAATTTCTGTTTAACTTAGTGTTGTTTAATTATTGTGTCAGAGTACTTCAATGTACTGTAGTATAGGTTTTTAATGTACGTGTAGCAGTTAAGTGTCCTGGGGAGATGCAATTGTTTTGCTTGCTAAGTTTATTATAGGTATTTCTGTTGTTATGTAAGCAGACGTCTTTGTTCAATTGTAGTCGACTTGGCACAACGCAGGAAGCTATGATAGCACTATTATCATTATACTTTGGTCATAACGGCAGGAAGTCGTGCTAGGACTGTCATCATTATACTTCGGTGACAACGGCAGGAAGCTATGATAGCACTATTATCATTATACTTCGGTGACAACGGCAGGAAGTCGTGCTAGGACTGTCATCATTATACTTCGGTGACAACGGCAGGAAGCTATGATAGCACTATTATCATTATACTTCGGGGACAACGGCAGGAAGTCGTGCTAGGACTGTCATCATTATACTTCGGTGACAACGGCAGGAAGCTATGATAGCACTATTATCATTATACTTCGGTGACAATGGCAGGAAGCTATGATAGCACTATTATCATTATACTTCGGGGACAACGGCAGGAAGTCGTGCTAGGACTGTCATCATTATACTTCGGTGACAACGGCAGGAAGCTATGATAGGACTATTATCGTTATACTTCGGTGACAACGGCAGGAAGCTATGATAGCACTATTATCATTATACTTCGGTGACAATGGCAGGAAGCTATGATAGCACTATTATCATTATACTTCGGGGACAACGGCAGGAAGTCGTGCTAGGACTGTCATCATTATACTTCGGTGACAACGGCAGGAAGCTATGATAGCACTATTATCATTATACTTCGGTGACAACGGCAGAAAGCCGAGATAGGACCATTATCATTATACTTCAGTCACAACTGCAGGAAGTCGTGATATGACCATCATCATTGCACTTCAGTGAATAACCATATGTGCTCCGATCTATTTTTTTACACGGGAAGATTTCAGCGGCTGTGCTTGTGCCCCGTAGCACTGGCTATTGTCTTCGATGCAATTTTTAAGATGGTGAAAATTGTGTATTAAATTTATTGAAAACAATTTTTGATGTATTTTTCCCGGACATCAGTGTTGCAGCCAACTATTATTGGTTTTTAACTGTCAACGGTTCTTTTACGAGGTCAACTTATGCACGGGATCTACGTTTTAACGTAAGTCTCAGCCCGTCTGTCCAGCGTGTTCGTAGCGCGTTGGACTACGGGTGACTATCCCTCTGTGTGTGCGGGTTCAATTCAGCGCGATGGCAGAAAAAGCCACAGATTCCCAAGATTTACGGTGCTCAAGTGCTTCTGGATCGGAGGAAAAAAACAACAAAAAAACAACCGTACGTCTCAAATAGGACTAGAAACTCAATCTCACCTTTTTTCCGATCCAAAGGCACTTGAGCTTTTTAGCTCTTCGGCTCGGTGCCATGGACATCGTACGTAACCCTTCGGTTCGGTGCCACGAACACCGTAAATTTGGAGAACCTGTGGTTTTTCTGCCAGCCCGTGGAATTTAACCCGCACTCACAGAGGGCTTGTCACACCGTCGTCCAACGCGCTACGAACACGCTGGGCAGGCGGGCCAATCTCATCTAAGTTGAGGTCATGAGTCTCTCGGAAAAATCTCAACCGCTTCAAGCGAGTAACGAACCAAGTTACTTTGGAGGTAGATGCGTGCACATTCCTTGGGAATATAAATATCAGAAATTGGGAACAAGTGGAAAAAATACATCTTGAAGCTAGAAGACACAGAACGAATATAAAATATATTTACACAGAGTATTTTAGATTATTTGTTACTGGCAGACGTTTCCAGATATCCTAGGGGGTCAGGTACAGATGAGTAACGACGCTAGAAATGCCTTTAGAAGTTGTTTGGATTTTATACTTCGAATCATTCTTCTCCTGTCATCAACCTGCTCTCATGCCCAGATGCAGTGGCGGCTCGTCATTAAGGGCCAGTGGGACCGGGCCCCACCAAAAAATGTATAACGTGTATTTATTATTTTATAAATTAAAATATAGCAACAAAAAAAACATGATTTACCCGGAAAAAAATGTCTGCCCCACCAACTAAAATGATCACCAGCCGCCACTGCCCAGATGTATATTAATACATGAAGCTGAAATGTCTTCCAGAATCTAATAGTTATCAAGAAGTTCTTTCAAATATCTTCCATTTCTTAAACTGTACTTCCGGCTTCTGTGGTCCTTGTGTCAAGGTTATGGCTTTTAAGTCTTCAAGCAAATTTCATATCTGCGATATGTTTTCAAATGTCTGTGAGACGTTTTTGCATGAACATTGATCAGTTCACTTACTTACTTATTCCTCTCCGCTCCTCGTGGAGCATAGGGTCTCAACAGTTGTTCGCCATTTTTCTCGGTCTCTGTCTGTTTTCTTTATGGTCTCCCATGATAGTCGAGTCTCCAGGTCTGTTTAGCGTGTTCCCTTTTTCGTTTTCCTTGTGGATTCCACTCAAGTGCTTGGCTAGTGACACTCGACTGTGTCTTCCGTAGGCTATGTCATGTTACGGTATCTCTCTCTTGCGTTCCCAATGTTACGGTATGTTATGCGATCGACGTCATGGCACATTGGGCATTCCCATTCGTCTTCTGTCCTCCGTTGCAGCAGCCATCCCAAAGTTCATTTGCTCACAGTATCCATGAGAAGTTGATTACTATATCTTCTCTCTCTACCACGAAGACGACACTATCTGACATGTCCGTAGACTATGCCCGACCCATCGCCATTTTCGCCTCTTAACCTTGGTCATCATGGGTTCCTGTCCGCAAATCTGTCATACCATCTCAGTCTGAGAATCCACCGAAGACATCCATTGACAAAAGTCTGAATCTTATTTGTATTTAATTTATGGATCAGTATGGGCAAATTTATTTTGTAACGATGGACTTCTAGTTTACAGTGTCCATTACGAAATCTAGATTGTGTGATTTGTGAATTATGTCTAGCTTTAAGGTTCGGTCTGGAAGCAATCTGTTCTCTGACTTCATACACATTTATATTGTTTTTTGACAGTGTATTTTGAGTCCTTCAATTAAACATTATGATGGGAATTATTGCAAACAATTGAAAGCTGACCAGTGGCGACTGGTGATAATTTTTATTGGTGGGGCCAGACAGATATTTTTGGAAAACTTATGGTTTCGGTTAGGATATATTTTAATGTACAAAATAATAAATACACGTTACACCTTATTTTTATGGGGCCCGGCCCCACTAGCCCTTAATGACGAGCCGCCACTGAAGCTGACTAATCTATACTTTGTTCGCAAACACACAATCGACATGTTTTTGTTTTTTTTTAAATCAAACTTCAATAGCATGCCATCGACAAGCATATTGGGCGTTTCCCCTTTATGATTATTTCACTACTGTCTTGAGGTTTTTTTTTTTTAAATTAGCTACCACAACAGGTTTGTAAAGCATTAAATATCTCTTCTAGTGGCTGTTCAGCATGTCACGTTATGTCTATACATTTTGTGTATGTGTATTTTGTTAATAGCTTTCATGTAAAGCTTTACTTTATAACGTTTTTGTGGTTTAACATAATGGGTCTAATTATGTAGTTGAAAAGTTATTAAGTGAATTTTTTCACAGGCTAAATAACAGCGTGTCCGCTTGCATTAAAAAAAATTGTTCTTATGCTTTCACTCTTCTTCTCTCTTTCTTTTGTCGTTACACGATAGTTATCCAGTGTCGTAGACTTCCGTTTTTTTGTTTTTCGCTGTTTTAGCGACTTTAGTGATAGTTGTTTTCGTTTTTTGACATAATTCTTCTGTACCATCTATCCAACGTTTTTCGTGGTCTTCATATCACCTTCTTTATGATGTTCTGTTGTAGAAGACTCTGTATACAGTTTAGTTTTGTTGCATTCTTATTACGTGGCTGAACCACTTCATTATTTGTTTCTCAATGTAATTCAAGCAAGGTTCTGTGCCATCTTTCTTTCTTATGCTGATGTTGGTGACTGTCTACTCTGGTGTTAGTAACTTTTTGTAGACATCGCATTTTCTTCTGCTTCTTCTTCTTCACCTTTCAACTTCCAACGGAACACATGTCTTCAACAAACTTCTTCCAGCTCTTCCTCTCTCCTGCCATCCCTTCCAATTCTTTCCATGTTTTACTTATCCTTTTAATATCAGTCTCCAACTCTCTTCTCTAGGTCTGTCTAGGCCTTCCCCTACTCCTCTTCCCTGTGGGTTCCAAAACAGTGCCTGTCTTGCAATGCTACCGGTCGGTATTCTCAGTGTATGTCATATCCATCGCCAGCGTCCCTCCTGAGCTCTTTCTTCACTGGTATCTGCTTAGTTCTTTTTCTGAGTTCCTCGTTTGTAATCTTATCATACCATCTCAGTCCCTCTATTCCACGTAAACATCCATTTACGAAGGTCTGCAGTTTTCTGATGGTTTCTTTTGTTGTTTTCCATGTTTCCAAGCCATAGAACAGCATTGACTTCACATTTGATTGAAATATTCTCAGATTTGTGTTTGTTTTTATCTCCCTTCATTTAAATATCTTACTCAATGCAATAAAGTTTCCCCTTGCTTTTGTATTCTTATCTTGACATCTTTGTTTGTTCCTCCTTCTGTGTCTATGTTGCTACCAAGGTATGTGTATGATTCTTGTAGAGCTGTTTCCTCCAGCATAATATTGTTGTGCTACCCATGTTTGTTGAAGATGTTGGCTTAATTTTTCTAGGGGGTAAGGTAACCAGCCCGCAAACCGTCTTAGTGGCCTCTTTTCTTTTTTTCGATCCAGAAGCACTTGAGCTTTTCAACTCTTCGGCTCGGTGCCATGGACATCGTAACCCTTCGGTTCGGTGCCACGAACACCGTAAATCTGGGGAATCTGTGGCTTTTCTGCCATCCCGCGGAATTGAACCCACACACACAGAGGGATAGTCACCCGTAGTCCAACGCGCTACGAACACTCTGGGCAGACGGGCCTTAGTCGCCTCTAACGACATACCTGGCAGGTAGACATTGCTGTATATTCTTTCCTCCCTTACGAGTCCGGCAACACACGAGTGACATCGCATTTTACATGTAGTTATTGTTTAGCCACTGCACTTTGCTCATTGTACATCTTTGGCTCTGATCACACAAAGTAGGTATGAAAATGCTGTTGCTGGTCTGTTATATTTCTACTTCTACGTGAAAAGTTTATTTCAACTGTGGAATGAGAATATCTCCACGGAACAAATAAAATATGGAATGAGAATATTGATTTGAATGTCTCCGTCTGTAATCGTCCATATGTTTTTTTTTTTAAATTCATCACTCCTGTTGTTCGTTTGTTTGATAAAGGCCTTGTTGGTCGAAACGTTGCTGTATATTGTCATTGCTTTTTGTAATTTGTAAAATTACAGTACTTTGTGATTACGTGTTTTGTCAATCAAATAGTTTTACTGCAGTCTCATTTATATAAATGAAATAAACACATCACACAAACTGCGAGAATGCTTTTTAGGACAAATGTACCTAATTTGTACTGTTCCTCTTATTTGTATAAACATAAAGTATCTTGCGGCAAGTCAAGCCCATTGAAGTAGTTATGCAGTGCGTCTTTCGTTTTGAAGGTCTCAGAGCACACCTCCATAGAATGGGTCGCATAGACTCGACTGCCTGCACCTGTGTAGCACCAAAGAAGTCTCTATAGCACATCCTACAAGACTGCCCTCAGTCTGTACAGTGTGAGAATGAAAATCTGACCAACAGAAACAACCATACAGAACAAACTATGAGGGACCAGTGAAAAAGTCAAGCGCATCGCCCTATTCGTGACATATGCCGAAGTAGTCGTATTGCAGAAGTTGATTACAGAAGAAGAAAAAAAAGAAGGTCGTTGTTTCGAATGCTGCCCGCTTCGTTTGGTTTACAGAAGCAATTTTCCCGGAGATCCCTTAAGATTGCTGCTAAAGATACGCAGTTCGTGCTTTGTACAATACTCTCAGCAGGTGGAGTGCATTTCTGCGGAGAGTCACCTAGCCATAGAGTGGAATCCACGGCAGAGAAGTGAATCCTTCGTCTGTAGACTGGGAAGTAAAGGTAGCCGGCGTGATGTTGAACACATCATCCTTCGTCTGCAGACTGGGAAGTAATGGCAGCCGACGTCATATTAAACACATCATCCTTCAACTGCAGACTGGGAAGTAAAGACAGCCGACATCATATTAAACACATATTCCTTCATCTGCAGACTGGGAAGTAAAGACAACCGACGTCATATTAAACACATCATCCTTCATCTGCAGACGGTCAAAATAAATATACGCCTAACACTGTATTTCCAATATCCCTCAATATATGAAAAGTGGTTCCTTTACAAACTTTCCTTCCATACCTGACAAGTCCCTAATCTACATAAGCTGTCTGATTCTGCTTTTAACGATGTCG
Organism: Arion vulgaris; assembly: GCA_020796225.1. Classification (NCBI taxonomy): domain Eukaryota; kingdom Metazoa; phylum Mollusca; class Gastropoda; order Stylommatophora; family Arionidae; genus Arion; species Arion vulgaris. The sequence goes on along the minus strand of CM036758.1, from coordinate 63,631,584 downwards.
GCATTTTCCCAGACCATCATATTGAAAACGACACACATCGACCTAATGTCAAACGGGAAAATGGGACCATGTGACAATAATTAAACAATTTATGAAAAGAACTACTCAGCAAACATTTTTTTTAAAATATCGCATTGAATTATTTCATGGTTTAAATTCAATTCTTTATGAAATCCGTCTGCTTGAGTTTGAAATGTGGGCGTTGCAATTGCTTTATTTGTTCCGTGTCCATCGTCTTGGTTCTGTACCGTGTGAATATGAATATTTGAATGTAGTTTTTTGTAATGTGTCACTACTTTCCGGTATGGTCTATTAGAGGGATAATTCTCTAATATAACAGATATTTTTTCTATTTTTGGATAACCAAGAATGAGTGTCAGAATTTTAGAAGAGACAAGTTTTTTCCCCTAAGGCTTACACCTTTAACATAGATGAAAGTACTGCTTCTAATTCAGTAATGTTCTACTAAAAGAAGTGTACTAACTGTTATAAGAAAGAGAATATAGAGATATGTTGGACACACCTTGAGGAGAAATGATCAATTAATATCAAAGCAGGCATTGAAGTGGAATGCAAAGGGTTCAAGAAAGAGAGGATGATTTAAGGAGACCCTGAAACGAACTTTACTGAGAGAAGCAAGAAATATCGGTCTCAGTTCCATGGAGGAGGTTTGAGCGAGTTTCCCAGGATAGAGCGGTATGGAGAAATTACTTGCAGGCCCTATGTAATGTATAACGGTACGAGAAGAATTATTAAAAGAAGTGTAGAATTGATTCTTCTTCTTCTTTGAATGCTCCATATCGATCACTTGTTAAACCACTCTTTGTGATTTGTACGTGATCTGAGCCTAAGAACGATTATATGTTGTGCTAGTAATTCTCCTTCAAGTACATACGATTTCTGCAACGCTTTTTATTTACTTGGTTAGCTTTCCACTCTCAATTTAGGAGAGATCGAATTCCGAGTATATCAGAGACGGACGATAAACTTAGGTCGCATGTTCAAGTTGAGCGAATAAAATAAGTCATTTGAAAATCGGTAACAGTAGGCTGCAAAGACGCTGCCCGGACATAACTCAATAAAACATTTACAATAAAATACTTCTTAAAATATTCCCCATCTTTAAAATTATATCAGGACCCACGCTGGCGCTACAGAGCTCGTGCACTGTCGTTGAGATATTCTAGTGTAAGATAGCGATCGGAGCATACATAATTTTTCATCTAAGTGCAATGATGATGTTATCAATCAATCAATCAATCAATCAATCAATGTCATAATTACATCAGGACCCACGCTGGCGCTACATAGCTCGTGCACTGTCGTTGAGATAGTCTAGTGTAAGACAGCGATCGGAGCATACATAATTTTTCATCTAAGTGCAATGATGATGTTATCAATCAATCAATTAATCAATCAATGTCATAATTACATCAGGACCCACGCTGGCTCTACTGACTCTGCAGAACTCATACACTGCTGATGTGACCTTCCTGTGTAAAACAGCGATCGCAGCAAACATAATTATTCATCAAAGTACAATGAAGATGTGAATCAATCAATCAATCAATCATTTAATGTATGCATGTTTTCTGCATTACCAGGCAACTTAAGAATGTCACACCTGGTTTGATCGTCTCCTTGACCTGGTCTTTTCAAATTTGTATTCACGGAAGCAAGTCTTAGCGTAGTCGGAAATGTCACCAGCATTTAAAATGAGCTAACTTATGGTAAGTATATTGTCTGTGTCAAGAAAGGTCGTTTGGATGTCAGAATGCAGAGTATTACGTGACTGTCACGCGCGACATGTGTCACACTGTTGTGACAACATGAGTACAATTTGCCACTGGTCTATTCACTGCTGTCTTTATCTTACAGCTCGTGCGCGTTGCCGCTGTCCAATTGGGCTATTAGCGCAAAGTGTGAATAGTCAAAGTACTGGAATGACTGCACGATTCGCTGTAGAATACTGGCGATTTGTGAATTTGTTTCACACGCGTGTGTGCATCTGTGTGTGCGTTTATATGTTTCTGTGTACGTGTTTGTGTGTGTTTGTCTGTGCGTGCATAGAAGTTAACAACCTAGATTTTGTGTCTATATATGTACGTGTATTTGTTAGTAAGATGTTGGAAAAGAGGAGGGGGAGAGAGGGGTGCTCGTGTATGTGTATGAGAAAGCATGAAGAAGAAGAAGAAAAAAGCGTATACGAAAAAGATGGCGGGGTAAGGAGGGGGAGAGATTGCAAGAGATAAAATGTGCCACTCTATTCTCTTCAACAAATCTAAATGATATTCCACTCTAACTTTTCAACAAGTCTAAACGATATTCCACTCTAACTTTTCAACAAGTCTAAACGATATTCCACTCTAACTTTTCAATAAGTCTAAACATGTTCCACTCTAACTTTTCAACAAGTCTAAAAGATATGCCACTCTATTCTCTTCAAATAAAAAAAAAATATTCCACTCTTAACTAATTTCAAAGTGACCTACTATATCTTTTTTAACTTGCATCAAAATATTCCACTCTGTTTAATTTAACATATATCCAAATCTTCCACTCTATTCAATTTAATCTGTCTTCAGATCTTCCACTCTATTTCATTGTATCTGTCTTCAAATCTCTCACTCTATTCAACTTAATCTGTCTTCAAATCTCCCCCTCTATTCAACTTAATCTGTCTTCAAATCTCTCACTCTATTCAACTTAATCTGTCTTCAAATCTCTCACTCTATTCAACTTAATCTGTCTTCAAATCTCTCACTCTATTCAACTTAATCTGTCTTCAAATCTCTCACTCTATTCAACTTAATCTGTCTTCAAATCTCTCACTCTATTCAACTTAATCTGTCTTTAAATCTCCCACTCTATTCAACTTAATCTATCTTCAAATCTCCCCCTCTATTCAACTTAATCTGTCTTCAAATCTCCTCCTCTATTCAACTTAATCTGTCTTCAAATCTCCCACTCTATTCAACTTAATCTGTCTTCAAATCTCCCCCTCTATTCAACTTAATCTATCTTCAAATCTCCCCCTCTATTCAACTTAATCTATCTTCAAATCTCCTCCTCTATTCAACTTAATCTATCTTCAAATCTCCCCCTCTATTCAACTTAATCTGTCTTCAAATCTCTCACTCTATTCAACTTAATCTATCTTCAAATCTCTCACTCTATTCAACTTAATCTGTCTTCAAATCTCCCCCTCTATTCAACTTAATCTATCTTCAAATCTCCTCCTCTATTCAACTTAATCTATCTTCAAATCTCCCCCTCTATTCAACTTAATCTATCTTCAAATCTCTCACTCTATTCAACTTAATCTATCTTCAAATCTCTCACTCTATTCAACTTAATCTATCTTCAAATCTCTCACTCTATTCAACTTAATCTGTCTTCAAATCTCCCCCTCTATTCAACTTAATCTGTCTTCAAATCCCCCACTCTATTCAACTTAATCTGTCTTCAAATCTCCCGCTCTATTCAACTTAATCTGTCTTCAAATCTCCCGCTCTATTCAACTTAATCTGTCTTCAAATCTCCCGCTCTATTCAAGTTAATCTGTCTTCAAATCTTCCGCTGTATTCTATTTAATCTTTCTCAAAATATTCCACTATATTTAATTTAACTTTTATCAAAATATTCCTCTTCTTTCTTCTTCATTTTTTACCTTTTCTTTAATCCTATTTTACCTCACAGTGTCAGGATAAAAATACTCCCTTCTATTTGATCAACAGCTTTATCAAAATGTTTCAGATTTGTCTTACTCTTTATTGTCTACAGATTCTTTCTATCCTTTTCTTGCTTCTCTTTGCTGTTTTTTTCAATGAAATTTCCAACAGGCATTACAGACAGTGACTGCACAACAAATCAACAGTGATCTGCATGCAGATATTAACTAGCAGGTAAGGTTTTATACATCAGTGCTTTTCAACTTGTGGTGGTATTTGTTCTTCGTATCAATATAAAAATCGCCCCTATGTTGTCGGGGGCCCGCAAGAAGAGCAAAGAATAGTACCACTGCGACCTACAAGGCATGTCGTAAGATACGACTGAGGTAGGGGCCGAAGGAAGCTACTCTAGTAAATAAAAAGCGTCTCAGAAATCCGATGTGCTGGCCTACTTGTAGACGCTTAATTTACACAACATACGAACGGTCTTATGCTCGGATCACATACAAATCACACAGAGTGGTTAACAAGTGGTCGATGTGGAGCGTTCGAAGAAGAAAAAGAAGTAGAAGATGAAGAAGAATAGCAAGCGAAGGAAATAAAAAATAAAATAAAAACTTTTTTTAAAAATTTCGAAATGTTTTTGAAACAGACATTTATAAGCTCTGATTTTCAAAATGGCCCCATGCCACAACAAAATACCTCGTGTACCACAGTATATCCTCAAACCACTGGTTTAAAAGCACTGATGTAACTAATTTGCACAACATCTAGTTGCACGTAGTATATGCTTTCTTTTCGGTGAAACTGTTTGCTTGCTTTTAAATAAATTAGGGACACGTTCATTTTTCTTTGAAATGTGCATAACTTGTATTTATATATATAATCTAAAATATGAGATCAGTTTGAGAAATCACTTCCAATTTGGATGTGAACTTCACTTCTATTTCAATTATAAATCCAAGTTTGTTTTCCCTCTTTAGTTTATAGTATCTTTGTATATTTGCATGTCTATTTCACAATGCATAATTTCGATATGTGCATATTTTTAAACATGCATTAATTATCTTGTTTAGAAATTTGAACAACTTTGTTATGAACTTGTCCCTAAGAGAAATATAGGCATATTTCTATTCTATATATGCTGTGTTTTATCTATGCATTTATGTGCTTCATGTGTAGTTAGTTATCTTGTTGAAGTGAGTTTCTCAAATATTCAGTGCTACATGTAACCATCAAATTTTCAGTGCTACATGTAACCATCAAATAGGCAGTGCTACATGTAGCCATCAAATATGCAGTGCTACATGTAACCATTAAATATTCAGTGCTACATGTAGCCATCAAATATTCAGTGCTACATGTAACCGGCAAATATTCAATGCTACATGTAGCCATCAAATATACAGTGCTACATGTAGCCATCAAATATGCAGTGCTACATGTAACCATCAAATATTCAGTGCTACATGTAACCATCAACTATTCAGTGCTACATGTAGCCATCAAATATGCAGTGCTACATGTAACCATTAAATATTCAGTGCTACATATAGCCATCAAATATTCAGTGCTACATGTAACCGTCAAATATGCAGTGCTACATGTAACCATCAAATATTCAGTGCTACATGTAATTCTCAACTATTCAGTGCTACATGTTACCATCAAATATTTAGTGCGACATGTAACCATCAAATATTCAGTGCTACATGTAACCATCAAATATTCAGTGCTACATGTAACCGTCAAATATTCAGTGCTACATGTAACCATTAAATATTCAGTGCTACATGTAGCCATCAAATATTCAGTGCTACATGTAACCGTCAAATATTCAGTGCTACATGTAACCGTCAAATATTCAGTGCTACATGTAACCGTCAAATATTCAGTGCTACATGTTACCATCAAATATTTAGTGCGACATGTAATTCTCAAATATTCCGTGCTACACGTAATTCTCAACTATTCAGTGCTACATGTAACCGTCAACTATTCAGTGCTACATGTAACCGTCAAATATTCAGTGCTACGTGTAACCATTACATATTCAGTGCTACATGTAACCATCAAATATTCAGTGCTACATGTAACCATCAAATATTCAGTGCTACATGTAATTCTCAAATATTTAGTGTTACATGTAACCATCAAATATTCAGTGCTACATGTAATTCTCAAATATTTAGTGGTACATGTAACCATCAAATATTCAGTGCTACATGTAACCGTCAAATTTACACAAGCTTGTAATCCTCATAAATAAGCAGGACTATATGCAACCATCAAATATGCAGAACTGTGTATAATCTTAAAATGACAAAAGAATCGTATAATCATCAAATGCTTACATGTACTTACAATCTTCTAATGGGTAGAGCTTCATTGAAGCTACTAATGTCATGATCAATACATGTAGACAGACATCAAATACTCCGTGCTACATAAAATAATAAATGACATAAATATACATGTAATCATCAACATTTATGTACTACATATAAGCTTTAGTAATTAGAATTACATTAAAATCTTAACTCCGCGAAACGGCATTTCAGTTTTGAAAGCACATTTCTAAATTTAAGTCTACGTTTCGTGTTGCTATAATTAACCCTTTAGCTGCTAAAGACGTATATATACGTTTTGCCCATTCACTTCTAAAGACGCATTAACACGTATGTTTTTATCTCTCCTCTGTAGGCTAAAGACGTGTTAACACGCTATACATTGTTACTGTCACTTCTATAGGCCTACATTCACTTTTGTGACCTAGAAACAAAGTGTAGCTATTTTTAGCTCAGCTCTCGAAAAGTATGTAGCAGCGAAAGGGTTAAGACTTAAATAGACAGAGTTACATTTAAGCATTAAACGCTCAGTGCTACATTTAAATCTTAAATGCTCAGTGCTTCATTTAAGCCTTAAATGCTCAGTGCTTCATTTAAGCCTTAAATTCTCAGTGCTACATTTAAGCCTTAAATGTTCAGAGCTACATTTTGAACCTCCGAAATTCTGAAATTACATTGGGAACCTCTGTCAGTGTCACTGAGATCTTCCTGTGTAAGAAATAGATTGCAGTCAACATAGTTATTCTCCAAAGTGCACTGATTGTTGTTCTATCAATCAATCAATCAATCACAATATCTTTTGAACTTCGTTTATCATAACATGCCAGGAAATTGATGTTTGTCCGTTTCTAATGTTGATAATGTGCTTGAACTCTTTCAGAATCTCAACATTAAACTTTATAGAGGTATAAAATGTTCGCGGCATTTTACTGTAAATCCTATATCTCTGTGGCCTCCAAAAATATTGCTGTTTGTCAAATGTCAGTAGTGGCACTAAGCTAGCTGTAAACTAGTTTAATATTGTTTTATAGTAATTTTACCTGTGGGGAAGGGAGGTGTGCGAGGGCTAAGTGGTTAAGAGTTTGATTTGCGTTCTGATGGTCGTGGTTCGAATCCGGAATCAGGAATTCGTTTATGTTGTTAAGAATATACATCTATAATATAACACTTCAAGTTATTTTTTAATATCAATAAAATACTTTTTTAAATCCTCTTTTATTGATTTATTTATTTATTTTTATTTTACTGTCATGATGTTTATGAAGATTAGAAAGAACGCAAACGACATTAACTCTGGAACTATAAAAATTCGTTCATGTTTTCCAAGTGGTTGCCCTTACTTAGCTCTTTCGGGAACAAAGATTAAATAACGACGAGTTAAGTGTACTGTGCCATTTCATTTGTTTGTCGATTTTGGTTTCAGCCAATAGGTAGCACCGATAGAAATATGCGTAGGCATGTAATGTTTTGGTGTCGTCAAGGGCGCTGGACTTAAATTATAACAGGATTTCACCAATAAAATACGATATGTCTCGATTAAGCGGAAATACTACCCAGACATTCCATGTTCTGTGAGAAATAAAATGATAATATGCATGGTAGCTGGACACAATTTATTTCGCTGGGTGGGATGTCCAAAGTACGAGGGTGGAATTTTATAATGTTGATCATTTCTAATTTAAAATTATTGCTACTGCCTCGTTGCCGTTCGTACTAGTCGTACCACACAGTAAGTACAATTTCCAATCATAACAGTGGGAAACATGACGGAAGATCACATACATTCTCAGTCTTGTATAATATCAATGTACAAGATTATTAAAGAACTACTGCCTTAGAAGATACGACATGATACGATATCATTGACATTGAAACTAAAATGTTCAATAACAACAGTTGGTGTTCTGATACTGAAAGTGAGCTGCAAGATAAGATTGTTTCATCTACCAACTGCTCTGTTCAATCATTTGAATTGAGTAACGATATACTTTCATCTAAATCTAGTTCTGAAGACACTACTACATGTGTTATAAATTCAGTGTATACACCTATTGCTTTTGAAACTAATGGAGCAGACGACACTATCATATCTCCTGTTATGCCTGAGAAAGTAAAATATAATCTACAAGAAGCATTTCTTCAATTTCGCAAAAAGAAACAGGTAGGAAATCTTTGTCATTCAGTTTTCTGTCCCTCCTGTTAGATCTGTCAAAATACACACAATGTAAATTAAGTTTCATAACACATCTACTTAGTCATTGCACATCTACCTTAACTCATTTACCCTTCTGAGCGGATATACTGGCTCTCTGTATTTTTGTAGGTGACGCAAAGCCAATATACTGGCCTTTTCAGTATACACTGTAATATAAGTGCACCCGGGGCAAAAAATTACGGAGTGACAGAGGTTACGGTGTAGTGGCCATCCAGAAAGAATACAATGTTATCCTACGCTCTTGTAAACCAATTTGAAATCGAGTCTCAGTTCCTTAAACTTCTTTTGCACTCTGAGATTTATCACTTTTCATACTTGCCATTGTAAATGATCCTTTTTCATTTAGTAGAGGTGACCAAGCCATCACAGATGGAACTACTTCACCTCGTAAAGTACTTAGTGTACAATATAAATGTCAGTCAAGTTTACAAACATACTTTGTGTAGTTTTCGAGATCAATAACTGTGCGTAGTGTTCCAAATTTATTGTTTGATTATTTATTGCAATATGCATGAAGTCCAATGTTATATAAAAACACAATTTTACTGTTTCAATTTGGAATATTTTCATTGCACTCCAGAAATGTCCATAGGTGCTCCGATCTCCTTCGCAATATCTTTAACAATGTCCAGCAACTGGCTGTACATGTTGATTTTCAATGATAAGCCTACTCATATACCTGTTGTGATGTTCTTTCCTGGAAACTCCAATCTTAAATCCCAGCTCTTGCAATCTAGCAGCTCTTACAAAATTGTACATTTGACTTGCAACTTCATAATTAATTGTTACTGTCTTCATTTCTCTCTCTCGATCCCATTGTCTTCATTTCTAAATACAACCTAAATTTTTAAGCTTTTCAATGGCAGAACAGATGTCTTTCCTTTTCTTATTGGTTCCCTTCTTTCTTTTAACCCCCACACTATGAGATCATGCTTGCTAAATTATTAACTTTTACATAAAGAATAATACACTAGTATAACATCATAATAAGTAATGGGACTTACCGGCTGGAATATGCGATCTCCACAAATATCTGTTCTTAGTGCGGACTATCAGTTTAGATGTTACATCTTCTGGTTAAAACATTTTTTCTTTTTGATTTTGCCGATTGTAACAATGTGTTCTCATCACATGCCTAAAAAATTATTACACCTAGCCATATGAGAAAACCTGATAGAATGAAGCCAATCCTATTCATCTAGACTCTAGAGTCATTTTAGGTATACTCTTAAGCCACACCATACATGTAATCCTACTGTAACTGTAATCCTACTGTAACTGTGATCCCACTCTGAATATTGAACTCCATTTCTCTGCAGAAATTGTAGTCCATTTTGCAATCACCTCACAACTTGAAAGCTCTTCGTTCGACAAACCCCCCTAGATACTATACCCCTCCCCACTCAAAAGGGAAAATTGATATTTTCTTGGAAATTATTAGAAAAGAACGCCTGCAATTATTATTTATATTTGTAAGAAAGTTTAGTAGTGACATTTATAAGAAAGTTTATTAGTGACATTTATAAGAAAGTTTATTAGTGACATTTATAAGAAAGTTTATTAGTGACATTTATAAGAAAGTTTATTAGTGACATTTATAAGAAAGTTTATTAATTTCATTTATAAGAAAGGTTATTAGTGACCTAGTTTTGTAACATATACAAAGTATATAGATTTCTGTTTAAGTACAAATAAATGGTAATACTAGTAACCAGACAAATAAAATAGAGAGGAACTGCAGTCAGATTCAAAGTCAGAGTTTGTCTACATTACACTAATAAAATGAATAGTACTAGCGGCAAAACTAATCAAATTGATAGAAACTGGTGTGAAACTTTTATTTTCGAGTTAGGCCTTTTTTTCCCCCCACTAATCCTGTTTTGCTTAACTCAGTGTCAGGATAAGAAGAGATTTCTAGAACATGCTTTTGTTAATACAGCATCAATGAAATTTAAAATGAATAGATTTACTGGCAAAATGAGATTATTAAAGAGAATACTCACTGTATCAAGCAGAAAGAAAATCACAAATGATATAGCCAGGTCGAATGTAAATGTAAAATTAGAAACAGAATTCCTCCAGGGAAAGCAGGCAATTTTGTGTGTGTTCGCTCGCTATGAATTCAGGCGTAGTCATGGCATTTAATATCATATATCTCATTAATTTTTGCATGAAGGTGTGCTTTCCTTATAATCAATATCCCTTGCCATTCAGGTGAGCTTTACTCTGACTTTAGAGGTACTTGTAATTTTGATCCCTAAGTAAAAGATCAGCATTTCCTGTAGTCCAACCACAAAACGTATACACAGAGAACTTTAGGTCCAAGTTGTCCTTGAACTCCGGAATTTCCATGGCCACTAGCACAGCGAGTTGTTAACTTTGCTATCTGCGACTCTACAACCGACAGCGAAGAGTGAAGAGAAACAGAGGAAAAGAACAGCCATGCAAGTACTGATCTGGTGAAATAGTTTAGCCCCTGAACACCTCCTTATATGAAGTACTTGAGCACCTTCTCCTCAACCTATACTTTACCTCAATATCACAAAGGTACAACAAGATGAGATAAGTGGCTTCTTCATCTTCTTGGAACGCTCCATATCAACCATTTGTTAACCACTCTGTGTGATTTGTATGTGGTCTAAGCCTAAGAGTGATTGCACATTGTGCCAGTTATGTGCCTACTAGTAGGCCAGCACTTCCAATTTCTGTGATGCTTTTTATTTACTAGGGTAGCTTCCATAGGTCCTACATCAGTCGCCTCTTACTTTGCTTTGTAGGTCGAGTTATACTATTCTTTGCTTCCCTTGCGTCCCCGCACCACACGGGCAAGATAAGTGACAAAATAAATAACAATGAAAAAAAACTACAATTAACTAAATGCAAAAAAATCATAACAATGAAAGTAGACATAAACCAAATTAACGCAGGTTACTAATTGCAAAGCTGCATAGTCCATGTTTTAATTACCATTTTTATACAAGAAATATTTAATATTGTATTGTTCTGTATAATCAAATAACAAAATCTATATATCTAAAAGTTGTTTCATTTTACAAATATATTGTCATTTTTCCATAGAACTTAATGTATTCCATTATTTTGTTCGAGATTAAGAACAGGTTACTTTTGGAAAATTGGCTCGGGAATGGCTACCCCATCCTGTAAAAATCTTAAGCAACAAAATCCATGAACACTCAAGAGTTAGTTTAAGGCCTTTGTCCCAAAATGTGGTTTAAACCACAAAAGAAGATGAATTTGTGGAAAATATGCACAAATTTAATCCGATCCAAGTAAAACATCAAATAAAATATTTGTTATTCTGCACACAAGAAAATATGGTTTTTAATTTTGCAAGAAATTTAGAAGAACATAAGAAAAGTTATTTATTTATATTTTACAAAACATATATACATTTTTGAGGCTTATACTGTAATATGTACAACTGTTCTCTTATCCAAAACACTTTTTGTTTACTTTTCAGTGACTCAGACATATGTTTTTGTCAAACAGTATTTTAACCATACATTCATCCATGTCGGGCCTGCAAGGGAAGCAAAGAATAGTACCACTGCGACCTACGAGGCATGTCATAAGAGGCAACTAATGTAGGACCTTAGGAAGCTACCCTAGTAAATAAAAAGCATCTCAGAAATCGGATGTGCAGGCCTACTTGTAGGCGGATAACTTGCACAACATACAATCGCTCTTAGGCCTGGATCACATACAAATCACAAAGAGTGGTTTAACAAGTAATCGATATGAAGCTTTTGAGAAGAAAAACCATACATTATTGTCATCATTATTTTATGTAATATCAATGAACTGCTTACATTATTTATCATATTTTTATCATTCTGATATTTTTGACTGAATCATAAAACTGCAACTATTTCTTGCCAGTTACATTTTTCAAATTTAGTATCAATTTCACCCAGAAATTACTTTCGCATTAATTCTTTCTTCAATGATTACATTTTTTACCTTACTTCTTAAGTTGCACACATAAAATTACCTTTTATTAATTTCTTCTTCAATGATTACATTTTTTATTTTATTTCTTCAGTTCCACACATAAATTTACCTTTTATTAATTCCTTCTTTAATTATTACATTTTTTACCTTACTTCTTCAGTTCCACCCAGAAATTACTTTCTCTTAATTCTTTCTTCAATGATTACATTTTTTACCTTACTTCTTAAGTTGCACACATAAAATTACCTTTTATTAATTTCTTCTTCAATGATTACATTTTTTATTTTATTTCTTCAGTTCCACACATAAATTTACCTTTTATTAATTCCTTCTTTAATTATTACATTTTTTTACCTTACTTCTTCAGTTCCACCCAGAAATTACTTTCTCTTAATTCTTTCTTCAATGATTACATTTTTTACCTTACTTCTTAAGTTGCACACATAAATTTACCTTTTATTAATTCCTTCTTCAATTATGACATTTTTTACCTTACTTCTTCAGTTCCTTCCACAAATTACTTTCTCTTAATTCCTTCTTCAATGATTACATTTTTTATTTTATTTCTTCAGTTCCACACATAAATTTACCTTTTATTAATTCCTTCTTTAATTATTACATTTTTTTACCTTACTTCTTCAGTTCCACCCAGAAATTACTTTCTCTTAATTCTTTCTTCAATGATTACATTTTTTATTTTATTTCATTCAGTTCCACCAAGAAATTCCTTTTTTTCACAATTCCTTTTTTCATTGATTATATGGTTTACTTTATTTCTTTTAGTTCTACCCAGAACTTACAGTTTTCTCAATTCCTTCTTCAATGATTACATTTTTCACTTTATTTCTTCAGTTCCACACCTAAAGTTCCACACCTAAAGTTCCACACAGAAATGATATTTTCTTGAATCCTTCTTCAGTGGTTATATTTATTTTTCAGTGGCCACTTTATTTCTTCAGTTCTACCAAGAATTTACTTTTTTCACATTTCCTTTTCCAAATGATTACATTTTTTAGTTTATTTCTTCAGCTCCACCCAGACGTTACTTTTTTAAAATTCATTTTTACTTTTTTCTTCAGCCCCACCCAGAAATTACATTTTTTTTTTTATTTCTTCTTCAGTGATTACATATTTTACTTTTTTTCCTCAGTTCTACCCAAGTATTATTATTTTTTCTGCTAAATCCTTTAATTTGTAGATAAGTTACTACTTTGTTGCCTTTGTTGTACGCTGATGATGGCGTTTTTGTGGGTTTGACTAATTTTCTTATATCCTTACCTCAATAATATCCGCTTGTTATACTTGTGTATATCTCATACAATAAGTTTATATTTCTTACATACTGAACGAATTTTTTTAATGTAGTGTGCCTTCATTATTATTTTTGAGATATAATCAAGGGGAGGTGAACACGTATATGATATTTCAGTAACTGATCATTTCTTTCAATTCGTGTGTAACTCTATTCGTACAGTTCTTCCCCTTTGATTATACCCAAATCCGTTCAGGATTATTGTGATCTAAGCTAAAAATGAGGCACTGACGTCAGGAAATTCGCATTTCAGCTACGGGACAGGTTTCTCTCTCTCTCTCTCTCTCACTCTCTCTCTCTCTCTCTCTCTCTCTCTCTCTCTCTCGCGTTTGTTCCTTATGGCCATTTTTATCATTCTTATTGTGATATATAAACAACCTTTGCCAAGATCGTTTTTTACTTCACATCTTCAGTACCATTTGGAGCTCTTGTGCTTGTCCTTCGGCGACGTGTCCGATTTCAACCAGAGTTTACTGGGTTCGCTCTCCATTAGCCTTTGACTGTCACCAGCCGGCCTGCAAGGCAGCAGGTTGGACAGGTTCTATTTTCACGTAGTGAAGATGGTAGTTGTATATTTTGGGGACCCTCGCCGGTGCCTAGGAGTATGTGCACTGCCGCTGGGATCTTCCTGTACAGGAAAGAGATCGGAGTATATATGGTTACTCATGAAAATGCAATGATGATGGTCTTATCAATCAATCAATCATTCAATCAATCAATCATTCAAACACATTGTAGACTAATCTATTCAAATGACATCTCATATCATGTACCGCCCGAGTGGTTACCGGAGCCCAAATTGGGGTGTAAAGAATAGAGCCACTGTTACCTGCCATGTATGTCATAAGAGGCGACTATGGAGATTGGTCATAGGGTTCGCTTCCCACACCGTAAAAACACTAGATGGCTACAGAATGGAGAGCGAACCGAGTAAACGCTGGCTGAAACCAACACATCGTCGAAGGATAAGCACCAGAGCTCCAAATGGCGCTGAAGATGTGACTTAAACCACACCAATGCTAAGGCTGCATGAATCAGATTTCCACATGAATAGAATTTATGGGAAAATCGAGTACATCGGTCTGGACGGTGATCGCGAGAGAAAGATATGAGCGCAAAATTCTGTAAAATTCTGAATTTAAGAAACAGTTGAAACAATGCAATCAGATACCGGCCCCCAAAAACCTCAACCCTCAAATGTCGCGCAAACAACTTAATCTTACAATTTCGAACATAACACGACGTTGTGACGAAGTCACGTGTCTATGAAGCTTTAAATAGCTGAGACAGACTTGTAAACTAAATCCTAGAGCTGACAGAACACATCCATCATGCGTGTCGACTATACAAGAACGACAGGGAGGGAGAATACAGCGCCCATTCCAAACTAGAGGCTCTATGGATGATGTAAATCAGTGGCGGCTCGTGATCGTTTTTGTTGGTGGGGCCAGACACAAATTTTCGGGAAAATCATGGCTTTGGGTTAGTTTAGGTTATATTTTAATTTCTTCTTCTTCTTCTTCTTCTTTTGTCATCACACTGCTACCGGGTTGTTGCCCAGTGCCGTGGTTTTCTGTTTTTGTCTTGCGCTGTTCTGGTGGCTTGTGTGATTGTTATCTTTGCTCTTTCACAGGATTCTGCTACGCCATCTAACCATCTTTTCCGTGGTCTTCCTCTTGCCTTCTTTCGCGATGTTCTGTTGTAGAAGACTCTGTATACTGTGGAGTTTGTATGCATTCTTATTAAGTGGCCAAACCACTTCATTCTTTGTTTATCTATGTAATTTAAGCACGGTTTTGTGCCAACTTTCTTTCTTACGCTGATGTTGGTGATTCTGTCTTTTCTTGTATTGTTGGTAACTTTTCGCAGGCAACGCATTTCACATGTTTAATTTATTAACTATTAAATACACGTTACACATTATTTTTTGGGGTCCGGCCCAACTGGCCCTTAGTGACGAGCCGCCACTGATCCGAATCATAAAGTTTATTAAAGTTATTGGTTCTGTGATCTGAAGACTGATAGAGAAACAAAGTAACAGCTGTCACGTCACCATATTACGTTATTTTCAGTTTGCTTCATTGGGAATTAACCCATTCACTCCATTGTGCCAATATAAAGGCTAGCGGTATTTTTTTTAGATGACGCAGAGCCAGTAAACTAGCTAATGCAGTATACATTGCAATGCATATCCGTCCAGAGATTATTTTTTTTAAATGTAGGGAGTGAAAAGATTAAAGCACGCAGATTTCTATCTAAAAACGATTGCCTTTTCGGTTATATTATGGTATGTTGGCAATATATACAAGAAAAGTAAGAATTAACTTTTCAATACGTTATAATTATAAACTTGCCCCATCTTGCTCTCTGGTTATCCTACCTGGCTCACTGGTTACCAGTAGCGGCTCGTGAGAATTTTTGTTGGTTGGGCCAGACACACATTTTCGAAAAATCATGCTTTTGGGTTAGGTTATATTTTAATTTATAAAATAATAAATGCACGTTACATATTATGTTTGGTGGGGCCTGGCCCCACTGCCCCTAATGATGAGCCGCCACTGCTGGTTACCCTACCTGGCTTAATGGTTGCCTAATCCGGCTCACTAGTTGCACTTCCTGGCTCACTGGCTACCCTACCTGCCTCACTGGTTACCCTACCTGCCTCACTGGCTACACTACCTGGCTCACTGGTTACCCTACCTGCCTCACTGGCTACACTACCTGGCTCACTGGTTACCCCGCCTGGCTCACTGGTTAACCGACCTGGCCCCACCATCCACTGTCGTTTGTCAGCCTCGCTCTCTCCATTCCCCACCTCTTTGTTACGTCTTGTACTCGTTGCTCTAACTCTTGTGCTGTCTAGTTGCGTCACTTAGTTCTCTTATTGCCCCAATTCGCTCTCTCGTTTCACTATCTCGCATTATAGTTGCCCCTATATATTCTCTTCTATATATCTCCAACTCCGCGTGACTAGACTTCTCTCTCTGCTAGCTTCACTCTCTCCTTCTCACGACACACTACCAATCACTCTCGCTGATCATACAAATGCCTCAACTTACACGCTGATTGTATAAGATCATCATGGGCGTACATGCTTTAAATGCAGGGGGAGTACCCCTGGAAAATATGCTTTAATAACACAGTCCTATGTGAATCTGGTTTTCTCCATTTCCCCGTATTAAGCTAATAACTAAAAAAAATTTTTTTAATGTTGCACCCTCCTGGAAAAGTTTAGGTGTACGCCTATTTATAAGATAGCAACATTTAAATAAAATTCTCTTCTATAGAAAACTATATTTGAAGCGTTCTTTTTCAATACTTCTAGACCTGTGCCAAATTCCACTTGACCTCGTTACCCAGCGCAGCGTGATCCCTTCAATTGGTTCTTTTCCCGAGGGAGGAGCCACATTTATACCTGAAATTTTTACCTCGGTTCTAACATAAAGATTGGGGGGTGCTTCGAGATCAGTGACCCCTCCAGTTTACTGTACGTATTTCAACATCATATATCTGTGGTATAGGCGTAAGGTACTCGCTTCTCGATTTATAGGTACTAGGTTTATTTCCCATTTAGAGAGGTCGAGATTTTTTTTCCCAGAGGAACCCTGATCTCGAGGTAGGTGAGATCGAGCTCCTAGTCTTATCGGAGTTTGAACATAACCAATAAAGAAACAAACAAGTTTCAATTTTTTTGCGATCTAGGGCCATCTGTTCTCATATTCCTTCTCTGTCTGTCTCTCTCTCTCTCTCTCTCTCTCTCTCTTCTCCTTTGTGCATTTTTAGCTCCAGTTGGGTCATAGGCCCTCAACCAACTTATGAGATTTCATAGCTTGTTGGATTTTGTAGCTAGTTTTCTACCGGTCTCAAACCGAATCCTCTCTTCCTTAGTGGTCTCTCGCGACAGGCGATGTAATGGAACCTAAAGATCACCCGAGTAGTTACCGGAGCCCAAATTTTGGGTGTAAAGAATAGAACCACTGTTACTTGCCACGCTTGTCGTAAGATGCGACTTAGGAGGTTTGGATGAAATCGGATGCATGCCCTAAACGTGTAGAAGTCTATACGTTTAGGGGCCTACAAACCAATGTGCAACGTATACACGTTCTTGGCAAAGATCAAACATATCACAAAGAGTGATTAAAATTGGTTGTAAAGAACGAACGCAAAGAAGAAGAAACATAAAGATCTGGGGGTGATCAGACCGGATCAGATCTGGGAGAAAACCATGAAACTGCTGCGATAAAACTAAGGTAACGGGTGATATTCCACAAAACATTATATAACAGTTACCTCTGAAGTTGGAGACATCCCGCCTGTATGACGAGGAAACCAATAAAACGGTAAGCAGGCTTTCACGCAAAAATCATTCAGAAGTGTCACACCAGGCGCCGTGGCTACGCCTGAACTCATAGTAGGCGAACTAAGAAGAAGAAGAAGTATATTTTTTGTCCGATCCAGAAGCACTTGAGCTTTTCAGCTCTTCGGCTCAGTGCCATGGACATCGTAACCCTTCGGCTCGGTGCCACGAACTCCGTAAATCTGGGGAATCTGTGGCTTTTTCTGCCATCCCGCGGAATTGAACCCGCACACACAGAGGGATAGTCATCCGTAGTCCAACGCGCTACGAACACGCTGGGCAGACGGTTGAAGAAGTATATAACAGTGTTACACAAGCAAGGAAATATACATGTTTCTTCATTGAACGCTCAATATCGACCACTTGTTAACCACTCTTAGTGATTTGTATGTGATCTGAGCATAAGAGCGATTGAACATTGTGCCAATCATGCGCCTACACGTAGGTCAGCACATCTGATTTCTGCGACGCTTTTAATTTACTAGGCTAGCTTCCCTAAGCCCTCTACCTCAGTCGCCTCTTACGACATGCCTTGTAGGTCGCAGTGTTACTATTCTTTACTCCCTTTGAGAGCCTCGGTAACACACGGCGAGATCACACTAAGTAAATGAGCGATATTGACAAAAACACGTATATAACAGTATTACTTACAAAGTTAATTGCATATCCTTTACAGGACTTCGCGAATCAACCCCAGCTTTTTAACGCTGTTTGTGATTTTCTAGGCATTATTACGTTCAGTAGTTTTCCATTGCTTTCTGAACGGGTGGTGCCATCGTATTTTGTAAAAATCCACTCGAAACAATTTGCAACCAAAATACCCGCAGCGTGATTCGAACTCAGAACGTCGGGGATAGGGAAAGTTCACCTAGTAAATCAAAAGCTGGCTGAAACCGGACGGGCGGGCCTAGTCACCATGGGCGCACAATCGACCCGACGTAGATCACCCTGTTCTTGTCAGTGGGCCAATTATACATCACAATAAGAATGATAAAATTGGCCGTGAAGAACGTTCGCGAGAGAGAGAGAGAACGTCGGGGTTAATAGACCGAGTCACTAACTCTAACAATAGTAATGGAGCACAGACGCCACCATTACTTACATAAGCAAGGACAAATACATTTTTCATATATTTAATCATTTTTTCTCCTTTCTTATATAATACTGTATTTTTATTTTATTTTTCCGATCCAGAAGCACTTGAGCTTTTCAGCTCTTCGGCTCGGTGCCATGGACATCGTAACCCTTCGGTTCGGTGCCACGAGCACCGTAAATCTGGGGAATATGTGGCTTTTTCTGTCATCCCGCGGAATTGAACCCGAACACACAGAGGGATAGTCACCCGTAGTCCAACGCGCTACTAACAAGCTGGGCAGACGGGCATAATACTGTATTAAACCTGTCTCTCTCTATCTATATCGGTTCTCACGACATGCCTTGTAGGTCGCAGTCTTGCTTTCTATTCTTTGTTTCAGTTGTGTGCCCCAGCAACACACGGGAGATTCTCATATTGCAGCAATAAAAAAATAAGTAGATCGCCAGTCTGATTACGGTAAAAAAGTGCACGCAGATTTCGCGATATTTTTGCACAATTATTGATTTCTTCTTCTTCTTCTTCGCGTTCGTTCTTTACGACCAATTTTAATCACTCTTTCTGATATGTTTGATCTTTGCCAAGAACGTGTATACGTTGCACATTGGTTTGGTAGGCCCCTAAACGCATAGATTTCTACACATTTAGGACACGTGCATCCGATTTCAGCCAAACCTCCTTAGTCGCCTCTTACGACATGCGTGGTAGGTAACAGTGGTTCTATTCTTTACACCCAAAATTTGGGCCCCGGTAACCACTCGAGCGGAGCAACCACTGATCTCCGCAACTCTCTCTCTCTCTCTCTCTCTGTCTAACTTTGACGATAACTTATTTCTTTTCTTTCTTCCTTGTAATGCTGTGTAAAGGGTCTTTGTGGTATAGAGGATAGGTGCTCGCCTTTCATTCTAAAGGTACTCGGTTCGCTCCGTCGTGCACGTGTCCTAAACGTATAGAAGTCTGTGTTTAGGGGCCTACCAAACCAATGTGCAACTTGTTCTTGTCAAAGATCAAACATATCACAAATAGTGATTAAAATTGGTCGTAAAGAACGAACACAAAGAAGAAGAAGAAGCTCCGTCGTGAAGACATCGGAATAATTTTCCAGAGATCCCTGATTATAGTCTAGGTGAGATCGAGTTCCTAGTCCTATCGGAGATGAACGATGAAACTTAGGTCCAGTGTTCACGCTGAGAACGTAAGAGTAACCTCTACAGTAGGAAATCGAGAAGAGTAGGCTTGTAATGAAATGAAAATCGTGGCATATCCTAAAGGACGTAGCCATCAACTACAGTAAACGAGTCGTTGAATTTCTAGGCACCACTTATACGTTCAGTAGTTTGCCATTGCTTTCTGAACGGGTGGCGCCCTCGTCCTTTTGTTAAAATCAACGGAAACAATTTGCAAGCAAACTGCCCGCAGCATGATTCGAACTCAAAACGTCGGGGTTAATAGACCGAGTCACTAACCCCTAGGCCACAGACGTCACAGGGTCTTATAAACCCGGGCAAAATTTATTAGAAAGTTTACAAAATAAAAATTCCTACAAAATATTTTACCATCTTCTCTCTCTCTCTCTCTCTCTCTCTCTCTCTCTCTCTCTCGATCCCTGCCTAGACCGATGAACCAGATTTTATCATGAATACTAATGTGGTTTTAAGGGACTCCGTCCCTCCGTACAGCTTCTCGCGAAGCCCTGTGTTTTCGGGCCAGGTTTCTTTTCTTATGCCTGCTATTAATTGGCAATCTTGCAGTATGTGCTCTGCTGTCGTGTCCGCCTTTTCGCAGGGGCACAGGCTAGTTGTGCCAATTTTAAATTTACCATCTTCTAAATTACATCGAGGACATTCACCGGTGCTACGGAGTTCGTACGCTGCCGCTGAGATCTCCGTGTATAAGACAGAGATTGAAGCACAGTTACTCACCGAAGTGCAAGTATGTCTCTCTATTTATGCCATTGATGTATTTTATTTATTAAAAGATGAAAATTTAGTGAAACTAATTCATTCCTTAAGAATTTATTGTACTTTGCTAATGTGTCTCGCCCGTGTAGTCCCGGGGCTCAAAAGGGGAGCGAAGAATAGTAATTTTGCAACCTACAAGGCATGTCGTAAGATATGATTGAGGTAGGGGCCTAGGAAGCTACCCTAGTAAATGAAAAGCATCGCAGAAATCGGATGTGATTGCGTACTTGTAGGCGCTTTCAGGCTCAGATCACATACAAATCACAAAGAGTGGTTTAATAAGTGGTAAATATGGAGCGTAAGAAGAAGATACTTGATAACACGTAGACTTGATCGACTTCTATCTCCTTCTGTTAAACTATCACTATTCGAATTTTGTTTATTTTTTGTTCATTTAATATCCGCCTTTGTTATTAATTGTCACTACAGTCTACCTCTAGACTTTGTTTAAGGGGGGTTCACAAATAGTACACTATAATTATATGCAGCTTGTGCCATGAAATATATTGCTATCATTTTACCGTAGCTAGGCGACTCCAAATATATTTATGAGCCTAGCAGGACTCAGGAGTCCAACTCTACTAAAATGTGAATGTTGCAACAAAGGGAGGGAATGAGGTCACGAGTAGACGTTTCCTTATGCATGACATGTTTGCAGTTTTGCGACAATAAATTGTATACATATTAATGAGTCTAAAGGCATAGGATTAGCGTCGCTGTACTGGGTTTTCCTATATGGTTCCGTCCCTGTTGGTATAAATGACACGCCATCTGCTGAGAGTTTTGCCACAACCTTCACAACGAAAAGTCCTAAGATCAAAGTGTAGTATCTGTATCGCTTGATATCTGTCACAATATCTGTTATGATATCTGTCACAATAGCACATTATATGGGTTCACAAAGTTATCAGTTTGTGTTACGGAACTAGTGCCCATTTGATCGAAGCTGAAGGTCGGAAGCCTTCATTAAATGCCACATGGCTACCCTTGTACAAAACTAGGAGTGCCATCGATCAAAGGATTGATGGGGGCTTGATAGTTTATAAACGTTTTCACGTTCCGTTGTACGGTGTCCACCTGGTATGGCACATCCGGGGCGGGCCCTTAAAAAAAAAATCTCAACTACTTCACCATAGAAAACCTCAAAGTGTGGTTGCGAACTCACTACCTTCAGAACGACACGCAAACATTTTCACCATAGAGGTCACCAACGTACGGTTTGGAGCCCGCAATCATCAGAATGACAGGCAAACGTCTTCGTCACTGAGACACCCAAAGTACGGTTTCGAATACATAACCTTCACACCAATAGGCAAACGTCTTAACCACTTCGCCATTGAGACACCCAAAGTACGGATTCTTCTTCTTCTTCTTCGTTCTCACTAGATTGGGATTTCGGATTCTTTAATAAAGGCAGCCGTCTGCCTCAGATTATCAGCCACGCCATACAGTTTGTCTTGGACGCTAGTGTAAGTGGGCCACCTCTTTCTTCTCAAGTTTGCATACTGGGGGCAGTTCCGTAGGATATAATTCCTATGATTTCTGCTTCCCGTTTGTGCTGACCTCTTCCCGCAGTAAGTTTTGTCCACCCTCGTGATGGTAGTTCTGACATTCTTACTGCTAAATCTCCGAGGCAGATTGGCAACCGTAGAATTCGTTATCCCATTCCTCATTGTGAGGGGTCGTTGTACTATGTTATGCGCCTTACGGCCTGGTGCATCCGTTTTCTGCAAGCATTTGTTTCGGCATTCCCTAGCGGATACATGCATCCGATCTCATCCAGACCTTCTTAGTCGCCTCTTACGACATGCGTGGCAGGTAACAGTGGTTCTATTCTTTACACCCACATTTGGGCCCCGGTAACCACTCGGGCGAAGTACGGATTCGAACTCACAATTATCAGAACGACAGACAATCGTCTTAACCACTTCACCATCGAGACAGCCGAATAAGTACATTCTCAACATCAAACATTCAATGTTGAAATATACTTGAAATCTTCGCTTTTCACCCTACATATTCTCCCTTACGTCGACATATTTCTGAAAGGTGTGTTCGTTATAAAATTCTTCTTTGAATGAGGTAAACATGACAACGAGTTCCATAGTTTACTTTGGGATTGAAAGATTATTTTAGGACATGTAGCTAGCAGGGGCTAGTCCATAGGTTCCCAAAGTGGGCTGTACCGCCCCCCAGTGGGTACTAAAGCTTTCTAGTGGGGCGATAGTGGGTTCAGAAGCATTTGAGGGGCGTCCATGTGATTAGGGGCCGGTGGCTCCTTAATGAAGAAATTCTTCTTCTTCTTCTTTGCGTTCGTTCTTTACGACCAATTTTAATCACTTTTTGTGATATGTTTGATCTTTGCCAAGAATGTGTATACGTTGCAACATTGGTTTGGTAGGCCCCTAAACGCATAGACTTCTACACGTTTAGGACACATACATCCGATTTCAGCCAAACCTCCTTAGCCGCCTCTTACGACATGCGTGGCAGGTAACAGGGCTCTATTCTTTACACCCCAAATTTGGGCCCCGGTAACCACTCGGGCGATATGAAGAAATTAATAATATATATTTTAAAATAAATTATTTTCGTGGTTTTGCCAGTGAATAATCATTTAAAATTCGAATTCTGCATTTTTATTCATCTTATGCCGTCTTACACGATCCATTTGTCCATCAATTTTCTATTTCATGGATATAAACATTTTTTAAAATTGCCCATGTATAACAGAATTATATATTTTTTTCTATGTCAAAGAGAAAATGAAGCATGTATATATATTAGCAATTTTCTATGTCAAAGAGCATGTATATATATGTGGGGGTGGGGGCGTTGGCAAACTGTTGTAATGGGGAGGGGGCGTTACAAAGTTTATGTCGTGCAAAGTGGGCGGTGTTCAGTAAAAGTTTGGGAACCTATGGGCTAGTCATATATAATCTACCGCCTCTACTTGTTTTTTATATGTCAACTTGTTCCGGTTTAGTTCCTGTATTAACTAGAACAGGGCTTCCCAAACTTAGTGTTATCTGTTTGCCCCTTTATGGAATCCATGATCCTTCGTGGGTCCTTATGAGAAGCATGTAAAGTTTTACTGTGACAACTTCTGAGTTTGCGATTCTCTCTTTTCTTTTAGTGTTTTTTCAAACGAGTCTGCACCTTTCTGTAATGTATATATGACCTTTTTCGTCTTTACAGGCGGTCAATTGACAAGTGACAACTTCTAAGTATTAGCTTGTCTCTCTTGTCGTTCAGCTCATACATAAGTCTCTTCTCAAAAGACTCTTCGCCCTTTATTTGGCTTTCCACACAACTCTGTCACCAGCTAGTTTTTCCCATGTGTTGGGACCTATAGAAAAGTTTTTCATTGTAATATAGTTTTCCACATAACTCGGTCATCAGCTAGTTTTTGCCCATTTGTTAGGACAAATAGAAAACTTCTCCATTGAGCATGTCTAGCCTGGGTAGCTGATATGGGGAATGTGCCTTGCTCATTTTGCACAAACCTTCTCTCGACCCCTACTGCTTCATCCAAAGGACAAACAAAGTCTATACGTTTGGAATCAGGCAGGGTTTTCTGGGGATATCAGAAAATGAAATGGAGTATGTAAACATATCTATCATCTTTATAATATGCCACGAGCAAGATGTAATAGCGCAGTGGTTAGCACACTTGCATCGTATGTGATTGGTGTTAGGTTCGAAATTCTCAGTTGGGGGTTAGATTTTTTCTATCGCAACAGGTATCAGGTCGACTCATCCTCAACTAAGCACCAGAGATAGATTGGAAAGGATGATCAGCGATCGGCTTGATGTTGCCTACATCACATATCATGTATCGTTGGTCAAAGAAAAGACACCTACCTAATACCATATTATGTTATCCAAAGCGATAGATTTATGGTTTAAACCGGAAAAAAGCAAGAATTTATTCTATCTCCACTATTGTTTCGAGCGGCCATTGACCGTCTGATGAGAAAATGTTGCAGGGGTGAAACTCTCCATCATATGAAGAAATTACTTGCAGACCATACGTAACGTGTAACGGTACGAGATGTATATATGTATATGTAGTATAATAACATATTCCAAAATATGTCAACAGGTGTGAAAATTGGTTCATTACTTTTTAGGGACACCGATAGCGAGATCGATAACACGCTTTGCTAGTAATCAAATATGTAACTATTGGGTGAGAATCTTAGCTCAAGCGGTAGTGAGCTCGATCACATACCCAAGCGTATCTGGTTTAAAACCCCACGGTGGGCAAATTTGAAAGTAAATTCGTTTCCTTGGCGTTTTTACAACATGTAAAAATAGACATCCTTCAGAAAACAATGGCAAACTACTGAACGTATAAGTGGAGCCTAGAAAATCAACGACTCGTTTACTGTGGTTGATGGCTACGTCCTTTAGGATATGCCACGATTTTCATTTTCAACTATTGGGTTACTTTCCAATGATTCCGGTTCTTAATATACATGAACTGACATTTCGTCGGTTTACGGTTAAACAACACTGTTGATTCCCAATTTTGAGAATCCCCGAGTTGCGGCAACACATCCTGCTGACTCATACACCCAATTTTAAGTTTAAATATACGTTGCCAGGTTGTAAAGCATTCAAAATTAGAGATTTTTCGAATCTACTTTTCAAAACGTGCGCTTTTGTGTCGGCCAGATAATACCATTTTTGGTTCGTGCAATCTTGTATGCATGTTATAAGCTTTTCTCTTATGTCTGGGCTTCGAGCACGTTCCTAACCTTGTGGTCCAGGCATTTGGGTCTGATGGGACCGCAGGTTGTTGAAAGTTCGTCTTAGCGAGCAAATATTGACTCGAACTGGTCAGAACAAACACTGTTAGATGAACAGTCAATCCTCGCGACCTTTCTACTATGTGACAAGTGTCTACTTGAAAACCAACAGAAGTAAAAGTGTTAGAAATGAAGAGGAGTGTAAGAAAAACAAGAATCAGAAGCAAATGTCGATAGGAAATGTAGTTAATATGTCAAAAATCACGAGAGAGAGAGATGTCCAAAGGAGAAATTAGTAACATTTTTAGAAATCACGAGAGAAAGAAAGAGCGAAAGAGAGAGAAAGAAAGAAAGAGAGAGAGAAACAAATGTCGAAAGTAAATGTAGTTAACTTGTTAAAAATCACGAGAGAGAGAAAGAGAGAGAGAGAGAGGGAGTTAGTTAGAAATGGCCAAAAGAAGAAAGTAGTAACATTTTTAGAAGTAAGGTGGAAGAGAAAGAGAGAGAGAGAGAGAAATGTTGAAAGGAGAAAGTAGTTGTCGTTAGAAATCAACTGGAAGAGGGAGAGAGAGAAATGTTGAAAGGAGAAAGTAGTTAAAAAATTAGAAATCAAGTAGAAGAGAAAGAGAGATAGAGAAATGTTGAAAGTAGAGAGAGAATTGAGAGTAATTAAGAACATAGGAAACAGATACACAAATTATAGACAAGATAATGGGGTTTCATCATAAGAGCACATCTGGCGGTATAGTCAACAAAATAGCGAACTCACAGAAGAAGATAAAGAGCCCAATATTATTGTGCTTGTAACAACATAACAGGAAACGGAAGAGAAGAATGGTGTTGTAAATATACATCTCTACGACATATATGTAACATTAGCATTGAAAATCTATTTCACTTTTCTACCATAAAGGACTAATCTCTCTTCATATACTTCTTCTTTTACGAATGCTACATATCGACCACTTATTAACCAATCTTTTGTGATTTGTGATTTGCGATCTCTCTCTCGTGATCCCGGCCTAGACTGATGAACCAACTCTTTTCATGAATTTTACCGTGTTTTTAAGGGACTCCGTTCCTCCGTACAGCTTCTCGCAAAGCTCTGTGTTTTGGGGCCAGGTTTCTTTTCTTATACCTGCTATCAGTTGACAATCTTGCAGAACGTGTTCTGCTGGGCCACAGGCTAGTTGTGCCAAATTTAAATTTGTGAAATATGTGGGTGCGGAGTTTGTTGTGGACGGTACGGAGGCGAAGTATGGTAACTTGTTCACTACGAGACAGACCATGGTACCCGTCGCTGTTGTTGTGGTGAGGATGGTCTTTTGTCCATTTGTCTCTATAGTGCCAGCCGATGGTTGTTCTGGCTTCCTGATAACTGACCTCGAGATCAGTGTGAGGTAGTCGCCCGCCTTTTTTTAGCTAGTTTGTCGGCGTGTTCATTTCCGCTTATATTGCAGTGTGATGGAATCCACTGAATGACGGTGCGTTTGAGTGTGTGCCCTAATGCGTCGAGTGTCGTTTTGAGCTCATTGGGCTCTGTTTTGCCTGCGCTTTTGAGTGCCGTGATGACCGATAGAACATCGGTGAATATCACGACTTTGTTGCGAGAGGTGCCTCTTCTCTCTAGGATCATTTCAGCCGCTGTTCTTATTGCCTCTGCCTCTGCCCTATAGTTATTTGAGTATTTGGCAATCGCTTTTGTGACCGTCACTTTCTTTGAGAGTTTAAGCACTATTCCTCCCCCGTCGTCGCTGATTGCGTTCCTAGCCGATCCGTCAGTATAGACGTGTAACCACTTATTTTCAAGGTACTTTGCCTCTATGTATTTTTCTGTGGCCGCTCTTCTTTCGAGGTTTCCTTGCTGACCTTTTTTAAGTATGCCTGGGATTGATTCCCTTTGTTCCGGCATTTTGGTTTTCCACGGTGGGCACTTATCGGTTGCCGGGATTGCTTTGGCTTTGCAATTTTCTAGGACCGGATCTGAGTTTGTAATCTGAGTAATTGTACGTTGTACCAGTTATGCGCCTACAGGTAGGCCAGCACATCCGATTTCTGCGATGCTTTTTTCTTTACTAAGGTAGCTTCCTTAGGTCCAACATCAGTTGCTCCTTACGAAATGCCTTGTAAGTCGCAGTCGTACTATTCTTTGCTTCCCTGTGGCCCCGGTACCCCACTGGCGAGATCACATATAAATCACAAAGTGGTTTAACAAATTGTCGACATGGAACATTCGAAGATGAAGAATGATGAAGATGAAGAATCCAACTAAAGTCTCCACAAACGGTTTCTTGGGCGCCCGAGTGGTTACCTGAGCCCAAATTTGGGGTATAAATAATAGAACCACTGTTCGCCCGAGTGATTACCGGGGCCCAAATTTGAGGTGTAAATAATAGAACCACTGTTCGCCCAAGTGGTTACCTGAGCCCAAATTTGGGGTGTAAATAATAGAACCACTGTTCGCCCGAGTGATTACCGGGGCCCAAATTTTAGGTGTAAAGAATAGAATCACTGTTACCTGCCACGCATGTCGTAAGAGGCGACTTAGGAGGTTTGGCTGAAATCGGATGCATGTGTCCTAAACGTGTAGAAGTCTATGCGTTTAGGACCCTATCAAACCAATGTGTAACGTATACACGTTCTTGGTAAAGATTAAACATATCACAAAGAGTGATTAAAATTGATGGTAAAGAACGAACGCAAAGAAGAAGATGAGAACCACTGTTATCTGCCACGCATGTCGTATTACGATCCAGTCATCAACATTAAACACCAGCGTCTCCAGTCAACGGACAACTTTGCTTATCTTGGCAGCCTCCTATCCAGATCGGCAAACATAGATTCTGAGGTCCACAATAGGATATCCAAAGCCAGTGCTGCGTTCGGAAGGTTACGTGTCACTGTGTGGGAACGGAAGGGGATAAGCATAGTCACAAAGCTGAAAGTTTACCAGGCCATAGTGCTAACCACGCTGCTGTACGCAAGCGAGACATGGACAGTGTATAGCAGACACGCAAGAAAATTAAACCATTTCCACACAAGCTGTCTACGCAGAATACTAAAAATAAACTGGGCAGGACAAAATTCCAGACAGCGAAGTCCTCACAAGAGCAAAGATCCCAAGCGTCAACACCCTGTTGCAGAAGACCCAACTGAGATGGGTCGGTCACGTTGCTCGAATGCCTGATAAACGCATCCCAAAACAGTTGATGTATGGCGAGCTTGAAGGGGGCAGACGTTTAGCTGGTGGACAGAAAAACGCTTTAAAGACACTCTTAAAGTGTCTCTGAAATGCTTCGATATAGACAATACGTGCTGGGAATCCTTGCGCAAGATCGCCAAATGTGGCGCTGTAACAACAAAGAGGAACCCGAATAGCTGAGAATCATCGTATTGTTGAGTCACAGAGAAAACGAGCAGCGCGAAAGACAGAGCACACAACACGCACATGTCTAACCTTGATCATGTATGCCCCACCTGTGCTCGGGGATTCTGTTCTAGGATTGGACTCTACAGTCACCTCCGCACACACCAGAGAGGTGCAACAGTACACGTCTGAGATTGTTGTCATCATCGCTTGCGATGGACGGCTATTATAAAGAGGCGACTAAGGAGGTTTGGCAGAAATCGGATGCACGTGTCCTAAATGTGTAGAAGTCAACCTGCTGCCTTGTAGGTCGGCTGGAGACAACCAAAGGCTAATGGAGAGCGAACCCAGTACACGCTGGCTGAATCCGGACACATCACCGAAGGATAAGCACTAGAGCTCCAAATGGCGCTGAAGATGTTACGAAACACACACATGCTAAGACTGCATGAATCAGACCTCCACATGAATGAATATATGGACAGATCTGGTACATCGGTCTTTTAGGTGATCACGAGAGAGAGAGAAACGGTTCCTTCATTCAACGTTACTTTTGGAACTAACAAATATCACGTGATTAATACACTTCGACCAGGCCTTGATAAGCACATTATAGAGCGCTTAGCATCACGTGACGTTATAACCTTAGAACCTGAGGTTCATCCATGCGTGCTCAACCTCAAGGATTTATTTCATCCCTTTTCACATTTTCTTATTCAAATAATTCAAAACACAACCCTGCTGGAATTGTTCAGTGTGCTCTTTTTGTGGGGACTCCAAATACGTCTCTGTCTTACAGTAACTTGAGGTTGCAACCTGAGCAGTGGTTACGATTTGTAAAAATAGAGAAAACATATGAATAGATTTTTGTAAATGCACTTTAGCTCCCAGGTCAGCACGCGTGCTGCCGAAGCTCGCAAAGGAGCAAAGAATAGTAACACTGCGACCTACAAGGCGACTGAGGTAGGGGCCTAGGGAAGCTAGCCTAGTAAATAAAACGCGCAGCAGAAATCGGATGTGCTGGTCTACTTGTAAGTGCATAATTGTCACAACGTACAATCGTTCTTAGGCTCAGATCACATACTGCTCTATCCTGAGCAGCTCGTTCAATCTCATCTATAAATCTGAGTCAGATATTTCTCGAATTTCTCAGTAAAGCTCGTTTCATATTTTCACCATGCCCTTTTTTTTCTTGAACAATTTGCCTCCCATTTCAATGCCTACTTAGTGATTCTTTGATCATTTCTTCTCAGAGTATGCCCAATATATCTCCATCTTCTCTTTCTTATAACAGTTGTTAGCATATGGTTATAGTCCAAGTAATAGCAATCTTATAATTATGTTTTTCATGACTTCACATTTGTTGTTGCCTACTACAAGAACCGAACGACACTGTACGGATTCGAACTATCGACTTTCAGAACGCATTGCAAACGATTTGAACACTTTGCCCACAGAGACCAACCTCCTTACCAAACAGAAAAAACACGGAAAGTATTAATACATTACTCAAATGTTGTATTAATTTTTTTTAAAATATATGAACGCGTGATCTGGGGAATTCCTTTGGGTCACTTACTTAACCCTTTCGCTGCTTCATATTTTCTGAAGGCTGAGCTAAAAATAGCTACTCTTTGTTTCTAGGTCACAAACGTGAATGTACGCCTATTGCAGTGACAGTAGTAATGTATAACTTGTTAACACGTCTTTAGCCCACAGAGGAGAGATGATAATAACAGACGTGTTAATGCGTCGTTAGAAGTGAATGGGAAAACGTATATATACGTCCTTAGCAGCTAAATGGTTAAGGATGCAAAACGCTTCACGAAGCAGAAAATCTAGAAAAGTTGTATTCTCTTACCAGATGACAGCATTGCATCGCTTTATAGAAGTAGGAGGATTCGGATGAGTAAAAGTACAACTTGTTTTTAGACCGACCAGGGGAGATTTTTGCCCACTTCTTCTTTTGTTTAATTTCACAAATATAAAAGATATATACATCAGAGCTTATACATTTCTCTATTATTTTTTTTGGGGGAGGGATCATGAAGCATTTGAGCATTCAGCTCTTCGGTTCGGTGCCATGGACATCGTAACCCTTCGGTTCGGTGCCATGGACATCGTAACCCTTCGGTTAGGTGCCATGGACATCGTAACTCTTCGGTTCGGTGCCATGGACATCGTAACCCTTCGGTTCGGTGCCATGGACATCGTAACCCTTCGGTTCGGTGCCATGGACATCGTAACCTTCGGTTCGGTGCCACGAACACCGTTATCTGGAGAATCTGTGGCTTTTCTTCCAGCCCGCAGAATTGAACCTCATTCACAGTGGGCTTGTCACACGTCGTCCAACGCGCTGCGAACACGCTGGGCAGTTTCTATATAGTTTTACGCTCCTGGTTCCCTCCTATGTTTGTTAGTTCTATAATAGGACAAGCTATCAGATAAACAACTCGTGCAGAACTAATTCTACGTCAAGTCACTGTTTGCTTGTTTCTTTGTTATATGGGAGATTAAAGTCTCTTTAAGACTAGGCACGCCTTTTCAACCTAAGGACGAACCTTGCTTTGGTTATATCAGAACATGTAGCCCATAGATTCCCAAACTTTTTCGGCCCACCGCCCACTTTGCAAGACATAAAATTTGTAACGCCCACCCCTGCCCATTCTAAAAGTTTACTAACTCTCCCCTCCCCCATATATATAGATGCTCTTTTTCACTTTGATATAGAAAATTGATATATATTTCTGTCATTCATGGTCAAGTTTCAAATGATTCTATACATTAAATAGAAAATTGATGGACAAATGTATCGTGTAAAATGAGCATAAGATGAATTTAAAATGCAGAATTCAAATTTTTAATACTATTCAATCGCAAAATCACGAAAAAACCTCCCCAAATCACGAAAAAACTCCCCAAAATGCTTCTGAACCCACTATCGCCCCCTGGAAGGCTTCAGCGCCCACAGGGGGCGGTACGCCCACTTTGGGAAACGCTGGTGTAGCCCAACAAACATGAAAAAATAATAAACTTCTTTTTGAGAATCCAATAGTTAACAATTCACCTTACGAGCCTTAACGCTTTCACTCCGTATTACTCCCGGACGTACGCATTATTGCAATGTATACAGAATTAGTCAGTATATCGGCTTTGGGATATCTTAAAAATATAGGGGTCAGTATAGCGGATTACAAGGATGAATGGGTTAATTTTTTTATTTTTTAAAAATTCACCCACTCCTTACTTCTTTCTCTCGTCTCTTTCGTTCTATCTCTTTCTCTCTCTATCATTTTTCTCTCTCATAGACACACGAATACTTGTCCTCCATTCCATCACCATTCCATCACCATTCCATCACCATTCCATCACCATTACATTGTTTTTCTCTAAACATAAGTAATATCCCTTCATGCGAACTCTTCATCCTGCCCTGGTGAATGTATGCTTAATGAAACACAATCTTCAAACTTGGAGATCTAGTTTTGACATTCTGAAAAATATATTTCATCATTTCAAACAACTAATCCCATATATTACTGGCTTTCCCGCATCATCAACCTCGGTGCGTATTGTTAGTATGTTATCACAACATCTGAAATTTGTCAAATTGCTTCTTTGAGCTTTTTGTGACAAGAGGAATTTGAAGAAACAGGATCTTCATATATGTGTGTATTTGTTAGTGTGCATACGTGTGTGTATTTTAATGTGTAACATCGTGTGTCTTTTAGTTTGTCAGTATGTGCGAATGCACACTCCCATCTCTAGCCTGCATTAAGGGTTTCTGTGGCGTAGACGTTAGATGCACGCCTCTCGTTTCAAAGATATTCGGTTCGCTCCCTCGTGAAGGCCTCGGGATATTTCTCCAGAGACCCCGGATCTCAGTGTAGTTGAGATCGAGTTCTAGTCCAATCGGAGACGGACGATAAAACGTAGGTCCCGTTTTCAAGTTGAGCACGTAAGAGAACCTTTGGCAGTTCAAAATCCAGAAGAGCAGGCTGGAATACGGCTGTCCATATACAATTCATTAGAAAGATTAATCAATCAAATTCCTACATAATATTTTCATCATCTTCTAAATTACATCGGGGACTCTCTCCAGTGCTACAGAGTTCGTGCACTGCCGCCGAGATCTTCATTGTGTAAGAAAGAAATCGGAGCACATATGGCTACTCACCAAAGTGCAATGATGATGATCATATCAATCAATCAATCAATCGAATCTGCATGTTATTCCACTCTACACTGAATTCTATTCTGGGAAGTCTTCAACTTTTTGTCCATAATGTTCCGACATCTGTGACCTTCACCTATTCTGTTCTTCGCCATGTATTCTTTGGTATCCTCATTCTTCTTTTTCTCTGTGGGCTTAAGTCATGTTCATGTCTTGCTATGTTATTGTGTTGTTTTCTTGGAATGGAACATGTCCACTTCCCCTACACTGTTTTTCTCTTCCGCTGTGGGCCCAAGACATGTGTGCATGTCTTGCTATGTAATGGGATTGTTTCCTTAGGGTTGACCAGTTCACTCCTTCTATTCTGTTCTTCTGTTCCTTCAGGGTTCAAGACAACTGCGTGTCTTGCTATATTATTGGGTTGTTTCCTTAGGAAGTAACCAGTCTATCTCCTCCTATACTGTTTTTCTCTTCCTTTCTGGGCCCAAGCCAAGTGCATGTCTTGCTATGTAATGGGGTTTTCCTTAGGGTGGACCATTTCACTCCTCCTATCCTGTTCTTATGTTCCTATGTGGGTTCAAGTCATGTGCGTGTCTTGCTATGTAATGGCGTTGTTTCCTTATGGTGTTCACTCCTCCTATCCTGTTTCTCTGTGGGTTCAAGTGAAGGGCATATCTTGTTATGTTATAGAGTTGTTTCCTATGGTGGATCCATTCTATCTCCTCTTACTGTTCTTCACTTCCCTGTGGCTCAAGTCAACTTCATGTCTTGCTATGTTATAGTGTTTTTTTCCTTATGGTAGAACCAGTCCATCTCAACGCTCTGTTATCTCCCCAGCTCTATAAGTATCTAGATTACTCTTTTCTACAATTTTGCATTTTGCTATCAAGTCTGACAATCTGATACATAGATATGCGACAGAGACATCTGTTGGGTGAATGTTAAGCTGATGTTTGTTCAGTAACATATGTCCGTATATTCATAATCTCTATATTTAGCAAGTACATCACATGAGGTCTCAATCTCTTGCAGCGCGTGCTGACTGCATGTGTTTACTAAGTATATTCATTGCGTAGTTTTTATATGTCTGGTTATTTTTGCCTGTTTGCGAATAACGAGGACCAACATGACACTACAACCAACAGGCTACTTACTTTCCCTTCCAACCTGCTGGAGTATTCATACTTAATTTATTCAGGCAAAATAATTTAGTCCAAAAGATGAAAGAAGCCGCGGAAAATTGTACACCTGATGCCAGGTCGTCAGAAAATACTGTTGTTGCAATATGTCAACTTTATGACATGAAGTTGGCGTTGATGTAGAAGGGCCCTTACTGTGGCACAAATTGTACAGAACTTGATACAGAACGGAGGGAGAGGGTGAAAGATTAGAGGTTGACTAATTTTGTTTACAACGATTTGAAGTACCTTTCTTAAGTGTGTTTTATTGTCTGTACACGTATGTCAGTATTGTATGGTGTGTACTATGAGACGGGTTAGCATAATGCATAAGTGTTCGCGTATCGACTTAGACACAAGAGGGGCGTGGGTTCAATCCCAAACTCGATGTTCCACACGCGAGGAAAGGAATTTTGCCTCCTACCTCCTGCACACTAGGGACTAGAAATTTGAAGGGAAGTGACTTCATACCCTAAGGTATACGGGCATTTTTTAAAAATTATATGTTGTGTACCGCCCGTGTGGTGCCGGGGCCCGCAAAGAAAGCAAAGAATAGAACCACTGCGACCTACAAAGCATGTGGTAAGAGGCGACTATTGGTACATTAAAACTAATTCATTTTAAAAACAAAACAAATCACGGGAAAAGGTTGTATGTTATCATCAACATTATGTGCCTAGCCGGCCGGCGTCGACAATCACTAATCTCAACAAACTTGTTTCCTTAGTACAGACTATCAGTTCGGATGTTGAGATATATATATATATATAGCAAAGTCGTTCCAATGATGTGTGTGGTCTGTACACTTTGTTTAGCCTACTTCTCGAAATGTTACGAACTTGAAATATACATGGTCGGATTTATTACGTTGCAACTTAAATTGAACAATGATAATATCGGAATTATTTGCACGTTTTCATCAATAAATAACTATAGACTCATAGAATCGTGTTAAATTGCAATAAATCTTACAATGTTCAATGAAACAATTGTAAAAGACAGACCACTCCAGCGGATTGGACGCTGAGATCAAACGATAAAAGAAAACTAGTCACGACAGAGATGAAGTGTCCACGCAGTATTATATGGACTATCAAGAGAGACTGGTTTCGAAATTAAGTCATCAGGAAAAAAATAGGAACAACATCAG
The DNA here is from genome assembly GCA_020796225.1 of Arion vulgaris. Taxonomy (NCBI): domain Eukaryota; kingdom Metazoa; phylum Mollusca; class Gastropoda; order Stylommatophora; family Arionidae; genus Arion; species Arion vulgaris. The sequence goes on along the minus strand of CM036758.1, from coordinate 63,596,032 downwards.
TATTGAACTTCATCTCGAAACAACAAATTAAATTGTTCGGCCACATAAGCAGATTTACAACAGACATTGCGCTTACGACACAGTGGATACAAAGCAAAAGGTCGTCCACTCAAAAGATGGATCTCAGAAATAACAGAGATAGTGCATTTTATAAACATCTTTTTATCCTGACTATGTAAAGCAAAACAAGATTCAAGACATTTTTTTTTTAAAAGACTCCCCAACGGGAATTTCCGATTTTCTGACTAAGCTGAACGGTCTTCCATTACAAAATGTTGTGGTCTGTCTTTTCTTTTCTCAGTCTACTATGACTATGCATTCATTATACAACTGCGTGGCAGTTCACTTTACCGTATGATGCACGCCTCGTAATAGATAGAAGTAAACATGGATTCAAACGTGGTCGTTTTTATAATTACATCCAGTGGCGGCTCGTGATCGTTATTTTTGTGGGGCCCGGCCCTAGTAGCCCTTAATGACAAGCCGCCACTGATTACGTCTAATATTCTACTTGAGCACCTGCATCTTAATTGACATGTGAGGACGTGATTACGAATGTATCTCATTAATAATGGTCTCCAACAGTGGCGGCTCATGATAATTTTTGTTGGTGGGGCCAGACAGAAATTTTCGGAAAAACCATGGTTCGGTTAGGTTATATTTTAATGTATAAAATAATAAATACACTTTACTTCTTATTTTTGGTGGGCCCGGCCCTACTGGCCCTTAATGACGAGCCGCCACTGGTCTCCAATAGCGTACAATTAGTTCCTTTAAAAATCGCTTTAATTGATATCGTATTTTCCCAGAAAATGTGCAGTATTCTTCTACGAGCGTAAAACATTTATTTTGGGAATGTCTCCAGCTTATGTATGCTGTTTTATGTCATGTTCCAATACTTACTACTTTCTGGCCTAATGCCGAAGGATTGACATCATTGCACCGGGTTTTACCCCATATGGCCCGGTCCCTTTCCGCAGAAATGACAGGACACCTGCACAAAGCGCGAACTCCGTAGCTCCGGCAACAATCCTAGGGGTCTCTGGAAAAAAACTGCACCCGTGAACAGAAGGCCGCGGTCCGGATTCGGACCCACGACCTTCGACTCGCAAGGCAAAGGACTTAACCACTTAGCCCCAATGGATTAGAGAGCGGGTTCCCATTCTGGAGATCCGTGTTCGATCCCCAGTAAGATCAAGGAATTATTTCTGTCGAGGGTATAATGAAAATCCTTACCTGATCAGTTTCTCGGTGACAGCGCTAGCCAAGCGATCATTAAATTCATTAGAGTCTTCCCCCGTCCTACACCGCCCTAAAAGGCGATATTGTCGTTAGTTTTATATTTAATTAAATTTTTGATTACTTATGTGATACAACAGAGTGTTCAACTTAAAAGCAGCCCCATTGATAAATATAAATTTGCCAGGTACGCATTGCATCTCTGTCTACTTACTGTTTAAACCGGTTCTGACAAGCTTGTCTTACGTCACATTTGTTCATCGCCCCTTCCCGCACTACAACTACACACCATCACACAACCTTGACCTATACTACGTCATAACTGAACCTTCTCATTTCCATACATATATGCCAGATTAGCTTCATTCATGGGCTGCTTTTAAGTTGAACACCCTGTATACACACGTGTCTTTGTTCTTAAACGTCAATTTTCTTAGTATCACCGTAGTCTACCCACGGCTTTCTCCAGATCTAGTCTGACTACCTCAGATTTGTAGATTTCCGTACGACACCCACAAATGTCACTGACAGCTAAACAACAGTTGATCAACAGCATTTTCATACCTACTTTGTGTTACCAGAGCCAAACATGGACAATGAGCAAAGTGCAGTCACAAAAATTAACTACATGTGAAATGCGGTACCTTCGAAAAGTTACCAACAACACCAGAAAAGACAGAGTCACCAACATCAGCATAAGAAAGAAAGTTGACACAGAATCTTGCATTGAGAAACAAAGAATGAAGTGGTTTGACCACTTAATAAGAATGCATCCAAACTCCACAGTATACATAGTCTTCTACAACAGAACATCAGGAATAAAGGCGAGAGGAAGACCACGAAAAAGATGGTTAAATGGCATAGAAGAATCCTGTCAAAGAGCAAAAATAAAAATCACCTACGTCACCAGAACAGCGCAAGACAAAACAGAAAACCACGACACTGGGCAACAACCTGGTAGCAGTGTGTTGACAACAGAACAGCGCAAGACAAAAACAGAAAACCACGACACTGGGCAACAACCTGGTAGCAGTGTGACGCAAAAGAAGAAGAAGAAGAAAAACAGTTACTATTTATAAGAACCATTCTCGGACAAAGCTTCCATATATTTTTTGTTTTAAGATTTATTGACTTTCCAAATTTTGTTGAGCATGGCAAAAGTTTGACTTGCTTTTTTTTTTTAATATGGAAAGCGTTAATGCCTACGTAATTACTTTACTTTCATGACCTCTTGTTAAAGTTTGGACTCTATAAATAATGTTGGACTATAAAAAGTGTTTGATTACCACGAGGACAATACATTTTTCCACTACCATACACGCCTATATGTTTGTTAGTGTGTGGGTGTTTGGGCCTGTCTCCCCACATCTAGCTAGCAGCAGGCGACAAGAAATGGCGTGGGCTAGTGACGTATTCTACATATCTTTTAAGGTCTGTCAAGTATACTTGCGCGCGGTAAGGACTTCACCACTTTATTCATAGCAATCACAAAGAGGCTCTTTCCCTCTCGCGCTTTCGAAGCTGGGTAGGTTAAACAATTTCCAAAGTGGGCCGCTTGTCGAATACCGCGTACTTTCAAGTATTCTAATCACACATTTCTCTCCAAGTATGCTAACCACACATTTTTCTAGGGCGTATGCTCCTTTGTGTGTAAACATTACCAATGACGTCATCATTTTGGCGCGTTTTTATCCATCCCCTAATATTGGATTTTCAAAATTGAAAATAGTGGCTTTGTTGAATTTAAAGTGGGGAAATTATAAACTTGTATCTATGTGGAGCTTCTGACCAACTGAATTAGAGCGCGGACTCACATGCGGAAGACCCAGGTTCAATCACCGGAAGACCAATGAGTTTTTTTTTTTTAATGTCGGGGAACCTGCTGCCTTGCAGGTAGGCTGGGGACAGCCAAAGGCTGACAGAGAGCGAACCCAGTAAATGCTGCCTGAAACCGGACACATCGCCGAAGGATAGGCACCAGAGCTCCAAATGGCGCTGAATGATGTAACGTAAAAAAAAACATTCTTGACAAGGCTGTTTATATCACAATAAGAATGATCAAAAAACCAAAAAGAACGATCGACAAGAAGAAAAAGAAATGCCGGGGATTAAAAAATCCTAACCTGAACATTTTCGCGACGACTGTGCTAACAATGCAGCAATTAAATTCAACAGGTACATGTCCGCACTAACAAACGGTAGTACAGACAGTAACGATAGTGTTATTTTTACCTACATCCTGGTATGTCTGTGTCCGGATGTCTGTGTCCGGTAGCGGTCTGTTATTTAGGGATAGACGACATCATCATAGTCAGTGCCAATTGGTGCTGAAGAAATATGTTGTTTCCTTCGTCCGATATGAATTTATGCATAGTCATTCCGCTATTACGGCGCCTTTGACTGATTATTCTATGAAGTCTTGATTTCCTTATCACCATGATCACTCCCCATTCAAGCAATCCGAGATCCGAGTTCAGATGTATTTGTAATTTATATCCGTAATTAAAATATCCGGGTTTCCTGTAGTTCAACCACGCATTCTATACACACAGACTCCGGACCGTGTGGTATATTATCTCAGTATGATGCAAGTCTTCGAAATGCCGTCCCTAAAGGGTTTTTTCTTTTAAATAAACTTCAATTGTGATTTTGATTTTGTTGCTTATGCCGCCCCCTCTCTTTCGGAGCCACCTGATGCGGCCGGTTCTTTGTATCATAGCACGGCATAGAGTAATTTTAAGTCTAAGCTATCACGAACTCCGGAATTTCCATGGCTCGTGGACACTAGCGTAGTAGTCAAACTTGGGACAGACTAGGAAGGATGGCCACTGACCTAATATTTAATGAGAGATTGTATTGTCATATATTACTCACAAGACGCAGTAGCATAGCGACCACTTGTTAACTACTCTGTGTGATTTGTATTTGATCTGAGCCTAAGAGCGATTGTACGTTGTGCCAGTTATGCACCTTCAAGTAGGTCAGCACATCCGATTTCTGCGACGATTTTTATTAACTAGGTCCCTACATCAGTTGCCTCTTACGACATGCCTTGTAAGTCGCAGTGGTACTATTCTTTGCTTCCCTTGCAGGCCCTGTCACCACACGTTTGATTTAATCATTTGCTTGCTTATGTGATACAATACATACGAGTCTTTGTTCTAATCCGCCAATTTATTAAGTATCATCGCAGCCTCCCCTCGGTTTTCTCCAAATCTGATCTGGTCTGACCCCCCAGAGCCAACTATAAACTTATTGGCCTGCCCAGCGTGTTCGTAGCGCGTTGGACTACGGGTGACTAGTCCTCTGTAAGTGCGGGTTCAATTCCGCGGACCGCCCGAATGGTTACCGGGGCCCAAATTTGGGGTGTAAAGAATAGAACCACTGTTACCTGCCACGCATGTCGTAAGAGGCGACTAAGGAGATTTGGCTGAAATCGGATGCATGTGTCCTAAACGTGTAGAAGTCTTATGCGTTTAGGGGCCTATCAAACCAATGTGCAACGTATACACGTTCTTGGCAAAGATCAAACATATCACAAAAAGTGATTAAAATTGGTCGTAAAGAACGAACGCAAAGAAGAAGAAGAAGAACTCCGCGGACTGGCAGAAAAGCTACAGGTTCCCCAGACTTACGGTGTTCGTGGCACCGAGCCGAAGGGTTACAATGTCCATGACACCGAGCCGAAGAGCTTTCGGCTCAAGTGCTTCTGGATCGGGGAAAAAAAAGCGTATGGGCCTTCGGACTCAGGTAAGAATTATGGGAAATCAGACCCCAACTACACCACGTGACCTCGCATTCCAGTATTGGTGTATATATTTTTAAATCAACACAAAATGCTAAATCGAAGATATATTACGCAACAAGTTAACGAATAACAATAACGAAGTTTAACAATAACGAAGTTTAACAATAACGAAGTTTAACAATAACGAATATCATTATAATAAATATGTTTCACCAATAAATAACCATAGACTCATAGAATTAAGTAAAATTACAAAAAAGCTTGCAGTGCTCTATCAAACATCTATATTTTCCGGCCCCTTTTTCTGATCTAGGTCAGGGAACCCCTTGTCAGTTGTCTGGCCTTGTTATCTAGAGTTGGCTGTGGACCACCTCAGATTTGTAGGTTTCCGCACATCGCTTAAAATGTTCTGACCCCAAGTGTGACGTGTATACAGACGGGGTCATTCACATACAGGTGTGGGGGTCCTATCTGAAGTCTCAGGTGTGACCTCCGTTAAGGGCAGAAGGGGGGAGATAATGTCAGTTGAAGAGAAACATGTCCGGATGGAAAGTTCATATGTATTTGAGGCAGGATGGTGGTGGTATTGGGGGACGCTTGATACAGTCTCTTACCATTTTAGGACATACGCGCTCATCCGTTAAGTGTGTCAGACTGCTGATTATGGGGATTTGAACATTCTACATTTGAGCATTCTGGCCCTAGAACGCAAATTAAAGCTCCCACCCCTACGCTTAACTGCAAGAGTGGACAACCTATCCCATCATCCACCTGGGGATAGACAATAGAACATTTTCCACTATTTTAATTGTTAGTTTAAGAGGAAATAGTGGGTCAGTGTAAATCGAGGAAGGGAGGGTGAGCTTGTGGGGAGGGGGAGTTCCTTCTGGTTTGTACTTGGTGTCCTGAATAAATTTTCTAAGCGATTTTGGTACAGTTTAAGACGGATGGGGGTTTGGGATGTGCTTTTAAAATGAGTGTTTGTTTTGGGGGTGATCATGCGGGAGTGGGGAATGTATTCGGTAGGAGGGGAAGCTTTAATGAGTTTGTGACATATTTGAGGTTTCCCTCGTTCTCCTTCCCGCGAGATGCTGGTGTATTTCTCGTTTACCACATTAGGTTTTCAGTTCCTGGGATTTCATTTGGCTCAGCTTAGTCCATCTGTTCACTCCCCATATCCTGACTTTTTCCTTGCATAGATTTGTATTTAGTGTGCGTCTGTTACACACGGTGCGCATCCAAACAAAACTAACTATTTTGTATGCGAGCAATCAACGTTTTTTTAAACGCTTTCCAACTCACCTCCTACAGGTAATATAATAGCCTTTTGATACCGAATAGGCTCATTTCAGCTGCCTTAAGGGTATCTGTCTATGAAACAGACTTTGTAGTTCCCTTGCCTATGCTCCAGTGACTGTTGTTTTTAATTGTATTCAAGCGCACGCCATGGAGACAACAGTAAAGTCCAGAGTTATGACAGTTCTGTCATACTAGGCTTCGTGAATTTCTGTTTGTACGGAACATCAGAAGACAATGAAAAATGTTGGACAGTTTTGTCTGATTTGCTATCTGATAAGGTAATGTTGAATTTTTGTTTTGTATTCAACTCAATTTGTATGTTAAAATTCTTATTTTGGGGGAAATGCTAATTGAATTTCGTTGTATTTATTCGTTACTTTTTCGCTACTCTGGGTTATGACTTTTGTAGCATTGCGTTCTGAAGATTCTTGGTTTGAATCCTGGTAGCGTTTTTTATTTCACATGCGCATTTTTTTCCGGTGATCCTTAAGATTGTTTGTGGAGTTACGGAGTTCGGGATTTGTGCAACACTTTTTTCAGGTAGTTTGCCATTTCTGTCAAAAGGGACGGGTCCATATGCGGAAACCCGGTGCAATAAAGCCAATCATTTGACTTTATATCATTATTTGTGTCGGGAACAATGGTTATGCCGACATAGGTCTTCAGGTCATTGAGTCATGCAGCCCCCGCACAGCTGTAAGGTTATGGGACATGTCAAAGGAGAGAGGTCAGACTCTTCTTCTTCTTCGCGTTCGTTCTTTACAACCAATTTTAATCACTCTTTCTGATATGTTTGATCTTTGCCAAGAACGTATACACGATGCACATTGGTTTGGTAGGCCCCTAAATTCATAGACTTCTATACGTTTAGGACATGTGCATCCGATTTAAGCCAAACCTCCTTAGTCGCCTCTTACGACATGCGTGGCAGGTAACAGTGGTGCAATTCTTTACACCCCAAATTTGGGCCCCGGTAACCACTCGGGTGAGAGGTCAGACTGAATGTGGTCTCCTGATCATCTGGATTGATGGTAATTTTTTTTTTTCGATCCAGAAGCACTTGAGCTTTCAGCTCTGCGTCTCGGTGCCATGGACATCGTAACTCTTCGGTTTGGTGCCACGAACACCGTAAATCTGGAGAACCTGTGACTTTTCTGCCAGCTGCGAAATTGAACCGCACTCACAGGGGGCTTGCCACCCGTCGTTCTTACGCGCTACGAACACGCTGGGCAGGTGGGCGTTGATGGTTATAAAGACAGACTTGCTACCTACTACAATACTGAGACACTCTAATAACGTCGTCGGCAGAATCTGAACCTGCGTGGGAAGATTCCATTCCATTGTATTTAAAGTCCATCGCCCTAACCACTCGGCCACGGAAACTTCACTAAAAAGTTCAACACTAATAACCCGAGTCTCGGACGAACTAGGGCACCACGCAGGGGCGACAGAGGACATGTAACAGGAAGGATGCTGGACTATCCTGGAAAGCTATAAAGAAAACGCCGAGACACCGGGAAAAGGGGAAGGATTATACTGGTGATGCCCTATGCTTCATGTGGAACGGAGTGAAATAAGTGGGTAATTACTACTTTTGAATTGTACGAATATTTTCGTGAAAAAATATCGTAATTTCAGTACTGCAAAAGAAGACAAACTGCACAGACCACTTGCGATCACTATTAGAGGAAGACGATGAAGATGACTTAGACAAATGTGGGCAACAGTTCCGCAGATCCATTCCTCCCATAATTCATTCATAGTTCAGAGGTCGTAACTCACCTGTTGGGAGCTATAGTTCTCGCAAGAATAGCCAAAACAACAACAGCATCTCTCGCCAGAGTGGTTACCGGGGCCTAAATTTGGGGTGTAAAGAATAGAACCACTGTTACCTGCCACGCATGTCGTAAGAGGCGACTAAGGGGATTTGGCTGAAATCGGATGCACGTGTCCTAAACTTGTAGAAACCAAACCAATGTGAAACGTATACACGTTCTTGGCAAAGATTAAACATATCACAAAGAGTGATTAGAATTGGTGGTAAAGAACGAACGCAAAGAAGAGGATGAAGAAGCCTCTATTGAAAATATTGAATACAACAATGGACAAAGGGGCAGAACTGGCTAGATATTCAGACTTTTAGTCGGGGTTAACATGATGAGGAACACTACCACTGCTAATATTACTGATAATGGTTATGCCCTAACTCGGATGTGCCGTTCAACGTCCGTAGCTGCCGAAAACAGAAGCGTAACGTTCTCACGTTCTCGGCGCAAAGCTTCACAGATCACAAAGAGCGGTTAACTTAGTTGATAAGAACGAAAGCGAAGAAGAAGAAGTTGGAAACTGATGCTGAAATCCTTTAAGAAGTCAACATACAGAGAAAGCTCGCTATTAACATAGTTCGGAGACAATCATCATTTTTGATAATTTGGTGAGAAAATAAGATTTAGAAATGTTGAGGACAACCGGAAATATCTATGAGGAGCGAGATAAGAGGTAAACAGTGAGTTAAAAAAAAAAGGATAGACATCCTAACTTCATGACACAGAAAAAAAGTAAATATTCGAAATAGTATTGAAAACACTTTATACAGACTCATCGCTTCGTACACAAAGGAATGTCCATGTAGAACTGGAATCCAGACTCTACAAACTAAATTACTTCTAGAACTCCTCTCCAGCCTACAGTGTCCCAGAACTCTCCAACCTACAGTGTCCCAGAACTGTCCAGCCTACAATGCACCAGGACTGTCAAGCCTACAATGCACCAGGACTGCCAAGCCTACAATGTCTCAGGACTCTCCAGTCTACAGTACGCTCCAGTCTACAGTACGCAACGAGAACTAGATATGACCAGAGGGTGCAGAGCTGAAACAGAAGCTATGGTAAGACCTGACCGCAGAAGAATAAGAAGTCAATACTCAGTCCCGACATCTGTTGAGATCCATGATCACTATCTCCAGCCATCGTGGCACGTGATGATTATGTCAGATATAACAGCAGAACAAATGGACACACTTTGCAGCTTCATCTAATTATTGGCTTCCACAGTTAATTTCATTTTTGTGTCACTTCGCCATTTATATTTAACACTTCTTTTTGTCACTACGCGGCCAACATCGTGTGCTGAACTATAATGTATTTCTATAGACCTGGTGGTGTAGGTATGTACAACATTGTGGCAGATATTCATCACGGGAATCGAGTTTCAGCCTGGGTTGGTTGAATATGGCTTGTTTCGTGCTATCGACCGCTCAGGTTGTCAGTTGGCAGCTGACGTCCAGGTGTATTATATTTCAATTTGCATCTGACCCGGGTTATTTTTATAAGTTATCGTAGGTGTCTCTACATAGTAGGTGTACATTTTTCTTGGGTGTTTCTACGTAGCAGCTTACGTTTTCCATGGTGTTTCTACATAGTAGGTATACTTTTCATGGGTGTTCTCATAGAACACAGTTCAGCTATAAGTTTTCCATGGTGTTTCTACATAGAGTATACTTTTCTGAGTTGTTTCTACATACAGGTATACCTTTTTAAGGTGTTTCTACATAGCAGGTATACCTTTTCCAAGGTGTTTCTACAGAACAGGTATACGTTTTCGTGGCGGTTTCTCTGTATCTGTCTCTCTCTCTCTAACCTGTGCATAGGTTTTTCTACATAGCAGGTAGTTTTCGAGGGTGTTTCTACATAGGTGTAAACAGCAACAATACATACTGAAAACAATTACACATACATCGATATAGAAAGAGAGGCAGGGATGTACATGTTACCCTTGTTTATTTAACATAACAGCTCGGAAAACTGTCATGGCTGAAGATTAATGAAAACAATAATACATATGTGCTATAAATTGTGCTACAAAATGTACATACGCCAAGATACGCAACTCTGCAGATATAATGGAAATAATAACATACAAATAAAGGAATTATAGAATTACTAGTAATAAAGAACGAATTATTACTAGTAATAAAAAGCAAATATAATATGTTAGACACATAAATAGATATTACACATTGATCAAAACAGTATTACAGGGGAAAGATAAAGGACGGTGAGAAAGGGAAAGACAGAGACACAGATGTGAGGGAGACATCGAGATATGTATAAAACAAGCTACAACCTGGCAGAGTGCAACATCAAGGCAAAAAAATAATGGAAGTTGTAGGTTCATTGTAGTCAGCATTCGGTGCGGAAACGGAACCTGATGATGGTGAGGTGTTTCAAAGAAGGACCTCGGTTGTTGTATAAGCGTCTGTAGATTAAGAGGTAGGGAGCTCGACACTAACTAAGCGTACCTGGTTCAAATTCCGCGACAGGCAATTTGGTTTCAGTAGGATTTTTGCGTCAGAAAGAAATTGCATTCTACTGAACGTATACGTGTTGCCTAGAAAATCTACTGCTCGTTTACTGTGGTTTATGGTTACGTCCTGTAAGGGATATGCCACGATTTTCATTCATTTATTATTACTGTTTCACCGTCTATGTCCCATTGAAGTACCAATGATATGGTTATCATTTCCTGTGCACAATATGTACTATAGTTCGTTCCAAAATTCGTGATCATCTTTACCGACCGATATAAATTCATCCACTTGACAGAAATTCTTGATTTTTGCATTTTATATAGGTAACAGTGACGACGTTCCAAAAGTATTTTTGCCCACCCAAACCTTTAGTTCTGTAAGAATTTTATTATGTTATTACTAAATTTACCGTGATGTTGATATGGTATACTTGTCAAAATTTTACAGTACGATTGTCAAGTTTTTCTATAACTAAGCATTTCCGTGTTCCAAATGCAATTAGTGCAGTCAAAATCAGGAATCCGTGGAATTAATCAGTTCACAATGTTTCCTACCGACTGTCATTGGCGTATGTACGCAACATTTACTTTCATTTATAGAAGTGGAAGGTATCATTTGTTCACTATGTGATCTTTCTTTTTATAATATGTAATAGGAATACGCCTTTGCAATCATTCGTCACCATTTTGTGTATTACTGTAAGTTCTAAACTTTGATGATCATTTTGTTGTGCTTATGCAAAATTATATAACAAAAACGTTTTTTTGCATCAACTAAGCTACCTACCAATTAGTTAAACATGGATTCGTAACGTCATGAGGTATATAAGACTGCATGCAAAAATTACTTGTATCCATCAGATAGATTTCGTACAAATTAAACCTTAGTGTGATCACGAATTTTGGAACGAATTATAGTTTATCACCTTTTTTGATTATCAGAGACATTTAGCTACAAAGCACCTTCCCTCTTTAATTTTCGTTACGCCGCTGTACCAACAAAAAAGTGTCTACCTGTGTTTACACGGATCCACTTTAAGTGTGCGATACTCTCCTGTAGCTCGTCTGGCCTGACCCAGCCTTACTTCTATAATGTACACCGTGCAGTTCAGGTGGCTGTCGCTGGTTGCAACTTGCAAGGTAGATGTGTTTCACTGACAGTGGTGATAGAAATTTGTGTCGTGATGGTCCACGATTTTGTTCTCCATGGTAAGTTACTTTCAAGTTGACAGTCAAATCCTTTCATTTTTGTTTTGTTGTTCAATTAATTTCATATAACTTATACAAAGTAATATGTCGAAGTAAAGTTCAGTTTTCTTATCTAAATTATTATAATTATTGTTGAGTTAAAATTCAATTTTCTCTTTTCAAAGCAATATTGTTTAGGTAGAATTCAGTTTCTTATCTCAAAGTAGTATTGTTGAGGTCAAATTCAGTTTCTATCTCAAGTAGTATTGAATCAAATTCATATCTCTTCAAAAATATTGTTTGAGGTCAAATTCAGTTTTCTGATTTCAAAGTATTATAATTATTGTTCGTCACTATTTTAAAGTAACTTTGACATGTACCGTTTTTGTTTATATTACCAACAATTTATACTCCTGTGTGTTTATATAATTATATTCCGTTGCCCAGCGTATTCGTTGCGCGTTGGACTGAAGGACTATCTCTCTGTTGTGCGGTTCAATTCGCGGGATGGCAAAATCACGTCCCAGTTTCGTGTTCGTGGCACCGAACCGAAGGGTTACGATGTCCATGGCACCGAGCCGAAGAGCTGAAAAGCGCAAGTGCTTCTGGATCGGAAAAAAAAAATATAATTATATTATAAGTTGAGGTATCGTTGAATTGTAAATTTGAAAGCCTATCTTCTTCTTCTTCTTCTTTGCGTTCGTTCTTTACAACCCATTTTTCTTCTTCTTTGCGTTCGTTCTTTACAACCCATTTTTCTTCTTCTTTGCGTTCGTTCTTTACGACCAATTTTAATCACTCTTTGTGATATGTTTGATCTTTGCCAAGAACGTGTATACTTTGTTGTACATTGGTTTGGTAGGCCCCTAAACGCATAGACTTCTACACGTTTAGGACACGTGCATCCGATTTCATCCAAACATCCTTAGTCGCCTCTTACGGCATGCGTGGCAGGAAACATTGGTTCTATTCTTTACACCCCAAGTTTGGGCCCCGGTAACCACTCGGCGAAAGGTTCTCCCTTACCCTAACTAGAACTGTTACTGTATTGTTGACATGCTTAAGCTAAGACTTTTTGACATTTTTAAAATCAAAGTATGCCCGTCTGCCCAGCGTGTTCTTAGCGCGTTGGACTACGGGTGACTATCCCTTTGTGTGTGGAGTTCAATTCCGCGGGATGGCAGAAAAAGCCACAGATTCCCCAGATTTACGGTGTTCGTGACACCGAACCGAAGGGCTACGATATCCATACACAAATCCATACCAAAAATACACAAATCAATCAATCAAAGTACCTAGCTATATTGACAATCATTCTATATTTGTTTTAGCTGGGATTACCTGTTTACGGTTTTAGTGAAACATTTCTCTGTCATTAATATTTTTAATATTACTTTTGTGAACAAGTGGTTGATTCTGACCAAGTGGTTCAGGGATATATACCGCAGCTGTAGTATGTGATTTCAGCTTGACTATATACGGATCAGAATGCCAGAGCACGTACAAAAACCATTGAGAGTTCAAAATCGAACGGGCAGGCTGGAAAGCCGCAGCCTGTGCAACTTTCATTAGAAAAAGATTTAAAATAAAATTCCTACAAAATATCTTCACCATCTTCAAAATTACATCGGGGATCATCGACGGTGCTACGGAATTCGTGCACTTTAGCTGAAATCTTCCTGTATAAGAAAGAGATCGGAGAACACATGGTTACTCACCGAAGTGCATTGACGATGGTCCTATCATTTAATCAATCAATCAATCAATCAATCAATCATATAGTTTCCCAATGTACCTGTCATTCCATCATGTTTATACAAATGTTATTAATTAATTTATTTAGTTTAGTTAATATATAATAGAAAGATTAGTTTTCATTTCTTCATATCAAAGTTTTCAGATTTGAAATCCTTGATATTTTATTTGCTCAATTATGCTGTAGTTTTTGTTTTTTGGGTTTTTTTGTTGGGTAGATTCTGAATTGAATTTATTTAGTTGGATCTCATAGTAATAAAGGGTGTCTGATTTTATAAACTCTGAGCTATAGTATATTGTCAATATGAACTCAATAGTTATAGTATGTTGTGTATTTTTTGAACTCAGAGTTGGTATATTGTCATGAACTCCTAGTTATAGTATGTTGTGTATTTTTGAACTCAGAGTTGTGGTATATTGTCGAATTATTTGAACTCAGAGTTGTGGTATATTGTCGAATTATTTGAACTCCTAGTTGTGGTACATTGACAAATTATTTGAACTCAGAGTTATGGTATATTGTCGAATTATTTGAACTCAGAGTTGTGGTATATTGTCGAATTATTTGAACTCCTAGTTATAGTATATTGTCGAATTATTTGAACTCAGGAGGGTATGGTATGGAGTAATTATGGGCAGAGTGGTATGGAGTAATTACTTGCAGGTCTTTTGTAACGTATAACGAACGGTGCGTGAGGAATATATAAATATATATATATATTTCTATTGAATAATATATGTTTGTGTGATACCTACTGCAAATAATAAACAGACACAAACTGTGTGTGATAAATATTCTTCTGTCGTGAAACAACTGTGGACATTTGTCTTCTTATTCTGCATTCAACCGCTATGAGTTCAGACATAGTTAGGGCGCCTGTAATATATCGCTTCTGTCTTATTTTTGCGTGAAAGCCTGCTTTCCTTATTAACATTGTCTCCTGCCATATATTGTATGCCTTCTTCGACTTCAGTAGTTTATTTATTGGATTAACACAGTATCATTCGTGTATTGGAAGAGTTAACTTTTCTGTACTGCACATTCCTTCTCAATATGTTCATAGTCCGTGGGTGTGTTTGGTTAGATAAGCGTTTCCCAAAGTGGGAGGTACGCCTCCCCCAGTGGGCGCTGAAGCCTTCCGAGAGGGCGATAGTTGGTTCAGAAGCATTTTTGGGAAGTTCTTTTTTGTGATTATGCGATTAACTAATCATTTCAAATTTGAATTATGCAATTTAATTCATCTTATGCCAATCTTACACGATCCATTTTTTCATCAATTTTTTATTTCATGTATATAATCACTTGAAAATTGACCATGTATGACAGAAATATATATCAATTTTCTTTGTCTAAGTGAAAATAGAGCATGCGTATATATATATATGGGGAGGGGGCGTTGGCAAACTGTTATAATGGGGAGGGGGGCGTTATAAAGTTTGTGTCGTGCAAAGTGGGCGGTGGGCCGAAAAAGTTTGTGAATCTATGGGTTAGATTAAAAGTTCACACTTCTCTTTACGACTGGTTGCATCAAGTATGTCCCTTCTGACTGTTCCCTTTGTCTTGTTAAATGTGGAGCGTCCCTCAAGATTTGGAATTAGCATGCCGTAAGCCTTATTATTTTCAGCTAGTTAGTTTTAATTGTCCTAAATAGTAAGGATTATTTGCTATGTTTGTTGAGATTTACCGTAAGACTTATCAATTATGCAAGAACAGTCGTGAAATAAATCGGACGCGTGTTTGTACATTTATAAAGAAAAATGTCATTTCATTTCATTTGCTGAAACAGCTACGTAAACTGTCGTTACTGACTGTAGTACCACTTGTTAGGGCGGTGAGGGACAGGTGGGACGAGAGCCGGAGGAATTTAAGGGCCACATGGCTAGTACAGTCGCCGCGAAGCTGTTCAGGTTAGGATTTTTCATTCTTCTTTGCGTTCGTTCTTTACGACCAATTTTAATCACTCTTTGTGATATGTTTGATCTTTGCCAAGAACGTGTATACGTTGCACATTGGTTTGATAGGCCCCTAAACGCATAGACTTCTACACGTTTAGGACATGTGCATCCGATTTCAACCTAACCTCCTTAGTCGCCTCTTACGACATGCGTGGCAGGTAACAGTGGTTCTATTCTTTACACCCCAAATTTGGGCCCCGGTAACCACTCAGGCGAGGATTTTTCATTTATTCCCACAACAGGAAAAAATCCGTGGCCTTACCGTGAATTGAACACGGGCATGGCAGACGCGATCTAATCCATTCAGCCAGACACCCAGTTATATACTTGCTTCCTCTGGGGTTCTTAAAAGAGGCTCCGTGTATAACAGGTTAACTGGTACAAGGTCCCAGAAATATAAAGAGAAAAAAATAGCATCTACCACTAAGTCCGACACCTGACAATCGACTACATTAAATTCACACAAGATGGTTTTAAACAACTTATACAAGTTTATTGGTATCTATATATACTGTATATCTAAACTGGTAAACGTACATACATACTCTCTATTAACGAAAAGTTCAAGAAATGTTCAGTTGGGGGTTCTCACAATCACAACTTATAAATCAAATAACACTAGTTCAGCTTCTCTCTATTAACGAAAAGTTCAAGAGATCCTCTGTTGTGGGTTCTCACATCCATCACAACTTATAAATCAAATAACACTTCAAAGAGTCCGCAGTTGTGGGTTCTCACATTCATCACAACTTATAATCTAAATAACACTAGTTCATCTTCTCTCTATTTACGAAAAGTTTAACTTACACGCTCAAGTGTTCAAAACTAGTCTTCTCCGCTCAAGAGATTTTGGCTTACCGTTCCGCTGCTCTGTTCTAACTATTCTCTCTCTTACGCTCACTAAAAAATAATCTGTCCGTCCTCCACAACTTCTCTAGAGTAACTGTATTTCTTACGCTCTCTAAGAAACATAGGTCCATCTTCCTCAACTTCTCTAAAGTAACTGTCTTTCTGTTTCAACCAAAAGCTCCCAACTGTCCCTTCTCTGGTTCAAGATCCTCGATTTTACTGGAGTCCTCGCCTACCTCGGGCTAGAACCTATTTCATGAATTTAACACTCTACTGGCAGCAAGTTGGGACTGGTAAACACATTTATTTACTACTAACTTGGTCAAGGACGCCAAGTACAATAAGGGGGTGTTCTTTTCTCTGTTGAACCCCCGTCCATAACCTAGTTAGCATAACAGTGAAACTGTTACACGTGTGCTCATAGTTATATACTTGCAAGTTTTCAGCGATATGTTTTTATTTCTTTTCAATATTTGATTGTTGAAAGTTCCACTATAGCCCATTTCTAAAATGCTGTTTGAAATCTATTATAAGTCTCTTGCTTTGGATTGGAAATCTATCGAAGTTTATTGTCTCTGGTTGAAGATTAAGTCTATTGTGTCTGGCTGAAGATATATCTTCAAGTTTCTTTCTCTGATTGAAGTTCTAAGTCTATTGTGCCTGGTTGAAGATCTACCTAAGCCTTTTGTTTGTTATTGAAAATCTATCTAAGTAAATTTTTTTCTGATTGAAGATCTAAGTCTATTGTGTCTGGTTGAAGATCTAAGCCTCTTGTGTCTGGTTGAAGATCCATTGGCATCTCACAACAATTGTTATTTAAACAAGGTCATGTTCCCCAAGAGGTGACGCGACGTTTTCGAAACACTATCAGATGTCATCAAAGTGATTTACCGTTTCCTAATATCGTCACACAATGGAATATCATTGAGCACAGCCAACCTATAAACTCATACAGTCAGCGGACTCAGGGAAAATTTCTAGGAAATAAGATCCCAACCGTCACGTGACCTCGCATTTCAGTATTGTTGTATATGGACGAATTCATTTTAAAATCAACACAACATGCTAAATCAAGGTTATATTATGTTACAAGTTAAGTTTAACAATAAAGAATATCAGTATTATGAATATTTTTCATCAATAAATTACCATAGACTCATAGAATTGAGTAAAATTGCAAAAAATCTTGCAAAATTCTATCAAACATATACCATATCCAGCCCCCAACTCAAACTAGGTCAGTGTTTCCCCGGTGAGTTATGCGGTTCAATATTAGAGTTGACTGTGCATTGACACAGGGGACGACCAAAACGAAAGTGGCAGCAGGATATCAAAGACACTTTGAACAAGACGCTGAAGAAGTTCTGGAAACTTACTAGAGACATGGAGTTTTTCAGGCGGGCTGTGATAAAAATAACGTTCCGCAAGGGACATGCTACATTCTTCTTCTTTGCTTTCATTCTTTACGACTAATTTTAATCACTCTTTGCCAAGAACGTGTATACGTTGCACATTGGTTTGGTAGGCCCCTAAAGGCATATACTTCTACACGTTTAGGACACGTGCATCCGATATCAGCCACACCACCTTAATCGCTCTTACGACATGCGTGACAGGTAACAGTGGCTCTATTCTTTACACCCCACAATTTGGGCCACGGTAACCACTCGGGCGAGGACATGCTACCACCTAATGGTGATGTTGATATATATATATATAATGTCCCTTACCCATTTTGGACCTTCGTGTATGAAGTTCCTGCCACTTCACATATCTAAGACCTAGTGTGCAGGAAGTAGAAGGGTCAATTTCTTTCCTCACGTGTGGAGCTTCCAGTTTGGGATTGAACCCACATCCCTCTGATCTTATGTCAGAGTCGATAGCCGTGCTTATATACATTACGCTAATTTGTCCCATATACACATATATAGTTGTATTGATTTGCTATTACCGGTTTCTCTCTTACATGCTGTGTCATGGAAAAGAAATACTTAAATATCAACGGTCAAATTGGAACATGTATATGCATTAACGATGTCAGAGTATGATTCTACTTCCCTGCCTGGTTCCGCCACTAAAACATTGTTAATAGTCAACGTATAATTTAAAATTAAGCTTAGATGCTGGGCTTGACAAGGGGTAGTTACTCTGTTTGTGTTGTTAATCGAACAGCGTCGGTTGCTATGCGACTGGGTTCTAAACAAGCTAGATGGAGACAAAGCAGAATTCAATTGGTGACGGAAATGGGCGGGTTTTTTATTTTTTAAAGCGTATACATCTGCTTGTGGATAACAACCATCCATCAGGATAAGAGTCGCCAGCAAGTCGTTTTCTCTCTCATGCGTGGTTACACAGGTAAGATGTCACGCACTATTTCCCGCCAGACAAAAAGCTAGTAGCGTGCTGTGTTTGTTATGATAAATCTCTGTGACAGATATTGTTGGAAACGTGAAATGGTTTCTGTACAGGTTAGAGAAGCTGCCCATTTTATTTCTTTATTTTGTGAATGTCGTTGAAGTGTAAGAAATTGAATACAACAAAATTATTTTATATTTTTCTGTGCCGTGTTCTGACCTGTTTTTTCGGCCGTGTTGTGCCAGTGGCCACAAGGGAAGCAAAGAATAGTACCACTGTGACCTACAAGACATGTCGTAAGAGGCGAGTAGTAGGGGGCAAACGTTCTGCGGGTGGATAGAAATAACGTTTTAAAGACACTTAAAATATCTCTGAAATGCTTCGATATAGACACCACGTGCTGGGAATCCCTGGCGCAAGATCGCCAAATGTGGCGCTGTAACAACACAAGAGGAACGCGCATAACTGAGAATTGTCCCTCGGTTGAGAAACAGAGAAAACGAGCTGCGCGAAAAGATAGAACACACAGCACCATGTCTAGCCATGATCATAAATTTCCCACCTGTGGTAGGGAATTGTGTTCTAGGATTGGACTCTACATTCACCTCCGCACACACCAGAGAAGTGCAACAGCACACGTCTGAGACTGTTTTCATCATCGCTTGCGATGAACGGCTTTTAAGAGGCGACTGATGTAGGACTTAGGGAAGCTACCACAGTAGATAAAAAGCGTCGCAGAAATCGGATGTGCTGTCCTACTTGTAGGCGCACAACTAGCACACCATACGTTCGCTCTTAGGCTCAGATCACATACAAATCACACAGCGTGGTTAACAAGTGATCGATATGGAACATTCGAAGAAGACATGTTGTTTCGACTGCCCTATATTCAGTCTTGGCCTCCAACAACATATGATATCGGAGCCCACGTTTCAGCATTACAAAAGATGGGTTGCGGGAATAATCACGTGGATAGTAATTTTTTTTTTTCTTTCGTCCGCTTTCAACTCAGACGAAGTTTCATCTCTGAAACTGATTTTTGCGTGAAAATCTGTTTTTCCAATTTCTTACAATGGCAGCAGCGTGCATATTGTAAATTACTTTACACTGGCAGCCGTGTGCTCAATGTACTCGTAATTAGTATTCCCCCGCCATACAGGCAGATTTTCTCCGACTTCAGAGGTACTCACGTTATCGTCCTGAGTAAGACCAGGGACTCGAACAAATGCCGGACAGTAGGTTCGAACCCGAGCTATGAGGCGTCTCACAGCTAGCAGGCCGAGCTACTATCAACTACTCTAGGCAGTCCCCGTGGATAGTAATAATTTTTTTCAAATGTGGATCTAGTTCTGCACCAAGTTGTTTTAGGGGGCTTCTTTCTGTCATCTTTCTTCTTTGTTCCATAGCATGCATGTTCTGTTGTTGGTACAAGAATCTCTTCTAAGAATGTAATGGCTTTCTCTCTTTGGTTGTGTGTTAGTTCTTATCAACAAAATCATTCACTCTTTGTGACCTGTGCGGTTTGCATCGAGAACGTGAATACGCCGTGAGTCGGTTCATATGCACCTACGCAAGCACTGGCGGCTCGTGGTCATTTTTCTTGGTGGATCCAGACAACATTATTCGGAAAAATCAAGGTGTTTTGAGTATTTACTACTATTTGTCTATTCCGGGAAGCTATTCCCCTTTCGGTTTTGTTGGGCCGGGCCCCACTGGCCCTTAATGACGAGCCGCCCCTGTACGCAAGTATGACAGCTGCATTTGAAATTCGAAAATGTCAGCCTATTAATGGATCCAATATCAGCTTCTGTGTGTTATTACTTCTCCAGGTAACTACATTAACTTATCAACCTATAGTTGGTTTTACAGAACTACAGTTGGTTTACAGAACTACAGTTGGTTTTACAGAACTACAGTTGCTACAGAAACTACATTGACTTACCGAACTACACATATCACCAACAGTTCTGTTGCACGATATTTTTTTTGTGATCCAGAAGCACTTGAGCTTTTAGCTCTTCGGTTCGTGCCATGAACATCGTAACCCTTCGGTTCGGTGCCACGAACACCGGGAATCTGGAGAACCTGTGGCTTTTCTGCCAGCCCGCAGAATTGAACCCCCGCGCTCACAGAGGGCTAGTCACCCGTAGTCCAACGCGCTACGAACACGCTGGGTAGGCGGGAAACAACGTTATTTAATTACAGTGTATTAGTATTTAACTAGCTATTTTGCCCGCGTGACCAGCGTGTTCGTAGCGCGTTGGACTACGGGTGACTAGTCCTCTGTAAGTGCGGTTCAACTCCGCGGACTGGCAGAAAAGCTACAGGTTCCCAGATTTAGGTGTTCGTGGCACCGAGCCGAAGGGTTACGTGTCCATGACACCGAGCCGAAGAGCTTTCAGCTCAAGTGCTTCTGGATCAGGAAAAAAACCAAAACTAGCTATTTTAATATTCACGTCAATCATATTAGACTCAAAGCAGGTCCATGAATTCATGTACCTGGGCAATATTTGTACAGGTTAGTGTAGACTAGATAACGATATTGAAACCCGATGCCAAAATGATATCGCATTGACACACCAGCTGTCACAATTATTCATACATCTGCATGTATATCAAACAACTGATAAATAACATTGTACAGCCTACCCTCTGTTACTAATGTCAAACATGGTCCATGACAAGAAAACAGGAGATAGAGATCGTGTCCATGACAAGAAAACAGGAAATAGAGATCGCGTCCATGGCAAGAAAACAGGAAATAGAGATCGCGTCCATGACAAGAAAACAGGAGATAGAGATCGCGTCCATGACAAGAAAACAGGAGATAGAGATCGAGTCCATGACAAGAAAACAGGAGATAGAGATCGCAGTATTGAGATATATGTCTTCTTTAAACTCTCCGTATCGACCACTCGTTAAATCATTCTTTGTGATTTGTATGTGATCTGAGTCTAAGAGCGATTCTACATTGTGGCAGTTATGCGCCTACAAGTAGACCAATATTTCCGATTTATGCGACGCTTTTTATTTACTAGATTAGTTTCCCTATGCCCCTACCTCAGACGCTTCTTACAACATGCCTTTGTAGGTCGCAGCGTTACTATTCTTTGCTCCTTGTAGCCCCAACAACACGTGGACGGAGATATATTTTTTTAAAAAAGGTTATCTACAGGAAAGACAAAATACAAATTTTTTAATGAGACAGTCTGTTTAGGAAGGTTTCTTCTCTCGATCGATCGATCTTTTTCGAGCCATTTTTTATCATTTTTATTGTGATATATAAACAGCCTTTGCCAAACACGTTTGTTTACGTACACCTTCAGTACCATTTGGAGCTTTGGTGCTTGTCCTTTGGCGACGTGTCCGATTTCAACCAGCGTTTACTGGGTTCGCTCTCCGTTAGCCTTTGGCTGTCCCCAGTCGACCTGCAAGGCAGCAGATTTAGGAAGGTGTGATGGAGAATTATCCTCAATGCACCGGGTTTCCTCATAAGGTTGGGTCCTTTCGCAGAAATGACACGCCACCTGCCGAGAGTATTGCACAAAGCACGAACTCCGTAGCTCCAGCAACAATCCTAGAGGTCTCTGGAAAAAACTGCACTCGTGAACAGAAGGCCGCGGTCCGGATTCGAACTCACGACCTACGACTCTCTATAGCTTCAACAACAATCATAGTTATCTTAGGAACGAAAATGTATTCTTTCACCAAATGATGAGCTCCGGATTCGAACTCACGACCTCCATATTTTCTGACAGTTCGGTTGGAGATTGTAAATTCTAATGCTGGACACAGTCTCTGTCCTGATTCTGGCAACAGAATTAATAGCAGAAGATCTGATGTAAGAGAAAAAGGAATTAATAAAAGCAGTTGGATAGATACTAAAACAGCATTATCTCACAACTATAACTCATCTATGAGAGAAAATTTGAGTTTTCCACAATGATGTTACGAATTAACGGCAAATGTGGACTGAATGAAAAAAACATTAAATTAAAGTATATAAAACATTTACAGCCGCTCGAGGTTTCTGTATTGTCTGTTTCAGTAACATCTCAATCCACTTATAGTTTAGCTTCCTTTCTGTACGTTTATATTTTGTATAGGGTGCTGTACAATATAATGTTGACAACACAAAAGAAATTATGCAACAAATTGTTAAAGCAAAATTTGCTTTTAAAAGCCTAAATAGAATATAGAACTCCCAAGTTATATAGTTTTAAAACGAAATTACCTAGTTTCAATTCCAATGTTTTATCAATTTTAACATATGCCAGTGAGAATGGGAAAATAACTGAAGATATAGAAAGAGAATTGAATACTTTTGAATATAGATGTCTGCGGAAAATAATGAATATAAAATGGTGCGAATTCAGGAAATATGATGAAATCAGAGAAATGTCTGGTCAACCACTAGTAACAACTGTTTTTTTTAACTGATCCAGAAGCACTTGAGCTTTCAGCTCTTCGACTCGGTGCCATGGACATCGTAACCCTTCGGTTCGGTGCCACGAACACCGTAAATTTGGGGAACCTGTGACTTTTCTACCAGCCCGCGGAATTGAACCCGCACTCACAGAGGGCTTGTCAACCGCAGTCCAATGCGCTACATAGACGTTGGGCACACGGGCTAACAATTGTTTTAAGAAAGATAAAGGAATTTATAAAGTCAATGTTTCATGACATGTCGCCTGATAAAGAATATAATTAAACACAACTTTCAGCATCCGTTGCTGTTTCTCATCCGTTGCTGTTTCTCATCCGTTGCTGTTTCTCATCGTGCTGTTTCCAGTAGGCCATTTTTTTCCGTACTTTTGCTTCCTCATACGTCCTATGGTGTCTGTCTGTGGTAGCCTGCTTCCTGCTTTTGCCAGTATGTCCGCAGTCTCATTGCCAGGTATTCCGCAGTGAGATGGTATCCACTGTATTACCACTCTAGAGAAGATGTTGCATACTTGGTGTAGTGATGCTTGCAGTTCCTTCAAGTTGTTATCGTCTTGATTTTTAGAGCAGTAATTACTGACAGGGTATCAGTAAGAAATACCAGGTTTTCATTTACATGTTCCTCTGACACTATGGCTTCTGCTGCCACTTTTAGGGCCTCTGCCTCTGTAATTGCTGGAGAACCTTTATCTCGCTAATTTTAGCTTCCTGTGTTTCATGTGAGTTTTGGCTCATAAATAACATCATGTCTCAGAAGATGAAATATTTAGGCCACGTAAAACGTCACATTGGCCTGGAGAGAAAGGTAAAGGAAAGAATTGTTCCTGGAAAACGAGGCAGGAGACGGCCAAGACGAAGGTGGCTGGAGGACATCAAAGAAACCTTGAACATGACACTGGAAGAGGCCGGAGAACGTACAAGAGACAGAATGATTTTCAGGCGGGCTGGGATGAATGCGACGTTCCGCAAGGGACATGTTACTAATTAACTTGAATTGGTTATGATGAGATCCACATAAAAAAATAAAACCCGCACCAAAAATGTTCTACCATGTTATTACTTCAAGATATGCGACAAAGTTATTTCAAAAACAAATTAAATTAACATTAAAAAATTATCATTTCTACAGTCATGTTTTTCGGATCACCTGTCTAGTTCTCAATATGTCCTTCACTTGTTGGTTAGTATTTGACTAGACTAACTAAAATAACACACGATATATAACGTACAATGTTTGTATAGGAACCCCCAAAAAAGGAAAATTTGATTTACAAGTGTAATATGTATTGCTTGAATCACTTAAAACAAATCTTGGATTTATTTTTTGTATGTTACCTTCGACAGGTAAGATAAGCTGACGTTATAGTACAGGTGATAAGAGGACAACGCCATTTATCATTAATAGCTTGTGGCAGGATAAAGCTGGATTAAAATTGTCCGTTGTGGTTCTTCAAGAATTTCCGTTTCTGATAAAAAAAAATTTGTGTGGTGAAAGTTTTCAGCAAAGCGTTATAACGTTCTTCTTTGCATTTGTTCTTTACCACCAATTTTAATCACTCTTTGTGATATGTTTGATCTTTGCCAAGAACGTGTATACGTTGCACATTGGTTGGTAGGCCACTAAACTCATAGATTTCTACACGTTTAGGACATGTGAATCCGATTTCAACCAATCCTCCTTAGTTGCCTCTTACGACATGCGTGACAGATAGCAGTGGTTCTACCCTTTTACACTCGCTTATCTAATTTGGTGCCTCAAATCGGTATACCACTCGGTCGAGTTATAGACTGTTTAGATTATTTGATCCGAGACTTGACTAACGCGTTATGCGCCTGGTGATCAAATCCAGATTTCTGACCTTTGTATTTACTAGCTTTTGACGTTCACTAGACCCTTTACCTCTTTCGTGATTAGATCTGACCGGTAAGGCGATTTGCTATCTTTGCCAGTTATGAGCCTACAAAGGCCAGACATCGATTTCTGCGACGCTTTGTTATAGGTTAGCTTACTTAGACCTTACCTCTGTCGCCTCTTAGACCATGCCAGTATAGCTCGCAGTGTTACATTCTTTGCTACTTTGAGAGCTCCGACAAGGCACGAGCGATTTCACAAACGGTGAAAATGTTATCAGTACGTACGCTTTATATTATTTATCTAAAAACTTGCTATGTTCGTTAATGTTAAAGTTCGTCCCCGCCAACCAACCAATCTCTGTTTAACCTATTTTGTTCAAAACAGGTATCTGGATTTGTTCAGGTGTCATCTATTGATACATCCAACTCAAAAGGTTTTATATCGATCTTACATCAACGTTGACGGTAATGAAAACACTGACACGAAGGTTTAGAAATCGTTCAAGTATTACTCAGATCAATCTATTTACCTCGGCGATTCTTTCTTCTAGGATCTTTCCATCTGTTTACTTGAACGACTCCAGCTATTACTAGAATCATTCTGTTTACTGAAAGACTCCAGCTATTACTAGAATTCTGTTCAGCTCAGTACATAGGATCATTCTGTTTACTTGAACGACTCCAGCTATTACTAGAATCATTCTGTTTACTTGAAAGACTCCAGCTATTACTAGAATCATTCTGTTTACTTGAAAGACTCCAGCTATTACTAGAATCATTCTGTTTACTTGAAAGACTCCAGCTACCACTAGGATCATTCTGTTTACTTGAAAGACTCCAGCTACTACTAGAATCATTCTGTTTACTTGAAGACTCCAGCTATTACTAGAATCATTCTGTTTACTTGGACTCACTACCACTAGAATCATTCCATGCTGGCACTCCACTCTAACATCATTCCATTTCTGGACTTACTCTAAACATTCCAAGTTTCCTGAACTCTACTCTAACATCATTCAGTTTCTTGACAACTACTCAGAATCATTCCACTTTTCTCTTGGCAATCTCTCTAACATCATTCCCAGTTCGCTTGCACCTACTTACATCATTTCCATTTCTGACGCTACTACTAGAATCATTCATCTGTTTCTGACAACTCTATTAACCATTCAAGTTTCTGACAACTCTCCCAGAATCATTCATCTGTTTCTACAATCCTACTCTAACATCATTCCGTTTGCACTTATCTAACATCATCCCAGTTTCTGAAACTCTACCCAGAATCATTCAGTCTTGACTCCTACTCTAACATCATTCCCAAGTTTCTGAAGCCTACTACATCATTCCGTTCCTGACAACCTACCTAACATCATTCCCCAAGTTTCCCTTGACAACTCCTACTCCTAACATCATTCCTCAAGTTTCCTTGACAACTCCTACTCCTAGAATCATTCCATCTGTTTCCTTGGCAACTCCTACTAACATCATTTCAAGTTCTTGAACTCCCACTCTAACATCATTCCAAGTTTCCCTTGACAACTCCTACTCTAGAATCATTCATCTGTTTCCTTGCACCTCTCAACATCATTTCCAAGTTTCCTTGGCAACTCCTACTACTGAATCTGTTCTGACACCTACTCTAACACCATCCCAAGTTTCCCTTGACAACCCTACTACTAGAATCATTCCATCTGTTTCCCTTGCAACCCTACTCTAGAATCATTCCATCTGTTTCTTAATCCACTACTAGAATTTTCCTAACTACTACTAGAATCATTCCATCTGTTCCTTTAACTTACTCGAATCATTCCATCTGTGTTTGCCATGTGGACTCCTATTCTCTATTGTACGTTTTCATTTGTGATCGAAAAATCATTTAAGAACATCTAAGATAACTGTTTGAAATACATAGTTGATCATGTTTTTCTCATCACTTGTATGACTGATTATTCACAATGACAGTTCAAGTGTCACCGGTGCAGTACTGATTCATTTTATATTCATCAAGTAAACCTGCAGATCTCATTGCCCACCTTTGCCCTTTGTCAGATCCAAATTGAATTTCAAGTTCAATCAAGGGCTGACAACCTGTATTGAAATTTAGAACATCACAGTCGTTACTTGGGAGTAAAGTGCGAGTTATCTGTCCACTATTATTTCAGAACAATGAAGTGATATAGAACATTGGAATATCGAACGTTGTTTATCTAGAAAGTATCTGATAGTTGTTCATGTTGTTTGTATGTATCTCTCTCTCTCTCTCTCTCTTTATCGTGTCTTTTTTGGCCAGGTATAGGATCTCCAGGCCCGTGCGGTATATTATCTCAGTATGATGCAAGTCTTCGAAATGCCGCCCTTAAATGTTTTTTCTTTAAAATAACTTTCAATTGTGATTTTGATTTCACTGCTTAGGCCGCGCTGCCTTTGATGGCATCTGGAAAAATCACAGATAATGTCACATATATCCTGCGACACCAAAGACTAACAACTACAGTTGCAACACACCTGGCACAGAATATAAAACTGAAACTCCCCACGTCGCTTCACGGCACATGTGGATAAAACATGACCGGAAAAATTATGGAGGAACAAAATTGGGGACGACAGAATAATAAAATTCTGAACAGCCAAACTTAACGGTACGAGAAAGTAAGACAACATTAGAATTGATTGTCAATACCAGAGACAGACGTTAATGAATATTCATAATCGCCTACGCCAGCATTCGTGGCACAAATATAAAAAAAAGTAGTTGAGATGCAGGTCGACCTATTGATCCACGAAGTATAGACCTGGCAGCCTCAGTAAACCAAATCTACACAAGACCTTACCCACATCCAATTTGGTGTCATATTAACAGATTGCATCATTGCAGTCTGTCTACGCGTGTAGGGATCAAAGAGGAAAGGTAAACTTGGTCCTAAAATGTAGTATTTAAAAGTTATGATTATAACCTAATGCTGCAGTTAGCGTAGTGTCGCTGCGAACTGCTAGACAGCACAACAAACGCCCTACTCAGAGCCAGCGAGAAGAAAGAACAGTTCTGAAAAAACACTTTTCTATTCTGTACACGTGGCTTGTGTACACCGTTGGTCTTATTTCTAACTAAAATAGAAGCAATACGCCCTATCACCCCACGCCTACAGCTTTCAGAAATATAACCATTTTCTTCGCACGGGACGCGTAGAGGCGACACAGGCGTTGGCAGTATTCAACCCTCTTAGGACGACATGCGGTGTTCGACTGTGCGCTCGGTTCTCTGGCACACTCGTGAAAAGTTGAGATTTAGTACATGTGGATGCAGTCAGCCTGGGTGTAGGTGACAGATCGTCCCAGCGTTTCCAGTGCAGTAAAGTTGTAATCTAGACTATCAACATCAGGTCAACCCGCACAGTAGTCTTCAGTATACGGTGGTCTCATTTTGTATTGTGTGACACGAGTATCCTCCGCCATCTGTGATATCGTAAATATATATATATCTGCCTCGTGTACCGTTTCAGTTTGATATCGTTATGGACATATAAGTATTAGAGTAAGTTTTGTGTGTCTCGGTACATGAATATTGATAAACCTGTTGATTTAGATAGAGATTTAGATAAATACTAGATTATTACACATAAAGCCTATATCATTATTAGTTTCGATTGTTCTGCATAAGTGATTTAGATACACGTGTGTTTTCAAGTCTTGCCATACAGACTCGCCCGTTATTTTCCTACAGGATTAGAAAGTGAATTTGCGTTGTCATGGTGAATATGCAGGGTCGATTTTGCTAGCTGAAATTATCGGAAAATGTTCAGGTTTTCTATAATTAGTCCGACCTTTTAGCTTATCGTGACAGACGCACGTATTCGAATCGATCAGGTCTAATAGAATCGTTGCATCGTCTAATTGTGTTTGATCTATCCATCTTTATGATCATGGTTCGACCGTATCGATGCGTGTAGAAAGCTGTTTGATGGATTGATCAAACAAAGGGCTTGTACTTGAGTCGCAATATTTGTTGTCCTGCGTGGTTGCTGTCTATCGACTCTGTTCTCAAAGAATGAATTAGATCTATCGTGGATAGACATCGTTACTACAACATTACCAGTACTTCTTCCCTGAACGCTCCATATATCGACCACTTGGGTGAAAAAATCGTGGCATATCCTAAGGACGTAGCCATCAACCACAGTAAACAAGTCGTTGATTTTCTAGGCACCACTTATACGTTCAGTAGTTTGCCATTGCTTTCTGAACGGGTGGCGCCATCGTCCTTTGTTAAAATCAACGGAAAATAATTTGCAAGCAAACTGTCCGCAGCGTGATTCGAACTCAGAACGTCGGGGTTAATAGACCAAGTCACTAACCCCTAGGCCACAGACGCCACACACACCACAGACACCACTTGGGTACTTTATTTTAAGATACCCCAGCAATCCCTAACAGAGCCTCAGGCTATATTTTCAGCCGATTCTCGGGGTATTCTGAATATTGAAATTTTGACGTTTGTGAATCACCGGACATACTCGGGAATCAACTGAAAATATAGCTTTATGCTCTGTTAGGGACTGCTTGGGGTAGCTTAAAAATAAAGTACCACCACTTGTTAACCACTATTTTGGGAGTTGTATGTGATC
The DNA here is from genome assembly GCA_020796225.1 of Arion vulgaris. Taxonomy (NCBI): domain Eukaryota; kingdom Metazoa; phylum Mollusca; class Gastropoda; order Stylommatophora; family Arionidae; genus Arion; species Arion vulgaris. The sequence goes on along the minus strand of CM036758.1, from coordinate 63,566,416 downwards.
TGAGCCTAAGACCGATTGTACGTTGTGCCAGTTACGTACCTACAAGTAGGCCAGCACATTCGATTTCTGCGACGCTTTTTTATTTACTAGGGTAGCTTCCCTAGGCACCTACCTCAGTTGCTTCTTACGACATGCCGTGTAGGCCGCAGTGGTACTATTCTTTGCTCTCCGGCGACACACCGGCGATTACCAGTACACATTTCGAGGAGAATAGTATTAAGTATATTTTTTTTTTTTTTATTGTTGCGCACAATTGACTATTTTTAATGTCTTATCCCGCCCAATTTCTCATATCCCGCCCAATTTCTCATATCCCGCCCAATTTCTCATATACCACACAATAACTCATATCGCCCAATTTCTCATATCCGCCCAATTCTCATATCCCGCCCAATTTCTCATATACCACACAATAACTCATATCCCGCCCAATTTCTCATATACCACACAGTAACTCATATTCCGCCCAATTTCTCATATCCCGCCCAAATTCTCATATCCCGCCCAAATTCTCATATACCACACAATAACTCATATCCCGCCCAATTTCTCATATCCTGCCCAATTTCTCATATCCCACCCAATTTCTCATATCCCGCCCAATTTCTCATATACCACACAATAACTCATATCCCGCCCAATTTCTCATATCCCGCCCAATTTCTCATATCCTGCCCAATTTCTCATATCCCGCCCAATTTCTAATATCCGCCCATTTCTCATATACCACACAATAACTCATATCCCGCCCAATTTCTCATATACCACACAATAACTCATATCCCACCCACTTGCTCGTTATGAATCACATTTATCACAGCTGTACATCAGCTGCTGTTTCTAAGGATGATGTAACTTATGCGATTCTTATGTAATCTTAAAAGGAACCGCAGTAACTAATGAACATAGTATACGCGTTGCCCATGCCGAGGCCCCCTATAACATAATGCCAACGTGCTCAGCCGTGGCCGCCTAAAACATAAGACCGACTAGCTCACAAAATGAAAACATATTAACCCTTTCACTGCTACATTTTTTCCGAAGATGGATCTAAAAATAGCTACTCTTTGTTTCTATGTCACAAACATGAATGAACGCCGATAGCAGTGACAGTAGAAATGTATAACGTGTTAACACGTTTTTAGTCTAAAGAGGTAAGATAATAACAGACGTGTTAACACGTCTTAGGCAGTGAATGGAGAAAACGTATATACTCGTCTTTAGCAGCTAAAGGGTTAAATATTATCTTTGCTAAAACCAACATCCAATATATAGAGATACTTACGTAACTCGCTCAGATAATATGGCAATTGTATCCCTTTTAAAGTATGTGCAACTTGTAGATACTTTTATAAACGTAGGATGCTCAGATAATATCGCAATATTTATCCTTTTTTTTCCTGAAAGATCATTTGAAGTTTCCCGCAGTCTGAGAACATTATTTACTATTGTAACACTCAGATAATTCATTCCTGTTCATTTTCATATATAGAAACTTTTGGGGGTCTGCAGCAGCAAAATGTATTTAAAAGGTAGTGTGCCATAATGCAAAGTTTGGGAACCGCTGTGTTAGAGTATAGATGTGGGTGTTGTAATTATGTGTTTATCACTAAAACACCATGACAGAAAAAGCATTTAAAATGCGAAGCCGCCTCTGGAAACCACCTACACAAAATAGATATAGCAGTTATAAAAAACAAAAATATTCAATGATGCATCACTTCGGTATGTACGTACACCTTTGGGTACGTTACCACAACCGTACAACATTTAACAGAACATAATATGCAAACATTCATACATGTTCAACAAAACAGCCTAGTAACCAGATTTTTTTTCTATTTCTAATTAACAATTGTTACCATAATATTAACATAAATACTTCACACAGAATGCGCACATTTTTGACAGACTGCATTTTGATCTCGTTTCCATAACAAGTCACGTGTTAACTTATCTCTGCTTCCGGCATCTACATTTGGTATATTCAAATGTATTACTTTTAAAACCGCCCATGTGGTGCCGGGGTACGCAAGGGAAGCAAAGAATAGTACCACTGCGACCTACAAGGCATGTCGTAAGATGCGACTGATGTAGAACCTAGGGAAGCAACCCTAGTAAATAAAAATCAGCGCAGAAATCGGATGTGCATAACTGGCAACGTACAATCGCTTTTAGGCTCAGATCACATACAAATCACACAGAGTGGTTAACAAGTGGTCGATATGAAGCGTTCTAAGAAGAAGAATTACTTTTCAAACAGAACAAAATTTATGTACAAATTTAAAAAATGCTAAGCATTTAATTCCCTGATCAGCAGTAACATGTCCACTTACTCATAATATTTAGCTAGTAAATATATTTCATTGCGATTTGACATGTAAAACTATTATAAAATTGATTTCTCAAAAATGATCAAATACATTCAAAAACTTGTCATTATTGGTTGTAATGTAGGCTTGTAATGTCTAAGTTTGGCCACTACCATGCGAACATACCAAACTGCATATGAAGCTTTCCACAACAGAATATCAGGAAGGAAGGCGAGAGGAAGACTGAGGAAAAGGTGGATAAATAACGTCGTTGAACTCTGCCAGGGGACTAAGAAAACCATCACACAAGTCACCAGAGAAGCGCAAGATAAATACATAAAACCACGACACTGGCTTAACAACCCGGTAACAGTGTGCTGACAAAAGCATAAGAAGAATGTCTAAATAATAATAATTCCTCTCGTACCGTTTAACGTTACATGGCCTGCAAGCAATTTCTCCATACCACTTTATCCTGGGCAACTCGCTCAATCTCCTCCATGGAACTGAGACCGATATTTCTTGCCTCTCTCAGCAGGCATGTTAATGTCATGTCTTGTAATGTCTGGCTAACTGTTATTTCTGTATAGAACTGACCAAGGTCCACATAACAGACCAACTCAGACCAAAGGATCTGATCGATCACATTTTGTAATCAATCATGTCCATTTGTGGTCAGTTTGGTTTGTGGATGTGGATGTACAAAGATGACAGTTTTATACAGAAATATTTTTAAAATAAATTTGTTGATTTGTATATTTTACAATGTCTGCGAAAAATAATGAACATAAAATGGAACGAATTCAGGAGGAGTGATGAAATGTCTGGTCAACCACTAGTGACAACTGTTATAAGAAAGAGACGATGGAGATATGTTGGGCACACCTTGAGGAGAAATGATCAACGAATATCAAAGCAAGCATTGAAGTGGGATGCAAAGGGTTCAAGAAAGAGAGGTCAACCTAAGGAGACTCTGAAACGAACTTTGCTGCGAGAGGCAATACATATCGGTCTCAGTCCCATGGAGGAGATTGAGCGAGTTGCCCAAGATAGAGCGGTATGGAGAAATTGCTTGCATGTCTTATGTAACGTATTACGGTACGAAAGGAATTATTATTATATTTGACAAGTTTTTGAAGTGTTATTGGCAGACATTGAAATTGAAAATCGTGGCAAATCCTTTCTCCATGAACCACAGTAAATAAGTCGTTGACTTTTCTATGCACCACTTATACATTCAGTGTTTGTCATTGCTTTCTGATGGCAAGCAATAAGAGCCAATAAATAAACTTTACACTGCATTAGTGTAGTTATTAAAATAAGACACTAATAATTCCCTTCGTTTGAATGTCGGTCACATTACTAAAAATAGAAACTTTGACATGGTGTTAACATGATGTGCAATACAGTGCACATATTGGCACTGATTTTACATGAAACGTTGGGATTAGCACGCTGAATGTCTTGCGTCACATTTTAGTACTGATATTTTTTAAAATATATAAATTTAAAAAGAAAAAAACATTAATAAAACTGAACAAATCAGAATGATAAAACAATATGAAACACATTAATGATTATCATTATTTTCATCATTATTTACGGGCCTTCGCGCAAAACTAATAATGGTAATAATGATATACAATAGTAAATTAAAGTTGTATAGTGTCGGCTAACTTTTGCTTCAATCTCTCTAGTCACCCTATTTGTCTTGATGTAAATTTGCACACGTGAGGTCTGAAGACACAGTTGTTTTGTTAGAAGCTTTGTAGTAATTAAACTAACCTTTTCTGTGTGTAGTCTTTGATTTGTTATTAAATATGCCACCTCTGTTTAGTATTTCACCAATTGGTCGTTGCTCAAATTTTCGTATTGTTTCGTAGTTCGTTCTGCAAGTTGTTTTGTGTATGCTGCACTCCACGGTGTTTATTTGTGCTCACCATAACAACAAGGGAAGCTATCAGTTTCGTTCGTGTTGTGTAGATTTCGCATTTTAATACACTTTGCTAATATGGTATGTTTATTTGCTTTCGTCGTTCACGCACGAAGTTCCACTAATGAATGTTCTGTGCAGCATAACTCTTGTACACAAACTCAAACCATTGGCTGGGGCAGTGACCCGATTCTAGACTTTCGAATTGTGGACTTGTGGTTTTAGTACGTTTTCGTTTGGGGCCAAGTATTGCGCAGAGGGACTTGATTTTATTGTTCGAAATGACGATGGATGGTAATATGAGATTCTTGCGGTGGTCTATGTCTTATTCAAGTGAAATTAATTCACGTTTATCCAAGAGTTGTTAGGATTAAGATTAAGAGTTACATTTTTTAGAGATTTTAAAAAAATAGAGTCTGGGAGGGGGTTTCTTATTATTTTTTTTTCTTGATTGATCAGAGAAAAGTTGGAAGACCAAGAGAAATATGGAAGATGTGATTAAGGCACAGCTAGAGACCAATTCATCGTCGTTATCGTTTGAAGGTTGCGCGACTGAAGGTCGTCTTACCTAGCAGCATTGGATGTTGAGCACGTCGATTCTCTAATACTGTCAGGTAAAGATGTCCTTCGCTCGCGGCCGCCGTCCGCCACTTGACCTCAAAATCCAGGTCACATTTGCGGAGGTCAAAGGTCAGATGTCAATCAGCCATTTTGTAGTTTCTTCATATTTCATATTATTGTGCTCATTTACATGATTGTCTATGTGTTTGTCTATGTGTTTGTATGTATGCTATTGATTGACAAATTATTAGATATATTTACTTTACACCATTTTTTTTAGTTATCTACCTTGATTATAAAGTCAAGTATTATTTTTAGTATTCTACCTTGATTATAAAGTCAAGTATTATTTTTAGTTATCTACCTTGATTATAAAGTCAAGTATTATTTTTAGTTATCTACCTTGATTATAAAGTCAAGTATTATTTTTAGTTATCTACCTTGACTATAAAGTCAAGTGTTATTTTTAGTTATCTACCTTGATTATAAAGTCAAGTATTATTTTTAGTTATCTACCTTGATTATAAAGTCAAGTGTTAATTTTTAAAGTTATCTACCTTGATTATAAAGTCAGTGTTATATTTAGTTATCTACCTTGATTATAAAGTCAAGTGTTATTTTTCAGTTATCTACTTTCATTATAAAGTCACGCGTTATTTTTTAGTTATCCACCTTAATTATAAAATCTAGTTTCTCTATATGGAATATTAGATGGGTGTATTACAAATTACTTTGTTCTTAACATTTGCAGAATAAAAACAAATTCTTCACATATAATTTTTACCCTAAATACTATGTAAATTATGCTTGGACGAGAATGTCATTTAAATAAATAGTTTTCTTCATAAAGTCATTTCGTATTACCGTGATAATTTTGTAATTTGTTAAAAAAGAAAAAAAAATATGTTGTTACAAACGAGGGAGCATAGAAGTAGAAGTACTCATAAAGACAACGTGCGAATAGTAGTTTAACTTGATTAACATTCACTTGAATTCTCCTAAAGGAGTTAATTCTTATTGTTTAATGTTTGTTGGACTAAACGCTCTGATATAACCAAAACAAGGTTCGTCTTTAGGTTGGTAGGCGCGCCTCGGCTTAAAGAGCCTTTAATCCCCTTCATAACAAACAAGCAATCAAACAATACAAATAGTAAACATTGTGTAGTTTATACAGGACCGTGCGGTATGTTTTCTCAGTATGGTGCAAGTCTTCGAAATGACGCCCCTTTAATATTTTTTTCTTAAAATAACCTTCAATTGCAATTTTGATTTTGCTGCTTATGCCGCCAGCCTTACATGCCCCCTGATGCGGCGACTCTCTGTATCATAGCATGGTACGGCCCTGAGTTTATATCTAATTAGGTTTTATAGTGTGCTAGCAGTTCTCAAAAAGGCTGTAGTATAGTAAAAATTGAGGATTAATAGATCAATAAACGGGGTCAAAAGGCTCATGAGGTCATGGTGGTAACATGAGCCAGGGTTAGCGAGGGGCGCGCTAACCAAGACCCTGCCCCAACCTCCACGCGGTGACCCTGGAAACAGACTCTGGTTCCGGTCTGGCTAAGAGGGACAGGGATCGGGGAGAGAAAACTACTGGTAGTGGTAGCAGTGCAATTACGGAAATACAATAAAGATACATACAAACAAAATGCACAAATCTCCTGACCGATGTCCAACAAGATATTGCCCAAGTCCCTGAACGCAAAGAAACAGCAACGAAACGTCTCAGACATGGATGAGAGGTGCATCCAGTGACCAAACGTATGCCCACGTAGGGCGAAGCTCGAAGCCCTGAGGAGGGGCAAACATTGCCAGCCCGTCGGCAAAATAAATAAGACCGGACCGTAACGAATAAAAGTCTACCCTCGTGTTGGTGCGAGAGAAGATTGCAGCTGACCCGCATCGGTAGCCTGGTGCAGATACATGTACTGGGCAAGGTTTGCCGAGCGCAAAAGAACAAGTTGCGTTTAGTGCATAACGAAACTACCCGCCCTGGGAAAACCGTGCAAGGTACTGTGCGATTAAAAATTAACATCCCCGGAAGAACTGAGGTTGGTGATGCCTAACGGAACTGCCAGCCTTGGGGCAACCGGGCAAGGTTCGATTGCAGTCGTAACTAACATCCCCGGAATAACTGGGGCGGGTGATGGCGGCGAGCGCAAAATCCTCAGTTACGCTGATAGTGCCGACTGAAACGACCCTCTACATTGTTTGTACTCGGCCCCATGCCAGTGCTTTCGAGGTTAATTGCAAATTGCCACGTACCAATGCGCGTCTAGAAAAGGCTGAGAATGTTCCTTCTCCGGATCAAACTCAAAATGTACGGTAAAGCAAGGCCGACAATGTACGGATCAGACAGGAAGTTCGGGTCTGAACATTGGCGAAGGCCGATACTTTACACGGTGTTTTATACGAGTAAGACGCCGTCCGAGGATAAGCTTACAAGCCCCGAGAAATATTTTTCAGTCAGAACGGGCATAAACAGCGTAACTCACTGTCCCGGCGTAGATCACAAAGCCCAAAAATACGGCAAAGCTGATCGAACCCTAGGGAAAGCTCACCCTAGTAAATCAAAAACTGGCTGAAAACGAACACCCCACCGAAGGATAAGCAACTGAGCTCAAATAGGTGCTGAAGGCTGGTGCACGTACATCACGTTCTGATGTTTGGCTGTTTATATATCACAATGAGAATGATTTAAACAGGCCTAGAACGATCGAAGAAGAAGAAGATCAATAAACAGCTTCAAACAAATATCAATGTATATGTATATGTAACAGATCACCCTAGCGTTGAAGTTTGGCATGAACCGCAGGTAAGCACGGTCAAGTGACTAGACGTATCCAAGCCGGATTATGCACTTCATGATCCCATGTGCACGTTCAAAGAAAGAATTAGTTCTAGTTTGAAAATCGATAAGAGTAGACTGTAAAACTGTTGGCAGGGTATTCATAATTTATAAGTTTGTTACAACTTTCCCCTCACCTTAAATTAAAAATTACATCTTGGTCTCTCGCCGGTGCTACAGGGCTCGTGCACTGTCACTGAGATGTTCCTGTATTAAGGCGCGGAAGATCCACCCAGAACAAGGGTTGTCTTTAAAAAGAATTTACAGAAATAAAAACTAACAAACATATTATCATACAATTTGACCACATATTGCAAAAGACATTGTTTTCAATGATAAACAACGTTTAGTGTATGTATTATAATTATTTATTTGAAAAATAAAATATAAAATTCGGGCTATTGCCTATTTGATGACGTTCATTGGTGACGTTGTTATTCTTTAGTCAACCAATAGCTTTTAGATTCTTGTCTTTCGGCCCAATGAAAATAAGGAATGAACATTGATGAAGTCAACGTTTCAATCTATTCTTGAGTTAGTCTGGAAAAGCAGCACAATACAGCATGAGAATCAAGGTTAATATATATATCATGGACAGAGAAAAGAATATATATAGCTATCAAGAAGGAACTCAAAATCAAAGAAAATTGACTGATTTTAAAAATAAGATAGCAAAAAATTGATATATCTTGTAGACACAAATAGACATGAAGGCCATTATGAAAGGAGACTTTCGGCAAAAAGAAGAATAGAAAGACCACGGAGAAGATGGATTCAAAATTGTGACTGATTACTTGAGTACGACGTCTGCAGGGGCGGATAATCTGGCTTAAGAGAGAGAGAGAGAGAGAGCAAAATTCCGAAGGACTGTTAGGATGGCAAATTTCTGCTCATGGCAAGCAAGTGAAATATTGAGTAGGAAAACTGACAGAATCCAAATCACAATATTCACGCAAAACTTTACCCATAAGATAGATTAACTTCCGTCACTTTCTCAATCATCATCATCGTCAAGATTTTTCAGATAACCACGCGCCCGAGTGGTTACCGAGGCCCAAATTGGCGTGTAAAGAATAGAACCACTGTTACCTACCACGTATGTCGTAAGAGACGACTAATGAGGTTGACCTTGGGGCTAGCTACCCCAAACTGTAAAAAACACTAGATGGTTACAGAACATAGAGCGAACCGAGTAAACGCTAGCTGAAACCGGACACATCGCAGAAGGATAAGTACCAGAGCTCCAAATGGTGCTGAAGATGGGACGTAAAATACATCAATGCTAAAGCTGCATGAGTCAGATTTCCACACGAAGTTATGGGGAAATCTGGTACATCGGTCTGGGCGGTGATCGAGAGAGAGAGATAACCATGCTTACAGAAATAGAAATGCTAGTGTAGTTGAGGAGCTGAACTTCTCTACATTATTACAGAAGTACCGAGGTTGTCGATAGCAAAGTTGAGAACACTTCGCTAGTGAAAATTATGGTTTTCAAATCCAGCTCTTGGTCAAAAATTCTTGGTGTACACACCACACCGAATGTGGTTGAACTATAGGAGACCTCGACCCCTTACCTGAATCAAAATTACAAGTACCTGTAACATCGTCAGAATAAATCTTAGGTGAATGGTGACATCATTCCGTGCACGCCCATGTGGTGCTGGGGACGTAAAAAATAGCATCACTGCGACCTACAAGGTTGTCGTAAGAGCGACTGATGTAGGAGCCTAGGGAAGCTACCCTAGTAAAATAAAATCGTCACAGAAATCGGATGTACTGGAATACGTGTAGGCGCATGCATGACTGGCACAACGTACATTCGCTCTTAGGCACAGATCACATACAAATCACACAGAGTGGTTAACTAGTGGTCGATGTGGAGCATTTGAAGAAGAAGATTATGTGCATCTGTCCTGTTTTTCTTAACTGTGACAAATAGAGTACATCCCATTATCTCTTAGTTAAATAATTTAACAATATTTTCAGAATCAACTTAAAAAGAAAAGAAAAAAACAAGCTCAGTTTAAACATGTCACAATAATCACAGAGTTGTTAAGATGGTACTGTTTGTGCGAGATTAAACCCTGATCTCTTGAAAATAAAATATTCAATGACGATTTCAAGATAAATGATAATTTGACGTCCACAGTATCTCTTATCAGATATTGGCATAAATTGTGTGCCAGACGTGGTTATCCTATATGTGCCATTGATTAATTAGGATAACATAAGGCCGGGCAGACAAGGAGTTATCGACATGACATTAATTCAGATATTGTAGGCCGATTTAAATATTTGTCTCCCCCTTGTCAAAATTGTAAATAGGATTACAAGAGTAGCGGGCATATGTTTACCAAACATATCTTTATCAATGTGGTCAGTCTGGGAAGAAAATGATATCACGTGTGATTTCTAGCCAGATAAAATAAAGATTTACTTTATTAATTTGATAAATAAAATAAATTAGATTTGGACGTTAATTACATTTATTATGTCCCCTTTATCAGTTACAATTATTATGCCCCCTTTATCAAATAAGAAATAGGTGAGCGGAAACCAGGCACATGTTGCATAATCAGTCTCAATTAACTTATCTATCATCGTCAAATAGCTTGCCCTGAGCAGAACTTCCGCAACTCTAACAGCCCTTCTAAATATGCCTCTCTCATAGGTCAGATGTCCTGCCTCTGCAGCCGTCACGCTCAAATCATCAGTTGCATCCTGAATCCATTTTTTTCGTGGTCTTTCTCTTCTCTTTGTCGGGATGTCTCCTTCCAACTTCTTTGTCAGATGTCTCCTTCAAAATGGTCTTCTACCCTTTCGTGTCTCTTTATATGGCAAAAAAAAACCAACTATCGTTACTGTCTGTAGCACCGTGTCTGTAGTTAGGGCCGCGTGAGACGAGACATGAATTTAATGTCGGCATGGTTAGTATAGTCGCTGCGAAGCTCTTCAGGATAGGATATTTTAGTTATGCCCACAACATAAAAATATCCTTGGCCTTACCGTGAACTGAACACTGGTCTCCTGTATGGGAGCCGCACTCTAATCCATTCGGCCTGACGCTGCTCCATATATTCCCAAAATATTTATTTAAAATGTACACACAAAAAAACCCAGTTAAATGAAGTCAATTCTTCGGTTTCATCTCATTCTTTTTCCATCATTTCATCACTTTCCCATTCTAGTATGGTCTTTTTAGAAAAGAAAATCACAACATATTGTATCCTTATTAAAGTAAAATACATTCTAATAGCATCAATAGTTGCATATAAAGCGTTTGTCACAGTGGCGGCTCGTCATTAACTCCTAGTGGACCAGGGCAGAAACCATGTTTTTACAAGCCATTTGATTTTAGAATAAAAACGCCCTTTAGTGTGGCTTCTGGTAAAAAGGTGTCCAACTCAAAGCCACGTAGGGGGCGTTTGGTCCACAAAGAGTTAAGGTTCAGTGGGGCGGCCCCACCAAAAATAAGGTGTAACGTGTATTTATTATTTTATACGTTAAAATATATCCTAACCGAAACCATGATTCTTCTGAAAATTTCTTACTGGCCCCACTAACAAAAATAATGACGAGCCGCCACTGGTTTATCATTAAAGTAACATACATTCTAATAGCATAGCTCACGTTACTGACAATCAACACTTGCATATACAGAATTTGTCATTAAACATACATTCACGCAAATATCAGACAGGAATCGTCATATTAAGTGCCATAGCTGTCTGAATTCATAGTGTACGAACGAAAGGGGGAAAATATTCTAGAGGTTAGCAAAGATGATGCAGATAATTTAATGAAACAAATACAAGAAGATCAAAGATTTGAGAAGAAATTAAAAATAACGGACATAAAGGCTGTAAAATGTAAAAACAATAGATACTAGAAATGTAAGAATAGGGTTACGTAAAAGATTTCAAAAGTGATTTAAAATAATATTTGCAAGGATTTGAAAATAGTGGGTTTTTAATATGGGTAAAAGAATTAAAAATAAAGTGTTTTTTTAAAGTGAGCGCAAAGAATTGATTTAAAATTAAACGAAATGCAAAAATCAGAGAACATAACATGCAAAGAATTGAGAAGAATATAAAACAGGACAAGTGAAATAAAACAGTGACAAATGAAAGAATTAAACAGTGACGAAAGAATAAAATTAAAAACAGTGGACGCAAAGAATTGAAAAAATAAAAACAGGGACGCAAAGAATTGAAAGAATGAAAAACAGTGGACGCAAAGAATTGAAAGAATGTAAAAACAGGGACGCAAAGAATTGAAAAGAATGTAAACAAAAACAGTGGACGCATAAAGAATTGAAAGTGAGAAGAATTGAATAAAACAGTGGACGCAAAGAATTGACAAGAATGTAAAAAAACAGTGGACGCAAAGAATTGAGAAGAATGTAAAAACAGTGGACGCAAAGAATTGAGAAGAATGTAAAAAAACAGTGGACGCAAAGGATTGAAAACAAAAATAAACAAAAAACAGTGATCGCTAAGATTTGAAAAAGTGAAAACTTTGAATCCAGATATTTGGGAAGTAAGTAATAACAGCGGGATACCACGGTTTTGAGAAAGCTGTTATCGAACAGCAGAGAGAGAGAGAGAAGAGAGAGAGCGATCATGTACACTCTCTGAATGCTTGTATCTCCAGGAAACAAAATATTGTTTATGTTCGTATAAAAATAACAATTTCTCTAACTCCGGTCACTATTATTAAAGGCTAGAACTATCAAAACACGAAATTATGTCTTTTTTACAAAGAAAAACAGATGAAATCGACGTTTCGGCCAAAAGGTCGTTATCATGCAAAGGATACAATATACAACACAGCTATTGTGTATATCTTGTATAAATTGCGCGAGAAAGGTATTTGGTCGATCGAAACTGTTTTTATACTTTGTGAAACGACGTTACTTCGCGTTTTTTATAATTCGCCTTTGGTTGTAGTTGCACTGTTATTTTCCCTCCCATTACTATTATTAAATCAATTTAAGTGCTAGAAAAATAAAACAGGTCTTTCACCCCTCAACCAATTGTTTAAAATATTCTTTCAAAAAAATAATTTTAAAAAATAAACACATGTATGACATTTTAGTCGCCTCAAAGTAACTTAGTAGGCGGAAACATTACAATTAAATGTTACAGTTCTATGCCTCAGGCAAGCCTCACTCGTTCTAAAAGTAGATTGAGGCTATACTTAACAGCCATTTTAAGAGTCTGGAACTGTTATGGTTTCAATACTCGATCCATTATGACGTACAGTTTTTTTTATAAAACCCGTTTGTTTTGGCGTGAATTAAAACCAGAATAACACTATTGGACGAATGTGCTCCGATACAATGGGTACAAAGCAAAAGGTCGGCCTCGCAAAAGATGGACCTCAGAGATAACAGAGGCGACGAAAGACACTATCTACCAGGCGAACTGACTACCGTGGGCACAGTTTTAGAAATCTCTTCTTGACCTGACGCTGTGAGGCAAACAGTTTTAGAAATCTCTTCTTGACCTGACGCTGTGAGGCAAACAGTTTTAGAAATCTCTTCTTGACCTGACGCTGCCGTGAAGAGGGGCAAACAGTTTTAGAAATCTCTTCTTGACCTGACGCTGTGAGGCAAACAGGATTCGAGAAAAGAAAGAAGAAAGGACGAATGTTTTTTTTTAAGTTAAAGTTAGCCAAACAAAATTTTACTTTGTTTTCTTAGAAAGTTGGAATAATAGGATCCATGAAGTTTTTGTAATTCATTTTTTTTAAATGACTTAGAAAAATTCACGAAGTATGAAAGACATACTTTTTATGATAGAACATAGACAATTCGGAAACTAGTATATCGATTAAAATGACTTTGTCAGGTTTCAAGAAAAACAAGGTTTCAGCGTTTAGAAACCCTGGCCCTGCCTTGTCACCTTATATTACATTGCACCTAAGGTATACCTTTTTAAATATATACATTTTTTTTTACAAATTAGAGTTAAAACTTTGGTAATAAGACTAGAAAAAAAATTAGAGGTACAAAATAAATCTATTTTATTATGGGGTACATTATTTCACTTTTGAGATTGCGTTATATTAGTTGCTACTTATTTAAATTTGCCTGATTGACATCCTCAAACACTCAAAGTCGATACATGCTTTGTCCTCCAATGTAGCATTCATCTAAATGTTCCCCCGCACACTATGCCCAAATGTAATTGATACTATTTATAGAAGATCTCTCTAGACACCTGTAGCAGGTTCTCCGTATTATGAACTACCATAAAGCTCTTTCTGTGTAAAAAAAAATATGGTTGCACTCACGATTGTTCACTGAAGCGCAATGATGACAGTAAAATCAATAAATCAATCAATAGTTTGTACTACTGCAAGTAGGTTTTGAAAATATAGCGTTATCTATCAATCATGCATCGCGGACAGTTACAATTATTTCCACAAATCCACTCCATTATATAGACAGGTAGAAGACAATCATTCAATAGACAGGTAGAAGGCAATCATTCAATAGACAGGTAGAAGGCAATCATTCTTCTTCTTCTGCGATCGTTCTGGGCCTGTTTTAATCATTCTCATTGTGATATATAAACCGCCAGCAAAACGTAATGTACGTGCACCAGCCTTCAGCACCTATTGGAGCCCAGTTGCTTATCCTTCGGTGGGGTGTTCGTTTTCAGCCAGCTTTTGATTTACTAGGGGGAGCTTTCCCTAGGGTACGATCAGCTTTGCCGTATTTTTGGGCTTTGTGATCTACGCCGGGACAGTGAGTTACGCTGTTTATGCCCGTTCTGACTGAGAAATATTTCTCGGGGCTTGTAAGCTTATCCTCGGACGGCGTCTTACTCGTATAAGACACCGTGTAAAGTATCGGCCTTCGCCAATGTTCAGACCGAACTTCCTGTTTGATCCGTACAATGTCGGCCTTGCTTTACCGTACATTTTGAGTTTGATCCGGGGAAGGAACATTCTCAGCCTTTTCTAGACGCGTATCGGTACGTGGCAATTTGCAATTGACCTCGAAAGCACTGGCATGGGGCCGAGTACAAACAATGTAGAGGGTCGTTTCAGTCGGCGCTATCAGCGTAACTGGGGGTTTTGCGCTCGCCGCCATCACCCGCCCTGGTTATTCCGGGGATGTTAGTTACGACTGGAATCAAACCTTGCCCGGTTGCCCCAAGGCTGGCAGTCCCGTTAGGCATCACCAACCTCAGTTCTTCCGGGAATGTTTATTTTTATCGTAAAAATAACTCAATCAGATTTTTCTACGGCGGAAGTTGTTTGAAAATACGCAACTTGTTCTTTTGCGTTGCAAACCTCGCCCATTACAGTATCGCACACACTACCATGCGGTGAGAGCAATCTCAAAACAGGTAGACAGTTCAGTCTTGTCAACTGCAGGTGGAATGTTCTCATCAGGACTTATTCCTCGAGAATTACAAGACTGCCCTAAAGTGGATAGTGGCACCAACAAACAGGCTAAATTGGCTGTAGTCAATTCAAAAAGCTGTTATCTAACAGAGGATGCTAGCAATCACACATTAGATCTGTCAAAAAAGTTGGCTGAGTTTAACAAAAAACAAAAAAAAAAACAAAAAATAATAAGGCATAGGAAGGGAAAAAACTGTTATTGGTAAAAAAGCGTCAGCTAAAAACAAAATACGGATTTAAAAAAAAACTACCCATGTGTTTAGAATGCGTGACTTCATAGAAAAATGGAGAAAAAAATGCAAGTAACAAAGAGAATGAACAAAATATATTTAATCATGAGTTAGAACCGGCGTGATGTTGACCACATTACCCATCGTGAACCGACGAAAATGAAAAATACGCGCCCAACACCGTATTACCCTATATACCACATGGGATAACACTGAGATCAAGCTTCTAGTCCTATCGAAGACCAACGAAACAATTTATTTCCCATGTTAAGAGTTAAGTAAGTAAAACAACAGTTGAAAATTGGAAAATTGTTAAGAACAATTTGTAAAGTAGCTACTTTCACAAAAAATCATTTATTAAAATATAATTTCTACAGTTTTTAACCATCCTAAAAATTACGTAGGGGACCCTAGTCGGTGCAACGGAATACTTTTACTACCCATTAGACCATAGATTCCCAAACTTTTTCAGCCCACCGCCCACTTTGCACAACATTAACTTTGTAACGCCTCCCTCCACATTATAACAGTTTGCCAACGCCCCCCCTCCCACATATATACATGCTCTATTTTCTCCTTGACATAGGAAATTGATATAAATTTATGTAGTACGTGGTCAATTTTCAAATGATTATATTGCATGAAATAGAAAATTGATGAAAAAATGGATCGTGTAAGACGGGTATAATGTGAATTAAAATGCAGAATTTAAATGATTATTCAATCGCAAAATCACGAAAATAATTTTTTTTAAATTATTTATTATTAATTTCTTCTTTATGGAGCGACCGACCCTAATCGTCCGAACACCCCCACAATTGTGGAAGCACCATCAAACTCCTAGAACTTCAGCGACCACGATCGCACTAAGTAAACGCTACTCCATTTGGAAACGCTGCTCTAGACCTTCCATTATTAAAATTTGAAGCTCACACATCTTTATTCACTAAGGTGTCCTGAAGATAGTGATATCAATATGCAAATTGTGCATCGTTAAATGCAAACATTTCTATTATTTAAAATATAATATAAATCAGACAATGATAACAAATATGTAAAATTTGTCATAACAAAAACACAATTTTAAAAATTCATATAAAATTATAATGTTACCCTTGTCATGTAGTTTGTATCTTCTTCTTCTTCTTTGCGTTCGGTTTCGTATGCTCGTCCAAACCATGAGATGGGTTGCCTCTATGAAGCTGCATGTCAGTTGGAGTTGAGAGTTCCCCATAGCTTGGTCTGTAAGCTTTGTTCACGAGGCCATGTTTCACTTCGTTGGTGTATGTATGATGGACATGACTGCAGGATGTGCTCTGGAGTCTGTGTTTCTGTCTGGCATGCACAATGTGTAGTCTGAGCAGGCCTTATTCTGTCCATGTGATGGTTGAGCCTGCAGTGACCTGTTCAGTCTGACATGCACAATGTGTAGTCTGAGCAGGCTTTATTCTGTCCATGTGATGGTTGAGCCTGCAGTGACCTGTTCTGTCTGGTATGCACAATGTGCAGTCTGAGCAGGCTTTATTCTGTGCATGTGGTGGTTGAGCCTGCAGTGACCTGTTCTGTCTGGTATGCACAATGTGCAGTCTGAGCAGGCTTTATTCTGTCCATGTGATGGTTGAGCCTGCAGTGACCTGTTCTGTCTGGTATGCACAATGTGCAGTCTGAGCAGGCTTTATTCTGTCCATGGTGGTTGAGCCTGCAGTGCCTGTTCTCTAGGTATGAAGATTGTAGTCTGCGTTTTTTCTGTTTAGATGGTTGAGCCTCAGTATGTTCTTTAGATGAAACATTTTTGTTTATCTGAAGGCCTTAACTATATGTGATTCTTGAAGTCATTGAACTTTCTATATTAAAATATAATTTAGCTAGCAGGCTTTATTCTGTCCATGTGATGGTTGAGCCTGCAGTGACCTGTTCTGTCTGGTATGCACAATGTGCAGTCTGAGCAGGCTTTATTCTGTGCATGTGGTGGTTGAGCCTGCAGTGACCTGTTCTGTCTGGTATGCACAATGTGCAGTCTGAGCAGGCTTTATTCTGTGCATGTGGTGGTTGAGCCTGCAGTGACCTGTTCTGTCTGGTATGCACAATGTGCAGTCTGAACAGGCTTTATTCTGTCCATGTGATGGTTGAGCCTGCAGTGCCCTGTTCTGTCTGGTATGCACAATGTGTAGTCTGAGCAGGCTTTATTCTGTCCATGTGATGGTTGAGCCTGCAGTGACCTGTTCTGTCTGACATGCACAATGTGTAGTCTGAGCAGGCTTTATTCTGTCCATGTGATGGTTGAGCCTGCAGTGACTTGTTCTGTCTGGTATGCACACTGTGCAGTCTGAGCAGGCTTTATTCTGTGCATGTGGTGGTTGAGCCTGCAGTGCCCTGTTCTGTCTAGCATGCACAATGTGCAGTCTGAGTAGGCTTTATTCTGTCCATGTGATGGTTGAGCCTGCAGTGACCTGTTCTGTCTGGTATGCACACTATGCAGTCTGAGCAGGCTTTATTCTGTGCATGTGGTGGTTGAGCCTGCAGTGACCTGTTCTTAGACGAAAGATTGTTGTGTGCTGCTTTCTGTTTAGTGCGCTGATGGGATCTATGTAGTATGTATAAAATTTAAGAATTCAATATATTTGTTTATCTATAAAAGTGCAATAAACTAATATGTGATTCTTGTATAGTAATTTGTAAACATTTCTATTATTTAAAATATAATTTAAACTAGACAATAATAAGAAATATGTAACAATCTGTCATTAAAAAAAATATGAAAAATTGTATATAAAATTCGAATGTTAGCCTTGTCATATAGTGTGTATAAAAGTTAAGTTCGTTTGTTTGTTATATATGGCATTATGCCCGTCTGCCCAGCGTGTTCGTAGCGCGTTAGACTACGGGTGACTATACCTCTGTGTGTGCGGGTTCAATTCCGCGGATGGCAGAAAAAGCCACAGATTCCCATATTTACGGTGTTCGTGGCACCGAACCGAAGGATTACGATGTCCATGGCACCGAGCCGAAGAGCTGAAAAGCTCAAGTGCTTCTGGATCGGAAAAAATAAAATTAAAAAATATGGCATTAAACCCTCTTTAAGCCGAGGCACGCCCTTAAGGGCGAACCTTGTTTTCATTTTATCATAACGTGTAGACCAACAAACATGGAAAAATAAGAATTAACTCCGGAGAACATTCACGATATAATACTAAACTAACAAATTTAAGAATTCTAAATGGTTGGGTTTTTTTTAAATATAATAGCGCTCGTGTGGTGCCGGGGCCCGCAATGGAAGCAAATAATAGTACCACTGCAACCTTCAATGCATGTCGTAAGAGGCGACTGATGTAGGCCCTAGGATGCTACCCTAGTAAATAAAAGCAGCGCAGAAATCGGATGTGCTGGCCTACTTGTGGGCGCATAATTCTACACGCTTTCTCAAACTGCTAAGCTGTAATCTGTTTCTAGAGTCACTACGGAATGACAGGTCATGATCTTTGTCAGTGCCCGCTCACTGACCCTTGCACTGCATCGCCACCTTATTTCATTCCTCATGTAGCCTCTATCCATTAAATGCACTTGGTCCTTTAAATTAGTTGGATTATTTCATTCCTAATGTAGCCTCTATCCATTAAATGCACTTGGTCCTTTAAATTAGTTGGATTATTTCATGACATTGACATAAGGTTGACACTCGTTTAATTAAACCTACCCCGTACTGTAATATTTAATGAAACTTATTTCTACTCGTATAAATGTTTAAAAATGATTGCCATAAAAAACACGTAATATTAGGAGATAGACCAATAGACAAGAATCCACTAAAACATCAAATAGACATGAATACAGTAAAACCTTTAACTCTTTCGCTGCTACATACTTTCCGAAGGCTGAGCTAAAAAAGCTACTCTTTGTTTCTAGGTCACAAACGTAAATGTATGCTTATAGCAGTGACAGTAGCAATGTATAACGTGTTAACACGTCTTTAGTCCACAGAGGAGAGATAATAACAGACGTGTTAATGCGTCTTTAGAAGTGAATGAGAAAACGTATATATACGTCCTTAGCAGCTAAAGGGTTAACTCTTTCACTCCGTTATTTTGCTTAAATTTCCGAACGTATTTAAATTGCAATGTATACGTGAGCGTCTGTAGCTCAAGCGGTAGTGAGCTCGATCGCAAACCCTATCGTACCTGGTTCAAACCCCACGGCGGGCAATTTTGGGAAGGAAATTCTTTTCCGTGGGATTTTTACAAAAAAGTAAAAATAGATCTCACCGTTCAGAAAGCAATGGCGAACTACTGAACGTATAAGTGGTGCCTAGAAAGATCAACGACTCGTTTACTGTGGTTGATGGCTACGTCCTGTAGATATACTACGATCTTCATTGTTTCATACTTCTTTGCTGAAGTTCTTATCAAACGAATGGAGATCTTTGTGGCGTAGAGATTAGATACTCGTGTCTCGTGCCAAAGGTAACTGGTTTGCTCCGTAGTGGATCCATCGGGATATTTTTCCAGAGATCCATGATCTCAGTGTAGACGAGATCAAGTTCCTAGTCCTATCGGAGACGGACGATAAAATGTAGGTCCCGTGTTCAATTTGAGCACGTAAATGAACCATTGACAGTTCAAAATCGAGAAGAGCAGGCTGGAAAGCCGCTGCCCGGACAAAATTCATTAGATAAAAGATTACAAATAAAATTCCTGCAAAATATCTTCAAAATTACATCGGGGACCCTCGCCTGTTCTACGGATTTCGTGCCCTGCCGCTGAGATCTTGCTGTGTAAGAACGATATCGGAACACACATGGTTACTCACCGAAGTGCAATAATGATAGCCATATCAATTAATCTTTTCAACCAAATTAACCACTCAAAGTAATCTGTGCCGAGAACATGAATACGTTGCCCATCGGTTCATAGGTAGTTCCAGCATGTAGTACATGCGCATCCGAACTTCCGTCTAGCAATGTAAAATGAATGAGCCAATATTCTAACTTTGCGTCGTCTTTAAAAAACACTACAGGTCACTATATCGGTTCAGAAGTGCGAATGGGTTAAATATCATGAAATTAGTCGCCCGAGTGATTACCAGGGCCCAAATTTGGGGTGTAAAGAATAGAATGACTGTTCCCTGCCACGCATACCGTAAAAGGCGACAAAGGAGGTTTGGCAAAAATCGGATGCACATGTCCTAAACGTGTAGAATTCTATGCGTTTAGGGGCCTACAAAACCAATGTGCAACGTATACACGTTCTTGGCAAAGATCAAACATATTACAAAGAG
This sequence comes from Arion vulgaris, assembly GCA_020796225.1. Taxonomy (NCBI): domain Eukaryota; kingdom Metazoa; phylum Mollusca; class Gastropoda; order Stylommatophora; family Arionidae; genus Arion; species Arion vulgaris. Next base: position 63,545,842 of record CM036758.1, on the reverse strand, counting down.
TGATTAAAATTAGTCGTAAAGAACGAAAGCAAAGAAGAAGAAGATGAAATTAGTTTAATTTAGTATTGACGTGTAGATAAACATAATTTCATAAACACCAAGTAAGTAATAAAGTATAAAAATTTAATGAAGTAAAATTAAACATAATTAATAATAGTATTAACTCTTTGTGGATCAAACGCCACACTAAAGGGCGTTTTCTATTCCAAAAACAAATTTGCCCTGGTCCACTAAGGTAGTATTAAGTAATAGTAGTAAATTAATCAGTAATAATAACAAATGTAATAAGTACAAACAAGGACAAAAATCTATGTTTCTACTCAATTGTCTTTATCAGTGAAATGATACGAGATAGGCTAAGGGCATAAGTGATGACACTATACAAAACACGACACAAGCCAAATGATAGTGGTTACAGTACGAAGCAAATCTAGTGACAAAATATGTGACTCAGTCCGATACCAAATAAAATAGAGATAGAAAAATATGAAATAAAAACTAGCCCATACAATCCGTAATTTTTTTTTTTTACATCTGAACTCATTTACATTGCATTGTATACTAAGTTAACCATTATACTGCTCTTGTCATTTGTGACATTTTATATAATACTGCAAGCCATTATATCGGCTCAGTAGCCCGAAGGGGTTAATCGACAATATATATATATAATCTTCACTTATATCGAAATTTAGTGATCTCGATTACAACCCAAGCGCGCCTGGTTCAAACTCCGCAGTGGGAAATTTGAAGCAAATTCGTTTCCGTGGGATTTTTACGAAAGGTTAAAAATAGACTTAATCTTTCAGAAAGTAATGACAAACAATTGAACGTATAACGGGTGCCTAGAAAATCAACAACTCGTTTACTGTAGTTTATGGAGACGTCCTGTAAAGGATATGCCAAGATTTTTATTTCTTATACTAAGTTAGCCGGTATACAGGCTTTGTCATTTGTGACATTTAAAAAATTACTGCGATCCGGTTTATCGTATCAGTAGGCCGAACGGGTTAATCGGCAATATGTTAGATATTTTTATAGATATTTGTCTATCTTCCCTTATATCGACATTTATATATAACAATATTATATATCGCGAAATTACTTGAATATTTGTTTATAGCTCACAGTTGCACGTGATGGCTGGTGGGATATTATCTTGCTGTATTGTTTTGTACTGTTTTTATTATAATGACATTTTGAAAGCCATACCACAGGAAGATAGAAGTAATATGCACATTAATTCGCTTGATGCAAAGAATATATGAATAAATTTGATACCAAAAACATATCATCCTAATGAGATGACAAATTATGTAGTGTTATGGTTGCCATGTGGGGTCTGTGGCCTAGCGGTTAGTGACTCGGTCTATTAACCTCGACGTTCTGAGTTCGAATCACACTGGGAACAGTTTGGTTGCAAATTGTTTTGCGTGGATTTTAACAAAAGGACGATGGCACCACCCGTTTAGAAAGCAATGGCAAACTACTGAAAGTAATAATGCCTAGAAAATTCACAAACAGCTTTACAAAGCTGGGGTTGATTCACAAAGTCCTGTAAAGGATATGCAATTAATTTATGGTTGCCAAAAAAATATGTTGAGATTGATTATAAAATAGTTTGTGAAATAGAAGATTGAAAAGATTGAAAAATAAATGATAGTAGATTTAAAATAAATTTGAAATAGATGATGTGGTAGATTTAATAAATTTGAAATAGATGATGTGTGATTGAATAAATTTGAAATAGATGATGTGGTAGATTGTAATAATTTGAAATAGATGTGTGATTGTAAAATAAATTAGAAATAGATGATTAGATTGTAAATAAATTTAGAAATAGATGATGTGGTAGATTGTAAAATAAATTTAGAAATAGATGATGTGGTAGATTGTAAAAGAAAAAGTGACATAGATTGGGGAAAAGATCATCTGAAATGATCTAAAATAGTACAATAACAGATGAACTACTAGATTGCCACCCTTGTGGTGATGGGACTCACGAGAGGAGCAAAGAATAGAAACACTGCCACCTACAAGGCATGTCGTAAGAGAAGATTGAGGTAGGGCGTAGGAAACTACCTAATAAATACAAAAAGCGTCGCAAAATCGGATGTGCTGCCTACTTGTAGGCGCATAACTGACACAGCGTACAATCGCTCTTAGGCTCAGATAACATACAAATCACACAGTGGTTAACACGTGGTCGATATGGAGCGTTGGAGGAAGAAGAAGGTTGCAAGAAAAATGTTGAAATTGATGATATAATTGTGAAATAAACGAAAGGAAGAGACTGTAAAATAAATTTGAAATCAGATGGTATGGTAGTTTGTAAAAGGAAAAGTTAAATAGATGGGTAAAAGATAATTTGTAGTGAGCGTCTGTAGCTCAAGCGGTAGTGAGCTCGATCACGAACCCAAGAGTACCTGGTTCAAACCCCACGGTGGGATTCGTTTCTGTGGGATTTTTACGAACAGGTAAAAATAAATGAAAGCAATGGCAAACTACTGAACGTATAAGTGGTGCCTAGAAAATCAACGACTCGTTTACTGTGGTTGATGGCTACGTCCTTTTAGGATATGCCATGACTTTCATTCATTTTCAAAAGATAATCTAAAATAGTAAAGTAAAAGGTGGAACTAGATGGTGTAGAATCTGCAGGAAAAGTAAATGAGAGGAAAGTATAGAAATACACAGATTTTTGGGGGCGGTATCGATATAGAGAAGAACAAGAAGGAGTTGTAAGAGAAAGCTAAAGGTAGGAAGATCTGACATGAGGTGGTTGAGGGCCTGGGCCACAATCGGGGCTAAAAATGAACAAGAGATGATATAGAAGATTGTAAAATAAAAGCAATTATATTTTGTGAAATTAAATATGAAATAGATGGTGGGTGACATCACATATGAAATATAGGATAAAGTTGTAGGTGAAATATAAAATTAATGGTGACAATAGATTATGAAAGACTGCCAAATGTAATATATATTTTTTGGAAGTTGAAATTGGTAGTGAAATATTGTGAAATACAAGTTGAGATATGGGAAAATATCAGGAATTATAATTTGAAAAAATGTAAAATTAAAAGTATATTAGATTATGGTGCAAGCCTTATAATGGTAAATAAATTATATTATATATATATATATATATATATATATATATATATATATATATATATATATATATATATATATTACAGGTGTTCAACTTAAAAGCAGCCTATGAATGGAGCTAATCTGGATATATGTATGGAAATAGAAGGTTCAGTATGATGTATAGGTCAAGGTTGTGTGATGGTGTAATTGAGTCGGAAGGATGAACAAATTGACGTAGACAGCTAGTCAGATCCGGTTTAAATAGTACATAAACACAACGCGTTAGGTTATCTGGCAACTTTTGATTTGTCAATAGGGCTGCAATTATCTTGAACACCCTGTATAAATATATATATATATATATATATATAATATATATATATATATATATATATATGTTCATATTTAGGTACACTTTGATTACACTGAAATGTTAAAAAGAAGTTATGCTACAATTGCCAAAGCAACATCAGTTTTTAAAAGTCTAAATAAAATATGAAACTGCAAATTATATAGTATTAAAACTAAATTACGAATTTTCAATTGTATTATTGTATCAATCCTAACAAATGCCGTCGAGGGTTGGAAAATGACCAAAGATATAAAAAGCGAGTTGAATGTGTTGAAAATAGATGTCTGCGAAAAATAAGGAACATAAAATGGGACGAATTCAGAAGTGATGAAATCAGAGAAATATCTGATCAACCACTAGTAGCAGCTGTTGTAAGAAAGAGATGATTGAGATATGCTGGGCATTCTCTTAGAATAAATTATCAAAAATCACAAAGCAGGTATTGAAGTGGCAGACAAAGTGTTCAAGAAAGAAATGTATAACGTGTTAACAGTCTTAGTCAAAGATAAGAGATAATAACAGACGAGTTAATGCGTCTTTAGCAGTGAATGGGGAAAACGTATATACACGTCCTTAGCAGCTAAGACTATTTGGGTAAGACTACTTGGATGAACAATATCAAAGTGATAGATATACTGTGTAATATCTCGTCATCAGTTAATGGATGATCTCAGTGTTAATTAATGTCACATAGGTTAAGACTTCTCAGTTATGAACTGTTAAGGTCTGATAGCAAAGATCATGTAGTTACGGTCTCGCAAATATAGTTTTACATTTCGTTTTATGATAATATAGGTGGTCTCACAGTTAGAGTTTTACATTTAGAACTTTAAAGTTAAGAGTTTTACGTTTAGAGTCTTAAAGTTAAGAGTTTTACGTTTAGAGTCTTACGGTCTCACACTTAGACTTTTATATTTAGAGTCTTAATGTCTCACAAATAAAGTTTTATATTTAGAGTCTTAGTGTCTCACAACAGATAGAGTTTTATATGTAGAGTCTTAACATCTAACAGATAGAGAGTTTTACATTTAGAGTCTTACGGTCTCAGAGTTATAGTGTTATAATTAGTCGTAAGATCTGACAGTTAAGAGTTTTACATTTCGAGTCTTAATGTCTGACAATTAGAGTATTACAGTTATTAAATTCTCAAAATTAGGGTCACACAAAGAGTTAAAATAATACAAAAATAAAGTTAGTGAGTCATTCTTTTGACATAATTATATATCCCCATTTTTTCTTCAGAATTAATCACATTAATTAAGTGAATAGTATTAAAGTCTAATCTAATAATTTGTTTACCACGAGTGAATGTATATATATATATTTATATTAAGATGAATGTACGATGGAGAAATAGAGAGAGATGATGTATATTAGAAAGTGTGTATGTGTAAGAAAGAGATAAACAGAGAGAGGGTGTGTGTGAAAGTGTGTATGTTAGAGAGAGAGAGAGAGAGGAAGAGAATGCTCAGTAGATTTAATTTGGTAATACTCGAGACGACTAGACGGAATAGATTTTTGTTTAGCTCCTGACAGTGACATGACAGTAGGTTCTGGTGTCACGATACACATTTGTTAACTGATATAGAGCACAGATAAGGTGCCCAAGCTGGTTGATTCTATTCATATCGCCTCTATTGTTAGTCATAGCATATGTAGAAGATGTAAGATACAAGGAGAACGACATAAGGTTAGATAATTTGTGGATAACAGGGTGGATAGGTTGTAGAAGGAAGGGTGGATAAACTGTGGACAAAAGGGGGGTTCGATTGTAGACTAGCGTTGACAGATTGTAGGACAGACAGATTGTTGGGTGGAAAGATTGTAGGCTGTAGGGCAGATATATTGTAAACTATAGCGTGGACAGATTGTAGGCTGTAGAGCAGATATATTGTAAACTATAGCGGGGACAGATTGTAGGCTGTAGGGCAGATATATTGTAGACTAAGCGTGGACACATAGTAGGTGTAGGCGGACAGATTGTAGGCTGTAGTGCGGACAGGTTGTAGGACGGACATATTGTAGGCTGTAGGTGGACAGGTTGTAGGACGGAAATATTGTAGACTGTAGTGCGGACAGGTTGTAGGACGGACATATTGTAGACTGTAGTGCGGACAGGTTGTAGGACGGACATATTGTAGGCTGTAGTGCGGACAGGTTGTAGGACGGAAATATTGTAACTGAGTGGACAGGTTGTAGGACGGACATATTGTAGGCTGTAGTGCGGACAGGTTGTAGGACGGAAATATTGTAGACTGTAGTGCGGGCAGGTTGTAGGACGGAAATATTGTAGGCTGAGTGGACAGGTTGTAGGACGGAAATATTGTAGGCTGTAGTGCGGGCAGGTTGTAGGACGGAAATATTGTAGACTGTAGTGCGGACAGGTTGTAGGACGGACATATTGTAGACTGTAGTGCGGGCAGGTTGTAGGACGGACATATTGTAGACTGTAGTGCGGGCAGTTGTAGGACGGACATATTGTAGACTTAGTGCGGCAGGTTGTAGGACGGAAATATTGTAGGCTGTAGTGCGGGCAGGTTGTAGGCTGTAGCATGGACACATGTTAAACGGTACGACGGATAAAATCGAGATTACAATCCACAGATCGTCTGCATCATTTAGAATGTCATGATGTAATAATTAATGTGTTTCAGGATGTGTAAGCATATATTCAACCTTACACAGAACTGTTGCTAATTGTGTGTGTATGCGCGGGTACGTGTGCATGTGTGTTGTTCATATTGTTAAACTGTTCTGTTTGAAAATGTTCAATTGTAACTGTTCCAAATTTCATCATGTTACGTTTGTGGTTGTTTGTTCACTGATTCATTGATAGACCATATTTCTGGTAGATATTTTAAAGAGAATATGTCATCTTCCACACTGTACGGTCGTGAGGGGTCGTATTTACTTGACCTCTCCGATCGCCCCAGATCGGATCGATGGCAAGCTCACTGCTAAACCAAAACATGTTTGTTCAGCCCTTGTACATTTTTTTCTGATTTATCATTATTTCACTTTTATGTATTTGCATTTGAAGACTGACCTAGTATCTAAAGTGATTTTTAGAATGATTGTTGCGCCGAGTGGTTACCGGGGCCCAAATTTGGGGTGTAAAGAATAGAATCACTGTTACCTGCCACGCATGTCGTAAGAGCGACTAAGGAGGTTTGGCTGAAATCGGATGCACGTGTCCTAAACGTGTAGAAGTCTATGCGTTTAGGGGCCTACCAAACCAATGTGCAACGTATACACGTTCTTGGCAAAGATCAAACATATCACAAAGTGTGATTAAAATTGGTCGTAAAGAACGAACGCAAAGAAGAAGAAGAATGATTGTTTATGTATCTTGTGGTTTGCTTTGAATCTGTTTTGTTCTTCGAGCGCTCCATATCGACCACTTGTTAATTACTCTTGTGTGATTTGTATGTGATCTGAACTCTGGGCGATTGTACGTTGTGCCATTAATGCGCCTACAAGTAGGTCAACACATCCGATTTCTGCGATGTTTTTTTCTTACTAGCCTAGTTTACCTAGTCCAACATCAGTCGCCTCTTACGACATGCTTTGAGGTCGCAGTGTACTATTCTTTACTTCCCTTAAGGGCCCCGGCACCATACAGGTGGGCCTTTGAAACTTATTTTGTGTCGTAGATTATAGCAAAGCTGCGATATTTGCAGTTTTTTTTAGTCTGACACACATTTTTAGGTTTGGGACTGTTTGTCTTCCCTCTAAGATGTCTAAACGTCTAGTTAGATTGCAAGAAAGCAGTCTGTAGAACTCAATAGTCACAACTTGAAAATAGAGTTAGTTGCTGGTCAGTCCTGATTTCCTGATTTCTCAGTATGTTTAAGTCTTGGCAAACTATTGATTTGCTGACTTCTGACGAGCAGTCAGGTCTTGGTCAATCTGAGACACTGACTTCTAAGAGTCAGGTCTTGGTCAGCTCTGATACCTGACTTCAATGAGTAAAGTTAAGTCTTGGTCAGCTCTGATACCCTGACTTCTAATGAGTAAAGTTAAGTGTTGGTCAGCTCTGATACACTGACTTCTAATGAGTAAAGTTAAGTCTTGGTCAGCTCTGAAGACTTCTAATGAATAAAGTTAGGTGTTGTCAGCTCTGATACACTGACTTCTAATGGTAAAGTTAGTGTTGTCAGTCATACACTGACTTCTAATGAGTAAGTTAGGTGTTGAGTCAGCTTGATACTGACTTCTAATAAAATTTTTGGTCAGCTCTATACACTATTCTAATATAAATAACTCTTGGTCAGCTCTGATACCGACTTCTAATGAGTAAATTAGATGTTGGTCAGCTCTGATACATGACTTAATGGTAAAGTTAAGTCTTGGTCAGCTCTGATACCTGACTTCTAATGAGTAGTTAGGTTTGGTCAGCCTGATACACTGACTTAATGAGTAGTTAGTCTTGGTCAGCTCTAGACCTGACTCTAATGAGTAAAGTTAGGTGTTGGTCAGCTCTGATACCATGACTTCTAATGAGTAAATTTAGGTGTTGGTCAGCTCTGATACCATGACTTCTAATGAATAAAGTTAGGTGTTGGTCGCTCTGATACATGACTTCTAATGAGTAAAGTTAGGTGTTGGTCGCTCTGATACTGACTTCTAATGAGTAAAGTTGGTGTTGGTCAGCTCTGAGACCTGACTTCAATGAGTAAAGTTAGTGTTGGTCACTCTGAGACACTGATTTAATGAGTAAGTTGGTCTTGTCAGTCTGAACTTCTAATGAGAAAGTTAGGTGTTGGTCAGCTCTGATACACTGACTTCAATGAGTAAAGTTAGGTGTTGGTCAGCTCTGAGACTGACTTCTAATGAGTAAGTTAGGTGTTGGTCAGCCTGGACACTGACTCTAATGAGTAAGTTAGTCTTGGTCAGCTCTGAACTTCTAATGAGTAAAGTTAGGTGTTGGTCAGCTCTGATACACTGACTTCTAATGAGTAAGTTAGGTGTTGTCAGCCTGATACTGACTTCTAATGAGTAAAGTTAGATGTTGTCGCTCTGATCCTGACTTCTAATGAGTAAGTTAGGTGTTGGGCAGCCTCACTGACTTTAATGAGTAAGTTAGGTGTTGGTCAGCTCTGAGACATTTTGGTCAACTCTGGTATGCTGACTTCTGTTATATTTTTCACTGAGCCTATCTACATATTTTCATATAAATAACTGCTGCGTGCATGATTTTTTCATTACATTTGGAGCAAAAATTAACAATATAATGTGCAAGATGACTGTCATTGTTAGCTGTTAATGAAACACATCTGATCTCTAGTTATCAATTTTGAATTAGTTTAATAATTGCAGTCTTTCAATCGAGGGTTCTCAACTTATTTTGACTCCTTGACACCCAGTCTTTCAATCGAGGGTTATCAGCTTATTTGACTCTTGACACCCAGTCTTTCGATCTAGGGTTATCAACTTATTTTGACTCCTTGACACCCAGTCTTTCAATCGAGGGTTATCAGCTTATTTTGACTCTTTGACACCAAGTCTTTTGATCGAGGGTTATCAACTTATTTTGACTCCTTGACACCCAGTCTTTCAATCGAGGGTTATCAGCTTATTTTGACTCTTTGACACCCAGTCTTTTGATCGAGGATTATCAACTTATTTTGACTCCTTGACACCTTGACACCCAGTCTTTCGATCGAGGGTTCTCAGCGTATTTTTAATATTTCGACACCAACGTAAAATTTGATGAGTACAGAAAATGATATATTTTTAGAACGAGTACGTTTACACGATTCTGCTTTGTTTAACAATTTTCCCACGATTTTATTCGTCTTGAGTTGTTCGGGAAAAAACACACTGAAAATTGGTTAAAATTACCAACTTATTTACCAGTTTATGAACTACATAGACTGCCATCATGAATTTTCATATCAGTACCTTGTGCTGTCATGACCCTGCAAACTGTCATCTAGATTACCTTGACAGTAATACTGATTGTTATTTTTACACCAGGAATTGTCATATTAACATTTGTCATTTTTACTCCAGGAATTGTCATTTGTCATTTTTACCCCATGAATTGTCATATTGACATTATAATTGTACTCCAGGAATTGTCATATTAACATTATTATTTACCTCAGGATTGTCATATTGACATAAGTTTTACTCCAGGCATTGTCATATTACATTATAATTACACCCCAGGGATTGTCATATTACATTGGTTTTACCCATGCATCGTTTTTATATGCTCTAGGAATTGTCATATTGCATTGTATTTACAACAGGATCTGTCATAGTGACATTATTTCTATTTATCCCATGATCTGTCATAGTGACATTTTTATTTAGCCCAGGATCTGTCATAACGACATTATTTTATTTACCCAAGGATCTGTCATAGTGACATTATTTTTATTTACCCAAGGATCTGTCATAGTGACATTATTTTTATTTACCCAAGGATCTGTCATAGTGACATTATTTTTATTTACCCAGGATCTGTCATAGTACATTATTTTTTTACCCAGGATCTGTCATAGTGACATTATATTTTTTTACCCCAGGATCTGTCATAGTGACATTATTTTTATTTACCCAGGATCTGTCATAGTACATTATTTTTATTTACCCAGGATCTGTCATAGTGACATTATTTTTTTTACCCAGGATCTGTCATAGTGACATTATTTTTATTTACCCAGGATCTGTCATAGTGACATTATTTTATTTACCCAGGATCTGTCATAGTGACTTATTTTATTTACCCCAGGATCTGTCATAGACATTATTTTATTTACCCCAGGATCTGTCATAGTGACATTATTTTTATTTACCTCAGGATCTGTCATAGTGACATTATTTTTATTTACCCCAGGATCTGTCATAGTGACATTATTTTTATTTACCCCAGGATCTGTCATAGTGACATTATTTTTATTTACCCCAGGATCTGTCATAGTGACTTTTATTACCCCAGGATCTGTCATAGTGACATTATTTTTATTTACCTCAGGATCTGTCTAGTGCTTTTATTACCTAGGATCTGTCATAGTGACATTATTTTTATTTACCCTAGGATCTGTCATAGTGACATTATTTTTATTTACCCCAGGATCTGTCATAGTGACATTATTTTTATTTACCTCAGGATCTGTCATAGTGGCTTTTATTACCCTAGGATCTGTCGTAGTGACATTATTTTTATTTACCCTAGGATCTGTCATAGTGACATTATTTTTATTTACCCCAGGATCTGTCATAGTGACATTTATCGTTTTACTTTAGAAATTGTCATACTGACATTGTGAAATGCAATATCCACTTCATTCAAGACAACCTGGTTGTGACCACAAAAATGTCCTTTAATAATTATTTTCTTTTCTTCAGAAATGTAATAAACTGGTAGCATTGTATTCTCACTGTTGTCTACCATTGTCTGGTGACTTTGTATTTTTATACAGTTGTCTGTTCTTTAAATATGTATTTTGCCCGCCTGCCCAGCGTGTTCGTAGCGCGTTGGACTGCGGGTGACAAGCCCTCTGTGAGTACGGGTTCAATTCCGTGGGTTGGCAGAAAAAGCGACAGTTTCTACAGATTTACGGTGTTCGTGGCACCGAACCGGAGGGTTACGATGTCCATGGCACTGAGCCGAAGAGCTGAAAAGCTCAAATGCTTTGGGATCGGAAAAAAAATATATAAAAATATGTATTTAAGCTTTTATTTATGATGTATGATAACTTGTCTTGTACTTTATTTGTTAAATATGATCTCTCTCTCTCTCTCTCTCTCTCTTCTGCGCGCGAGCGAGCGTTCTTTTTGGAAAGTTTCATCATTCTTATTGTAATATATAAACAGCCTTTGCCAAGAACGTTTTTTTACGTCACACCTTCAGTACCATTTGAAGCTTTGGTGCTTATCCTTCGGCGACGTGTCCGGTTTCAGCCAGCGTTTACTGGGTTCGCTCTCCGTCAGCCTGTGGATATCCCCAGACTGCCTGCAAGGCAGCAGGTTAAACATGTTATGAGAATGTACCAATATTTTAATATTATTGGTTATTGGTTACCGGTTACTGAACTGACGTCATTGCACTCGGGCAGACAAAAGGTACTCAGTCTCCCCCAAAAAATATCGAAGAGTATGCCTACTGATGGTTCCCGTGGCTCGCTGATTAAACACACACCTCAATCTGCCCCTGATGCATCCAGTTATACGCGTACAACGGGTAGCTCCAAACTGCTTAAATCGCTGGATCGATTCAACATCTATTTTAGTGTCCTCATCCAACAGACAGTCGCGAAGAGAGAAAAAAATCCCCTCATCCACCTTCAACTCCCCAACAATCGATGCTGTTGATGCAAGCCTATCAGCTCTATCATTACTGTAAACACCCGCATGCCTAAGACAGTATATCCACATAAAAGTTTAAGAATAGCTTGAGTTTACATAACAACGATTGTGCGAAGCATACCAATGGTTGCAGGTAATACTTCAGCGGTTTCGGGTAATGCTCCAATAGTTTGAGCAGTGACGACTCGTCATTAGGGGCAAGTGGAGCTGGCAAAAATAATGTGTAACGTGTATTTGCTTTATGAATTAAAAAATAACATAACCCAACATCATGATTTTTTCCTCAAATTTGTGTCTGGCCCCAACAACAACAATTATCACGAGCCGCCACTGAGTTTGAGGTAATATTCCATTGTATTACTGTAATATTCCAATGGTTTACGGTAATGTTCCAATAGTTTGATGTAATGTTCCATGGTATTACGGTAATATTCCATTGTATTACAGTAATATTACAATGGTTTAAGGTAATTTTCCAATAGTTTGATGTAACATTCCACGGGTTTGAGGTAATTTTCCAATGGTTTGAGGTAATATTCCAATGGTTTGATGTAATATTCCAATGGTTTGATGTAATATGCTAATGATTTGATGTAATATTCCAATGGTTTGATGTAATATTCCACGGGTTTGAGGTAATTTTCCAATGGTTTGATGTAATATTCCAATGGTTTGATGTAATATTCTAATGATTTGATGTAATATTCCAATGGTTTGATGTAATATTCCACGGGTTTGAGGTAATTTTCCAATGGTTTGATGTAATATTCCACTGGTTTGAGGTAATATTCTAATGATTTGATGTAATATTCCAATGGTTTGATGTAATATTCTAATGATTTGATGCAATATTCCAATGGTTTGATGTAATATTCCACGGGTTTGAGGTAATATTCCTATGGTTCCAATGGTTTGAGTTAATGCACCAATGCTTTTGTTTATGCTACTTTCCTTGTGAATGTATAAGCTTTTACTTATGTGTTTTGTGTGACTTGCTTGTGTATTTGCTTTACGTAGCTTCTTTGCTTAATAGTTTTGTAATATATCGTTTATTTAACGTCATTATGACTTATGTTTTGTAGGATAATCAAATTGGTTGGTTACAGCAAATTTGTTCTCAATATCACCAATTAATTGTAACAATAACAACAAATTATCGTTTAATATCTCTCAATTTGAACAATTAACTCATTGCACACCACAAACCACTATAAGGTCGAGCAAATGTTCTTCAATAACCACGCCACTATAGTAGCTTTTCACACAGAGAGCTTTCTATTTCTTTGTACTAAGTCTTCCAAGTTTTTATTTTAGCTATACATAGTTATATATATATATATATATAGTTTACCACAAATAGAAAACTATAAAACAGAATGATGTATTACTAATAGAAAACTATAAAACAGAATGATGTATTACTAATAGAAAACTATAAAACAGAATGATTTACTACAAATAGAAAACTATAAAACAGAATGATTTACTACAAATAGAAAACTATAAAACAGAATAATTTATTACTAAAAGAAAACTATAAAACAGAATGATTTATTACTAATAGAAAACTATAAAACAGAATAATTTATTACTAAAAGAAAACTATAAAACAGAATGATTTATCACTAATAGAAAACTATAAAACAGAATGATTTACTACAAATAGAAAACTATAAAACAGAATGATTTACTACAAATAGAAAACTATAAAACAGAATGATTTACTACAAATAGAAAACTATAAAACAGAATGATTTACTACAAATAGAAAACTATAAAACAGAATGATTTACTACAAATAGAAAACTATAAAACAGAATAATTTATTACTAAAAGAAAACTATAAAACAGAATGATGTATTACTAATAGAAAACTATAAAACAGAATGATGTATTACTAATAGAAAACTATAAAACAGAATGATTTACTACAAATAGAAAACTATAAAACAGAATAATTTATTACTAAAAGAAAACTATAAAACAGAATGATTTATTACTAATAGAAAACTATAAAACAGAATAATTTATTACTAAAAGAAAACTATAAAACAGAATGATTTATCACTAATAGAAAACTATAAAACAGAATGATTTACTACAAATAGAAAACTATAAAACAAAAAAAGATTTACTACAAATAGAAAACTATAAAACAGAATGATTTACTACAAATAGAAAACTATAAAACAGAATGATTTACTACAAATAGAAAACTATAAAACAGAATGATTTACTACAAATAGAAAACTATAAAACAGAATAATTTATTACTAAAAGAAAACTATAAAACAGAATGATTTATTACTAAAAGAAAACTATAAAACAGAATAATTTATTACTAATAGAAAACTATAAAACAGAATGATTTATTACTAATAGAAAACTATAAAACAGAATAATTTATTACTAATAGAAAACTATAAAACAGAATAATTTATTACTAATAGAAAACTATAAAACAGAATGATTTATCACGAAAAGAAAACTATAAAGCAGGATGATTTATCACAAATAGAAAACTATAAAGCAGGATGATTTACCACAAATAGAAAACTATAAAGCAGGATGATTTACCACAAATATAAAACTATAAAGCAGGATGATTTACCACAAATATAAAACTATAAAGCAGAATGATTTACCACAAATATAAAACTATAAAGCAGAATGATTTACCACAAATATAAAACTATAAAGCAGGATGATTTACCACAAATATAAAACTATAAAGCAGAATGATTTACCACAAATATAAAACTATAAAGCAGAATGATTTACCACAAATATAAAACTATAAAGCAGAATGATTTATCACAAATAGAAAACTACAACACCAAATGATTTACCATTACCAACAGAGAGTACGCCACAAAGAATAATGTTAATACAATACCGTGGATACAAAGCAAAAGACCGGCCACGCTAAAGATGGACCTCAGAAATAACAGAGGCGACGAAAGACACTGTTTATGAAGCCTGCTCTATAAATCTCTTCTTCCCTTGAAGCTGTGAGTCAAATCAGGACTGGAGAAAAAAAAAGACAAGGCACATAGAGAGGCTCCCTCCATGTGTCTCCTTTTTCGACCTGACGCTGAAAGGCAAAACAGGATTAGAGTATAGACTAATACAGAAACTAAAGAACCGATTGATTTAGTTCTCTATTAACTCGCAGTATACGGACACCAAAGCCGCGTTTTTACGGTTCTTTTTGTGGAATAAAATTTGTTGCCGAAACACAATCTATTATAACTTTGTAATTTGAAGAAGCAGGACACTATTTCATAGTTTAGGATGTGCAGAATTGAGAACTGTATTTTATAAATGTACCTGATGTATTCTTCAAAGAATTATTCACAAATTGAATGAAACTGATTCGATTTATCTTTTGTTTATTAAAAACATTTTGACGTCAAGTGGATCGTCTAAAAATTTGTATTTCTCGAATGGTTTGTCATGTGGCGTGTCGTGCTGTTGGAGTTAATATCACATAAAGTAGATATTTTTATTCTTTTTTCGTTTGTTATTGTTTCGTAATTCGCCCGTGTGTTGACGGGGCCTTTCAAGGAGCAAAGAATAGTACCACTGCGACCTACAAGGCATGTCTAATAGGTGACTGAGGTATGGGCCTAGGAAGCTACCTAGTAAATAAAAGCTTCACAGAAATCGGATGTGCTGGCCTACTTATAGGCGCATAGCTGGCACAACGTACAATCGCTCTTAGACTCGGATCACATACAAATCACAAAGAGTGGTTAACAAGTGGTTGATAGGAGCGTTGGAAGAAGTTTCGTAATGTCTACACAAGAAGCACAGTTCTTTGTTTAAAAAAACTTGCTATAGATGAGTTCACCAGAACTAACATACAGTTTTGCAACAGATGTTCAGCTGTCTGTGCTGCCTCGCTACACATGTGTACACAATAGTGATCGAATTTTGTAATTGTTAAGTCTAGTGTGTCCCGTTCTGGTAGGGAATAGGTTGACCTGTTTCGCTCGATCCGCCCGTCTGTTTGCCAGGGCTAGCAAGGGAAGCTGATAATAGTAACACTGCGATCTACAATGCATGTCGTAAAAGACGATTGAGGTAGAGACCTGGGGTTTATTTACCTTAGTAAATAAAAAGCGTCGCAGAAATAGGATGTGCTGGCTACTTGTATGCGCATAACTGGCAAGGCAATTCTAAGCTCTTATTAGAGTTGGCTGTGAACTGGGACAACGTACAATCACTCTTAGGTTCGGACCTCGCCTGTGTGATGCCGGAACCCGCAAGGGAAACAAAGAATAGTACCACTGCAACCTACAATGCATGTCGTAAGAGGCGACTGATGTAGGCCTTAGGGATGCTACCCTAGTAAATAAAAAGCAGCGCAGAAATCGGAGATGCTGGCCTACTTGTAGACGCATAACTGACACAACGTACAATCGCCCTTAGGCTCAAACCACACAGAGTGGTTGACAAGTGGTCGATATGGAGCGTTCGAAGAAGAAGAAAAAGAAGAAGGTTCGGATCACATACACATCACAAAGTGTGGTTAATGAACTGTCGATATGAAGCGTTTGAAGAAGAAAAGGAAAGTTTCGCTCGATCGAAGTAATAATAACTGTCTTTTTGTTGGTCAACTCTCCTAGTTGCCTTAATAATAGGCGTAAATTTACCTGAAGTTAATTATTTGTTCTTATTGCTGTAATGTTGCTCCCTCTTCTTCTTCTTTGCGTTCGTTCTTTACGACCAATTGTAATCACTCTTTGTGATATGTTTCATCTTTGCCAAGAACGTGTATACATTGCACATTGGTTTGGTAAGCTCCTAAACGCATAGACTTCTCCACGTTTAGGACACATGCATCCGATTTCAGCCAAACCTCCTTAGTCGCCTCTTACGACATGCGGGCAGGTAACAGTGGTTCTATTCTTTACACCCCAAATTTGGGCCCCGGTAACCACTCGGGCGGTTGCTCCCTCTGTTTCTACTGTATCTCATCATCATCAAATAGCTTGTCCCGAGCAGAACTTGGCAACCCCAACAGTCCTCCGGAATTTCTCTCTCTCTCATAGGTCAGATGTCCCGCCTCTTCATCCGTCATGCTGAAACCATCAGTTACATCCTCAATCAATCTCTCCGTGGTCTTCCTCTTCTTCTCTTTGCTGGTATGCCTACTTCCATGATGGTCTTCTCCAGCCCTTCATATCGTTTTATATTCTACTGTATCTGTTCTCTCATGTATTAGTATTGACACGGTATGCCTGAGGAAAGCAGTAAATAAAACAAGAAGAGACCATATAAGATATGAGGAAATTAGAAGAACAGTTGGAACAACATCTGTTATTAGAGTTATTGAAACACAGAGACTCAAATGGTTGGAAACTTGGTCAGAATGAACCCGACTACATCAGTTGCAAGAGCCTACAACCTGAAAATAGAATTATCAAGAGGAAGGGGCAGACTAAGAAAAAAGATGGAGTTTCAGACATCTCAAAACTCCACAATACCACATCATATTAAGCGACCGAGCGGGCACTATCTCGGAAACTGATCGTCAGTTAAACCTGTTGCGCCCACGGCAAAAATAAACCAAAAAAAAAATTTAAAAAAGACGGCGTTTTGGTTGTTGCTAGCCTCTGTACTGGTACACGATCTGCATGTTATTATTTTATTTGCATCATCATCATCAACAGTCCTCATCGCGCCTAATGACACGGCATATAGAAAAAAGAGTCTCACTCAATTCGATCTTGTGCCTTTCACTAAGGCATTCGGATTTTCATAGCAGTTTGGTGTTCTTTTTTTAAAAATAATTCTGTTTCTATATCTCTTTGATTTTTAACGGTGTGAATATGGGGTCGCCGGACCAACATTCTACCCTCTTAGTCGACTTTTACAACATGCGAGACAAGACAGTGGTTCTTGCTTTTCGCCACCACAGAAGACACATGGAGGTTTCCATAGAATTCTTCAAATCTCTAGCTGGGCACGAACCAGACTTGACGGGTTTTCTTATAATTAACGAGATCAACCACAACACTACAGAGTAACTCAGTAGATGTTTTAAAGGGTTTAAAAGCCGAAGGATTGACTTCATTATACCGGGTTTTACCCCATAGACTCGGTCCCTCTCCGCAGAAATGGCACGCCACCTGCCGTGAGTATTGCACAAAGCACGAATCCAGTAGCTCCAGCAATAATCCTAGGGGTCTCTGGAAAAAAACTGCACGCGTGAACAGAATGGCGCGGTCCGGACTCGAACCCACGACCTTCGACTCACAAGGCAAAGGGCTTAACCACTTAGCCACAGAGAGTAACTCAGTAGATGTGATACTATAAAGGGAGGTTTGGTTTTGTTTTCTAAATCGTATCAGTAGCCCATATGTACACATGTGTGACATGTTAGACAATGTATATGTACTCTCGGGGGTCGGAAAGTATCCAGAATGACTACAAAGGAGAATAGAGAACTAGTTACATGTGAAATGCGGTACCTGTGAAAGTTTACCAATAACACCAGAAAAGACAATCACCAACCTCAGCATAAGAGAGAAAGTTGGCACAGAACCTTGCTTGAATTACATTGAGAAACAAAGAATGAAGTGTTTTGACCACTTAATAAGAACGCATCCAAACTCCACAGTATACAAAGTCTTCTACAACAGAACATCAGAAAAGAAGGCAAGAGGAAGACCACGAAAAAGATGGTTAGATGGTATAGCAGAATCCTGTCAAAAATAGCAATCATCCAAACCACCAGAACAGCGCAAGACAAAACAGAAAACCACGACACTGGGCAACAACCTTGTAGCAGTGTGACGACAAAAAAAAATTTGTTATTGGTTACTAAACTGACGTCATTGCACTCGGGCAGACCCATAGGTGCTCAGTCTCCCCAACAGATATCGAAGAGTATGCATAATGATGGTTCCCGTGGCTCATTGATTAAACACACTCCTAACTCTACCTCTCAGGCATCCAGTTCTAATTGTACAACGGGTAACTCCAAACTGCCTAAATCGCTGAATCGATTTAACATCTATTTTAGTGTTCTCATCCACCAGACAGTCGCGAAGAGACCGAAGAACATCCCCTTATCTATCTTCAACTCCCCAACAATCGATGCTGTTGATTCAAGTCTGTCCTGAAAAGAAGAAGAACAAGCAGAGAACTAGTATCTGTAGTTGTATGATGACTGACGTTCATCATAAAGATGATGTGACTCTGAATATAATGAACATTTCTTAAATATTTGAATATAGTAGTTCTCGGAATGACTAGCAAGCAATTTTGTAACGGGGAATGGACACAGTGAAACATACCTTAATGACAGTATCGTAGAGTAGCACAGAAATGCGTACTCATCCTCTAGTACTTAACTGATTGGCTCCCATGAGCCGCTGGAAGCATGCACTGTGTATTTCTTTTAGATCTATTTTAAAGCAAATTCATTTACCTACAAAATGGTATATTACTCATAAAAATCGGTTAGTAATTAAGGAAACTGCAGCGGAATTTGTACATACACCTGCGATTGGAGAAATATGACATACATTCAATTCAGCCACAACCCGTTTTTTTTTCAATTCGGTAGCCAATCGATCTTCTCTTAAATCCATTTGAATCAAAAAATGATAAGGCAACAACAAATTTCCTCCAACCAGATATGTCTTGATTTAGTCCTCTAGCTAATTACATGTCTTTCCCGCTTTTTCTCTTTCTCTGTCTACAGTTCGTCTCTATGTGTTTCTATGTCAGCCATTACCTGTCTTGCCCCCCAGATTCTATTTCAAAGTTACACGTGGGTGTCTGGTATTCTGCATTCTTATTGTATGTCTCAACCACTCCCATCTTCTACGTTTTATTGCCTCGTTGATATTCTTGATGCCTGTGCACTTGGTGATATCAGTATTTGGTATCAGTATTGCCCTAGTATCGAAAATCGTGGCATATCCTTTACAGGACGTAGCCATCAACCACAGTAAACGATTCGTTGATAGTCCCCTAGTACTAAAGTTAATTGCATATCCTTTACAGGACTTTACGAATCAACCCCAGCTTTTAACGCTGTTTGTGATTTTTCTAGTCATTATTACGTTCAGTAGTTTGCCATTGCTTTCTGAACGGGTGGTGTCATCGTCCTTTGTAAAATACACGCGAAACAATTTGCAACCAAACTGCCCGCAACGTTATTCGAACTCAGAACGTCGGGGTTAATAGACCGAGTCACTATCCCCTAGGCCACAGACGCCACCCCCCTAGTACTAGTACAGTCTAATTAACAATCTAGATGCCTATTCTACATATAGGTCTTCAATGCTGTATGTAAAATATAACTTCTATATGGCACTGGACCGAAAGGGAAGATCACAAGCTGGGTCACTGAAGACGAAGCAACCTCTGACTGCTTACCACTGTTGATGATTTGCAAAACTAACACTGCATTGTTCAGATATACAGGGTGTTCAACTTAAAAGCAGCCCATGAATGGAGCTAATCTGGCATATATGTATGGAAATGAGAAGGTTCAGTTATGACGTAGTATAGGTCAAGGTTGTGTGATGGTGTGTAATTGTAGTGCGGGAAGGGGCGATGAACAAATGTGACGTAGGACAAGCTAGTCATAACCGGTTTAAATAGTAAATAGACGGAAATGCAATGCGTACCTGGCAAATTTCTATGTATCGCTGGGGCTGCTTTTAAGTTGAACACCCTGTACAACCTGCATATAATCTTGTTTATATTTGTGTGCATGTTATAGTTTTTTTTTCAACAATTTTTAGAGGTATTTCAGCAGAATAGTTTGAGCAGAGTATTCCAAGGCAGGAAATCTGATAGAGAAGTCTCACTTCACTAAATGTCACTGGTCGTAAAAGTTCCGAGGGGACGAGGACTCGTGGCAAGTGGTTCGGACCACAGGTTTTCTGTAACGATCACACTTGAAGGATCTAATCTTCAAGTACCTCTGAACACGGCGAAAGCTCGTCTGTATGGCGGGGCACACCAGTCAAATGGTAAGCAGGCCTCACGCAAAAATCAGTCAGAAGCGCAATACTAGGCGTTATGACTAACGCCTGTATTCATAGGAGGCAATCGCAGAAGAAGAAGAAGCAGAGTATTATGGTATGTGAACTGTCGGATCTCGTGTTCTTTATCTGGATTACTCACTAAGGCTCCTATATTGCTCTCGTACCATTCATTAAATGTTACATAGGGACTGCTAACAATTTCTCCATACTGCTCTATCCTCTGTTGAGTCTCTTCAATGAAACTGAGTTCGATATGTGTCGCGTCTCTCAGTAAAGCTCGTTTCAGTTTCATTAGAGTGTTCTTTCTTGTTTTATGCAATACTCTCGCCAGGTGGCGTGCCACTTCTGTGAGAAGGACTGAGCCATATGGGGTAAAACCCGGTGCAATGAAGTCAATCCTTCGGCTTTACATCCTTTGTATCTCATCTTCCAATATATTGACTAAATTACATCAAGATCAAACAGCTATAGTGCGTTTACAAATGTTTGCATTTGTTTAAAATCTATAACTCTGCAACCATTTCAACTATGATGATGAAATTTTGCATACAAACTTGACTTGAAATATGAATGACCAAACAAAAAATTGTTTGTCTTGTAGATTGTACAGTTTATTTCCATGTTTGTTTATATGGGGTATATAAAACTCTTGTCAGTGTAAAAGGACACATTTTTACAGATTTTACAGCTTCACACCCAAACTTCTGTGGTCAACAACATATTTTCTTGTGCACACGTTTTTTTTGCTGTTTAGAAGCTGGTGTCACACTTGAACGGATATGCTCAGAGGTAAAGTCTATACCAATACAGGCAGTGGGTGAGTTTACCAGAAACCATTTACCAGAAACGTTGGATGATTCTTGCTATATTACAGAATGTGATTGAAAGTGAAATTCTGCACACTTCAAAGCATTGCAATGAAGCTGTACTTATATTTTAGTCGAAAAGCTGATCGTGGAAGACTTTATCAATCTATTTTAAACCCCGAAAAGAGAAGAGTGCATGCTTTGGGTTTGTGTAAACGGTCATTTCGTCGATGGATGCATGAATCAAGAATAAACCCTCCAAACAATAAGCAAATAGCTGGTAGAAAGTCAATTGTAGATAGCTTTGACATGGAGGTTATACAACGAGCAATTGTGAAAATGTTGGATTGCAAAGAAACAGTGACTGTAAGAAAGCTGCAGACTTGTTTAAGGAAGAACAATGACATTGAGTTATCTAAATATACGTTGTGGAAAGTTATAAGGACATTAGGCTTCACCTTTAGAAAGTATACGAGTGGAAGAAATATTATTTGCGAGCAGCCGCATTCAGTAGTCATGAGAAGCAAGTACCTACGTGAAGTAAGAGAAATACGCAGAGAAAGTTATGATAGTGTGTATTTGGATGAAACATGGATCAATGCACATCACGCCAATGCAAAGGAATGGCAGTCAGTAGATGGAAGGATAAAGCGATATGTACCAAGTAGTAAAGGACAACGTTTAGTCATAGCCCACGGTGGTAGTAGACATAATGGATTATTGCAGAATGCTGAACTCGTTTTCGTTTCAAAGTCTACAGACAATAGGGATTATCACGCAGAGATGAATGGCCAAATATTTAGAAATTGGCTCGAGAAAACAGTTCTTCCATCTTTAGATAGACCATCTTGTCTCATAATGGACAATGCATCATATCACAATGTTATATCACAAGAAGACAAAATACCTACGACATCGAGCACAAAAGACGCAATAAAGATGTGGCTCATCAGAGAAAATATTCCGTTCAATGAAACTTACTTCAAACCAGAATTGTCCCTTGTAAAGTAGACACAAAACACAAAGGAATTTCAAATTGACAAGTTGATAGAGGAGCATGGTCATAGGTGTTTAAGACTTCCACTGTACCATTCACATTTAAACCCAATAGAACTTGTGTTGGCTAAAATTAAAGGACAAGTGGCAGCTGAAAATACTACATTCAAATTGTCTGACGTCAAGATACTAAACCACGCTGCGCTATCAAATGTTGATAAAGCTTACTGGATAAAATGTGAGGACCATGTCTTGAAAGAAGAAGATGAATATTGGAGAAAGGATTGTTTGCATTTAATTCAACCTAGAACAGTCATCAATCTACTGGACTCGTCCGACACAGAATAAGGTTAGAAATATATTATTGTCATACTCCAGTCATTTTCTATTTTATAATTCTTCCATATGTCTATGCTAATTATATGTCTATGTTAATTATATACATGGCACCCATCACTATATTAATAGGGATCCACCTTTGATGACATCCTTAACCTATATGAAGTGTATCACTGTAAAATTAATTCTTTTACATAGCTTTGCTAAAGTTTTCGCAAAACATCAAAGAAATTCGCCGATATGCAAAATCTGAGCTGCATTTCGACCTGTCAATGACATATTCCTTTGGTCATCGTAAATATAAGACTGTATGCAAAATTTCAAATCAATACAACAGATACTTTTTTGAGAAAATTGAACTTGACTGAGGGCAAACATTTGTAAACGGACTATAGGACGTTTAACCTCCGAAGAATTTAACTTCAAAACAACCTGGTTGATACACATAAAGTTTGTGTGTGATTAACAAAATCACTGTAGCGGAACGGTTAAATAAATCACAGGAAAACTACAACAAAATCGACTTGTATCTTTTCGGGATGTGTGTGTTTGTGTACTGTGCCCAGAAGGCACATCATTTCCACAGTGTTTTTTTTTTAATGTATTGTAATTACTTGAACTTGCTCAGAGGGTTGGGTTGTATGTTCTTCCTGGTGATTATAGTCTTAAGTATAGTCATGTTATCGCCCTGGTCTGCTTGGAGCATAAAATGGAACAAATTAGATCAGACAAAATCTGAACGCAAAGAAACAGCAACGAAACGTCTCAGACATGGATGAGAGGTGCATCCAGTGACCAAACGTATGCCCACATAGGGCGAAGCTCGAAGCCCTGAGGAGGGGCAAACATTGCCAGCCCGTCGGCAAGAATAAATAAGACAGGACGGAAACGAATAAAAGTATACCCTCGTGTTGGTGCGAGAGAAGATTGCAGCTGACCCGCATCGGTAGCCTGGTGCAGATACATGTACTGGGCAAGGTTTGCCGAGCACAAAAGAACAAGTTGCGTTTAGTGCATAACGAAACAACCCGCCCTAGGAAAACCGTGCAAGGTACTGTGCGACTAAAAATTAACATCCCCGGAAGAACTGAGGTTGGTGATGCCAAACGGAACTGCCAGCCTCGGGGCAACCGGGCAAGGTTTGTTCGCAGTCGTAACTAACATCCCCGGAATAACTGGGGCGGGTGATGGCGGCGAGCGCAAAATCCTCAGTTACGCTGATAGTGCCGACTGAAACGACCCTCTACATTATTTGTACTCGGCCCCATGCCAGTGCTTTCGAGATCAATTGCAAATTGCCACGTACCAATGCGCGTCTAGAAAAGGCCGAGAATGTTCCTTCTCCGGATCATACTCAAAATGTACGGTAAAGCATGGCCGACAATGTACGGATCAGACAGGAAGTTCGGGTCTAAACATTGGCGAAGGCCGATACTTTACACGGTGTTTTATACGAGTAAGACGACGTCCGAGGATAAGCTTACAAGCCCCGAGAAATATTTCTTAGTCAGAACGGGCATAAATAGCGTAACTCACTGTCCCGGCGTAGATCACAAAGCCCAAAAATACGGCAAAGCTGATCGAACCCTAGGGAAAGCTCACCCTAGTAAATCAAAAGCTGGCTGAAAACGAACACCCCACCGAAGGATAAGCAACTGAGCTCAAATAGGTGCTGAAGGCTGGTGCACGTACATCACGTTCTGATGTTTGGCTGTTTATATATCACAATGAGAATGATTAAAACAGACCTAGAACGATCGAAGAAGAAGATCAGACAAAATGTATAATCCAAATTAAAGGTCCGTTGGAATAGGTCTTGTGTATAGCTAAGTTTTTTTTGGGTGTTTTTTCCGATCCAGAAGCACTTGAGCTGAAAGCTCTTCGACTCGGTGCCATGGACATCGTAACCCTTCGGTTCGGTGCCACGAACACCGTAAATCTGGGGAACCTGTAGCTTTTCTGCCAGTCCGCGGAGTTGAACCCGCACTTACAGAGGACTTGTCACCCGTAGTCCAACGCGCTACGAACACGATGGGCACGCGGGCGTATAGCTAAGTTATAGACCTATCCTGCCGATACAGTGTCCCAGGTCAGATCATATGACCTATCCGTGTTAAAGGTCGACTGAAATGGATCTTGTACATACGATCAATAAATAGACAGCGTACAAGTATAGGAGCTTCCGAAAAAAACAGATTACCAAACACAGGATACGAACCATTTACTCTTACGGCGCCCACTGTCTAGCCTAGCAATACGAGCACAACCAGCGAGTCATTTCAGAATTGTATTCACAGAGAAAATCTGCAGTAGACTGGAAGACAAACACTGGATACGATTATGGAAAAGACTTCCTCAAAGACCTAAACAGAACAGACCAGGTTCGACTACGTACCAGACACTGCAGACTCAACAAACACTTATAAAGACTAGGAATAAGTCAAACAGCTCTCTGCCAGTGTCAGCAGGCGGAACCGACACCAGAGCATGTCCTGCAAGACTGTCCTTTCCTAGGTGAGCTGAGAAGCTGTATGTGGCCACACCCAGTCGAGCTGAAAACTAAGGTTTTGGGAAACCTGACAGACCTGAAGCTGACTGCCCAGTTTGTGGTCCACAATAAATTAAGCTCATGACCAAAGATCGCAGAAGAAGAAAAATTGTGTTCAAGGATTGAACTACAGTTACCTCCGCACACATCAGAGAGGTGCAGCAGCACACGTCTGAGGATGTTATCATCATTGCTTGCGATGGACGGCTGTTACTGACGTATACACATTATTGACCTATCTCTACAAGTGACGTCTAAATTCAAAGTTACGACATAATCCGTGTTCAAATTTTCAATGGATATAAAAAGGATAATATGCAAAAATGAGGCTCACATTCTACAGGCTTATCAAGAAGAGCAAGATAAGCTTCGATTTTTGAGGCGGATGTTTAATTTACAATAATTTGTGTTTATAGTAAGAGTTTATGAAAATTAAAGATTAATTCTGTCATTTACCTGTTTACCATGTTTCATTTAATTGCAGATTAAAACACAAAAATATTTCTTTGTGTTCAGTTCTCTATGTGTGCAGTTGTCTATGTGTTCAGTTGTCAGATGTCTAGTTGATTTGTGTACAATTGTCATATGTTCAGTTGTGTTGTGTGCAATTATGTGTTCAGTTGTCAGGTGTTGAGCTGTTTTGTGTGCAATTGTCTTGTGTTGTTTAGTCATGTAAACCCCAAGCACAGCAAAGGGCACAGATCAGATCAGATGACATGTCATCAGATGAAATTTGAAATCGACAGAAGTGAGCCTTCAACCTTTTATTCTCTACGGCTTTCTGCTACATTACGATATACTGATATTTGTACCGCTCTTGGTGTTTCTTTCCCACTTGGTGCGTTGTCTTCTTTTTTTTCTCTTTCCCGTCAACTTTTCTTCTGCTTGCTTAGTTGTCAGCGATTCTATAATTTATCACAGCTGTGCAGCTTTTAATTTTTTTTCTTACTGGTGTCAAATGATTTAACAACTATTGCCTTGTAGTTTGTTTGGGGACAATCTAAGCCTAGCGGAGTAAACCGTACACAAAACTGGTCGGCAGGTAAACCAAGTAGTCCAATCAAAGACCGGGAACCTGGGCAGATGACGCTCAACAACCCGGGAGGGTAGGTCGTCTAAGGGTCACTACCCTAACAGCAAATAGCAACCTGCTGCCTTGCAGGTCGGCTGGGGACAGTCAAAGGCTCACGAAGAACGAATTAAGTAAACATTGGCTGAAACCGGACACGTCACTAGAGCTCCAAATGGTGCTGAACGAAGCGACGTAAAAATACGTTCTTGGCAAAGGCTGTTTATATATATCACAATAAGAATGATCAAAATGACCGAAAAAGAACAAGCGCAAGAGAGAGAGAGAAATGATTTAGCTCTTGCTTTGCAATTGAAAGACACGATGTTCATATCTTGGCACAGATTTGTTCCAGTCCACACATCAGATAATGGGACGGACTCTTCACGATATGAAAGAGAAACAATAGCAGTGCAAGAACTGGAGACCATGTCTTGATTGTTTTAATGATTGTTTTAATGATTGTTTTAATGATTGTTTTAATAATACCATCATCATCGCACTTTGCTGAATGTCCATGTGTTCTTTGATCTCGTTTTTACGCAAGAAAATCTCAGTAGCAGTGTACGAGCTCCGCAGAACCGGCGAAGGACCTCGATGGAATTTTGAAAAAGGAGAAATTTGTGTAAGCATATTATTTTAGTCTTTTTAACGAATATTTAACTAGGGGATCTCAGAAATAACAGAGACGGTGAAAAATACTGTTTATGAAACGCACACAAAGCCTGTTCCAGAAATCTCTTCTTATCCTGATGCTGTCCTTCTGCCCAGCGTGTTCGTAGCGCGTTAGACTACGGCTGACTATCCCTCTGTGTGTGCGGGTTCAATTCCGCGGGATGGCAGAAAAAGCCACAGATTCCTCAGATTTACGGTGTTCGTGGCACCGAATCGAAGGGTTACGATGTCCAAGGCACCGAGCCGAAGAGCTGAAAAGCTCAAGTGCTTCTAGATCGGAAAAAAAAAATCCTGACGCTGTTAGGCAGAACAGGATTCGAAAAAGAGGGTTTTAATCCAAAATATTGACAAAATTGCACCGGGTTTTACCCCATAGGGCTCGGTCCCTCTCCGCAGAAATGACACGGCACGTGCCGAGAGTATTGTACACAGTACCAATTCCGTAGGTCCGCAACAATCCTAGGGTCTCTGGGAAAAAATGCACTCGTGGACAGAACGGCACTGTCCGAACTCAAACCCATGCCCTTCTACACGCAAGAGAAAAGAAAGAACGAATTTTACAACGGGCATCTGTCTTGGGACTGAGTAAGGCACGAAGTACATTCATGACCCTTCAGACCGCCTGGAAATCTGCCCAATACAGCATCAGAACCAAGATTAGTATCTATAACAGCTGTGTGTTGTCAACATTGCTGTACGGATCGGAATGCTGGAGAATGACAGAACTGGATATGTCCAGACTCTTCGCCTTTCATACAACTTGTCTGCGAAAATCTTACGCGTGTACTGGCCGACTACTATCTCGAATCAAGAATTGCTTGCACGATGCCAACAAGAGAATATGGGCACTATCATCCGAAGACGACGCTAGAGATGGATTGGACATGTGATGCGCATGGAGACTGGCTCCGACTCGAAAACTGCACTGAGATGGACTCCAGAGAGTAGGCGAAAGCGTGGAAAACCCAAGACGACCTGGAGGAGAACGATAGAGCAAGAACTGAAGGAAATGAATCATAGCTGGAACACAATACAGAGGAAGGCCATGAACAGGGAATAATGTTGTTGCCTCTAAACGCCAAGGGCGTAACAGGCTAAAGAGAGAGATCTGTCTTGGAGGCAGTCTACTCTTATCGGTTTTCAACTGCCAGCAGTTGTGTTATATACTCAACTTGAACACATGACTAAGTTTTATCGTCGGTCACCTATAGGAACTCGATCTCATCTACCTTGAGATGAGGTATTCTCTGGAAAGTTATCCCGATCTCTCCACGTGAAAAACGAACCGAGTACTTTTGAAACGAGAGGCGATCACCGTGCCTCCACGCCACAGAAACCTTCTTTGCTTTCAAATACTAAGATCTATGTGTTGTACTAAGATCTATGTACTGTAAGACTTACCGGGTTTTACCCCATATGGCTCGGTCCTCTCCGCAGAAATGGCACGCCACCTGCCGAGAGTATTGCAGAAAGCACGAACTCCGTAGCTCCGGCAACAATCCTCTCTGGAAAAACTGCACTCGTGAACAGAAGGCCGCGGTCCGGATTCAAACCCACGACCTCCGACTCGCAAGGCAAAGGACTTAACCACTCAGCCACAGAGACTTCCCTGACCACTTGTTAAACCACTCTTTGTGATTTGTATGTGATCTTTCTCGATCGTTCTTTTTCCCGGCCATTTTAATCATTCTTGTTGTGATATATAAACAGCCTTTATAACGTTTATTTTACGTCACATCTTCAGTTCCATTTGGAGCTTTGGTGCTTGTCCTTCGGCGACGTGTCCGATTTCAACCAGCGTTTACTGGGTTCGCTCTCCGTTTGCCTTTGACTGTCCCCAGCCGACCTTCAAGGCAGCAGGTTGTATGTGATCTGAGCCTAAGATCGATTGTACGTTGTGCGCCTACAAGTAAGCCAGCATATCCGATTTCTGCGACTCTTTTTATTTACTAGGATAGCTTTCCTAGGCCCCCCGCATCAGTCGCCTCTTATGACATGCCTTGTAGGTCGCAGTGTTACTATTCTTTGCTCCCCTTGCAAACCATGACAACACAAGGGCGGAAAGACTACCAATAATGCACACCCTTCCGACGGCAACATTAGTAATCTTACAGTACCAAGTCCTTTTTTCGGAATTACTCAGTCCTAGTAACACACGCCCTAAGTGTGTAACAAAAAGTATGTAGTACCCGTGTGACGGGTCACGTGATAAGATCTATAATAACACATATAACAGGATGTTATAAATATGTCTATGTTTATGTTGCTATATATATCTTCTTCTTCTTCGCACGCCCCATATCGATTACCTGTTAACCACTCTGAGTGATTTGTATCTGAGCCTAAGATCGATTGTACTTTGTGCCAGTTATACGCCTACAAGAGGCCAGCACATCCGATTTATGCGATGCTTTTTATTTATTAGGGTAGCTTACCTAGGTCCTTCGAGGCAGAGGCAGGACATCTGGCCTATAAAAGGAACCCTTTCATACCTCGTGGTATATAGGTCAATACAGTGTTAGGCCTGAATTTTTCCTGACCGTCGGCACACGATGGGTGATGTGGTCAGCATCACGCCGGCCGCCTTACTTTCCCAGAGCATGTCTGGTACCCAGTTGATGCTGGGTCGACCTGAGAGCCGTCGCGGTTGGGAAAAATTCCACGCGCATTGCGGGAGCTGAACCCAGACCACCAGCCTTGAGAAGCGAGTTCACTAACAACTACGCTACAGCGGCTCTCGCAACATCTGGCCTATGAGAGAGAAATTCCGGAGGACTGTTGGGGGAACAAAGTTCTGCTCAGGACAAGCTATTTGATAACGATGATGATGATGAGATTTAATAAAACAAGAAGAAGAGGCACATACCCGTTGTACATAGTGATAAATGGAGAGAGACTAGAACAAGAATAGAGCTACATCATTGACCTCTTTGTCTTAGGAGACAATAGGTTTTGCGTCACGTAGTTTGACAATGAACACACAGATCGAAAAATCTCCAAGGGCCACAGAGATGTGGTTTTACAGAAGAATAATGAGAATCCCATGAACTGCTAAAATGACTAATGTTGAGGTGTTGAATGAGATCAAGACACAGAGAAAACATCATCAATATCTTCTTCTTCTTTGCGTTCGTTGTTTACGATCAATTTTAATCACTCTTTGTGATATGTTTGATCTTTGCCAAGAACGTGTATACGTTGCACATTGGTTTGGTAGGCCCCAAAACATATAGACTTCTACATGTTTAGGACACGCGCATCCGATTTCAGCCAAACATCCTTAGTCGCCTCTTACGACATGCGTGGTAGGTAACAGTGGTTCTATTCTTTACATCCCAAATTTGGGCCCCGGTAACCACTCGGGCGCATCATCAATATAAGAAAGAGACAGTCATAATTTTTCGGGCATGTGATGAGGAGGGGAGGTTTAGTACACATTGTGACAACCGGTAAAGTCGAGGGTAGACGAGACAGTGGAAAACAGAGATAAACTTTTGGATAGCCTTACTTCATGGCACGGTAGAGCGTCAACATCTGAGTTAATATCAAATACCAACGACAGAGATTTGTGGAGATCCATGATCGCCTACGCCAGCCGGCACGGCACCTGATGATGATGAGTTTGTTCTGGGCTGAATCACGTTTCTTGTGGCTGTATCGGCCTATTCTGGAGTGCAATCCTTGCCACAGTTGCTGCAGGTGAGACTGAAGCTGATACAAAGGATGTTCTCTCTGCCCTCTGCGCTCTCTTTTGCCTCTGTATGTGATGGTGTTTCTTTTCTTTTGAGCAACCCTCACTGCCACTCGCCATGCTTGCCTATCTTTGGCCAGCCGTTCCCAATGTTCTTTGTCTACACCGCATAAAGTGTTAGATCACGCTTGCAGTCGAGTTGCACATATCTACACTCTTGATGCTCGTCCATCACGGGTGATGATGACCACACAAATTTATATCCAAGGGAATGTTGTTGCGCTATGTTTGTCTGTGTGTGCGTAGATGACTAGTGAGCCCGATACGGGCTTGAAATGTTCGTGTACAGTGTGGGCAAGGTATACTTGCACTTGTGGAAGTTTTACTGCCTTTCTGTTTTGACGTCTTTGCTCCATCCGTGCTGTTCTATCTGCCTCGCAGGCCGAGGAACCGTGTCGAAGAAGTGTGCGCCAGGCTGATCTGTCTTGAGCAGCATTCTCCCTGTTGTTGACATCCATGCCAAAAGATTTCATCGAGTTCTTGAGTGTATCTTTGAATCGCTTTTTCTGGCCCCCTGTGAGCGTTTACCACTTTGCAGCTCACCATAAAGAGTCGTTTGGGTATTCTGCAATCTGGCATTCGAGCCACATGTCCTGCCCATCTTGTCTGTGATTGCACATATTTACAATATATAAAAACAGAATACGGTAAATGCTAAAATGTACACCAGAAGAGAATAGAAACATCCAAGAACATATTTAGCAACATTAAAACATGTCTTTACACATATTCTAACAAATAACAAATGATAAACTTGTCAAGTGCAATATATATTTATCATTGTTTTGTGGAGCAGAAATGCGAACAAGGAACAAACACAGAAATCCAGAAATAGATGAGAAAGTCAGAAACAGGAAAGAGAAAAGCAGAAATAGCAGAAAGAAAAAGTCAGGTTTAGCAGAGAGAAAGTCAGAATTAGCTGAGAGAAAACGTCAGGATTAGAAGAGAAAGAGAAATAGCAGAAAGAAAGTCAGAAATAGTACGAGAGAAAAGTCAGAAATAGCACAGAGACGGTCATAATCAGCATAAAGACGGTCAGAAATGGCAGAGAGAAAGTCAGAAATAGCAGAGAGAAGTCAGAAATAGCTAGAGGAAGTCAGAAACAGCAGAGAGAAAGTCAGAAATAGCAGAGAGAAAGTCAGAAATAGCAGAGAGAAAGTCAGAAATAGCAGAGAGAAAGTCAGAAATAGAGAGAGAAAGTCAAAAAGAGAGAGAAAGTCAGAAATAGCAGAAAGAAAGTCAGAAATAGTACAGAGAAAAAGGCAGAAATAGCAGAGAGAAAGTCAGAAATAGCAGAGAGAAAGTCAGAAACAGCAGAGAGAAAGTCAGAAATAGTACAGAGAAAAGTCAGAAATAGCAGAGAGAAAGTCAGAAATAGACAGAGAAAAGTCAGAAATAGCAGAGAGAAAGTCAGAAATAGCAGAGAGAAAGTCAGAAACAGCAGAGAGAAAGTCAGAAGTAGTCAAGAGTAAACAAGAAAAGGATGTCAAGAGATAAGTATAATACCTATATGAAACCATATAAATTTAGTTTTAACGTAAGGAGGTATAATGTTTATGAGAGAAACGGCGGAGCGAGTGATGAAGTGAATGATATATCTGATGACACGAATGATTCACATAGTGATTGTGATAGAGAGAATGCTATATTTGATGGCTGTGATGAAGTGAATAATATTTCTGGTGATTGTAATAAAGTGAATGATATATCTAATAAAGTGAATGATATATCTAATTTTTGTAATGAAGTGAATGATATTTCTGATGATTGTAATAAAGTGCATGATACAGCTTGTGATTGGTATAAAGAGAATGATATACCTGATGACTGTTAATGATTTATCTGGTGATTGTAATAAAGTTAATGATTTATCTGGTGATTGTAATAAAGTTAATGATTTATCTGGTGATTGTAATAAAGTTAATGATTTATCTGGTGATTGTAATAAAGTTAATGATTTATCTGGTGATTGTAATAAAGTTAATGATTTATCTGGTGATTGTAATAAAGTTAATGATTTATCTGGTGATTGTAATAAAGTTAATGATTTATCTGGTGACTTGTTTAACGTGAATAATATATCTCATGAAACGAATGATACACATTGTGATTGTAATGAATCGAATGATACACATTGTGATTGTAATGAAACGAATGATACACATTGTGATTGTAATGAAACGAATGATACATATTGTGATTGTAATGAAACGAATGATACACATTGTGATTGTAATGAAACGAATGATACACCTGAACAGTGGCGGCTCGTGATCATTTTAGGTGGTGGGGCCAGACAAACGTTTTCAGAAAAATCATGGTTTTGGGTTGTTATATTTTAATTTATAAAATAATAAATACACCTTACACATTATTTGTGGTGGGGCCCGGCTCCAATGGTCCTTAGTGACGAGCCGCCACTGCACCTGATGTTTGTTAGAAAGTGAAGGGCAATACCTGGGAATTGGTATACAATTCAGAAAGAGCAGTGAAACAAATCGAGACTGAGATAAATTAACATAAAGAAAACACACCAGTGGCGGCTCGTGATTAAGGGCCTGTGGGCCGGGCCCCACCAAAAATAATGTATAACGTGTATTTATTCATTTATACATTAAAATATAGCAACCCAAAACCATGATTTATCCGGGAAAAATGTCTGGCCCCACCAACAAAAATGATCATGAGCCGCCACTGAAACACACACAAGGTAGAAAGGGAAAAGGATGGAGATATGATCTGGTTTATGTTGGGATTATCCTGTTTATTCTACGCCCAGAAAAAAATGTACCTCACTGGAACTTATCCAGAAGTGGGCGGAGTCAAAGTGGGAGTATCCCTTGACAATAATCCATAACTTCTCCCTATTGGATGCACACAGATGAGCTGTGCATGAACACAAGCTCGTGAAAATGTGAGTGAGCGGGCTATAGTACGAGCTGATGTGTGTCCTATGCCTTTGTTCCTCCTGTCTTATCGAACGTGAGTTGACATCTCCTGCAGCACTCACAGGTGGAAAGTACACACAAACGATGACGTTTTGAGCAGAGGTAGTCTTGTCTACTCATCGATCTTGTCACGTGACGGTTCTGGGACATCGATTTAATAATCATGGCATTGCTAACTGGGAAATCCGTAGCATTTTTTTTTTAACTCATCCCTGGCCAGAAGAAAGATGACAAATAACTAACACGATGAGGTCATATCTCTACGTATCGCTCACAAAATACTTAGAACAATGCAGTTTTCCCTTCTTCTTCTTCTCCGCGTTTCAACTCCCAACGGAGCACAGGTCTTCAACAAACTTCTTTCCTGCCTGCCCAGAGTGTTCGTAGCGCGTTGGACGACGGGTGACAAGACCTATGTGGGTGCCGTTCAATTAGATTCATAAAGGTAATAAAGGTTCACATATTTTGAGCCACCCTGAAAGCACAGTATATCTCATTAAAAGCACATGTACACTCACACGCAATCACGCCCAAACATTATTATGACATTATTACGAGTGTTTACTGGGGCCCAAATTTGGGGTGTAAAGAATAAAACCACTGTTATCTACCACGCATGTCGTAAGAGGCGACTTATGAGGTTTGGCTGAAATCGGATGCACATGTCCTAAACGTGTAGAAGTCTATGCCTTTAGGGGCCTACCAAACCAATGTGCAACGTATACACGTTCTTGGCAATGATCAAACATACCACAAAGAGTGATTAAAATTGGTCGTAAAGAACGAACGCAAGAAGATGAAGAAGGAATTAAGTTTGGACATGCCAGACAGTGTCATCTTCGTGGTAGAGAATGGTACAATAATCAACTTCTCATGGGTACGGTGAAAAATGGACTTTAGGATAGCTGCTGCAGCGGAGGACAGAGCATGCATGGGAATACCCAATGTACCATGACCGCGATCGCATAACATAACATAACATAACGCCCAAACAGACGCCCACATGTTCATTATGATATTTTGTTTCGTTCTGTCACTGTGAATTTATATGTAGTCATAGCTCATAATATGGCGGCACTGGCTACTTTTTACCTGAAGACTTGCTTATCTTACCACTAGTATCCCTCGTCTGTCATTCAGGCGAGTCTTACTGCAACTTCAGATGTGCTTGCAATTTATATTCTCAAGTGAAGGTCCAGGCTTTCATGTAGTTCCTTACGGGCGCCGGAAACACACGGGTTCGAATCCAGGCAAAATTCATTAGAAAGATTAATAAATAAAATTCCTACAGAATATTTTCACCATCTATAAAACTGCATCGGGGACCCTCTACGGTGCTACAGAGTTCGTGCACTGCCGCTGAGATCTTCCTGTATAAGAAAGAGATCGGAGACACATGATTAATCACCAAAGTGCAATTATGATGGTCCTATCAATCAACCAATCAATCATGGTTAGAAAATGACCAGGACGCAGCATGGTATCGGTTCAAATGTCGGAAGATTCTACCAATGAGAACAGTAATCATGGAAATGTTGAGCGCTAATTCCCTCTAGGAGATTTTATTAAAATCCCGATAACATCATTGCTTCGTCTCTGATTTGATTAGCCGCTAAGCGAGGTGGAATATTTCAACGCTATTAAATCTTCCTAGGGTTAGCCACGCGCAAACAATGATGTTGTTACATGAGTAAGCTCAATTGAAATAAGCGTTTTAGCTCGTAATAAACACATATATAAACTTGTCAAAATGTTCGCCTTAATTTCATGAAATGGTGCCATTAATTATGGACTTTCAACTACATGAACTCATATGTACACATCTGGAAATTAAGCTCATTGATTGATTAATTGATTGATTGATTAATTGATTGATTGATTGATGTACTGATTGATTGAAATAAAACAAGAAGAGACTACAAAAGAAATGAGGAAATTAGAACAGTCGGAACACCTGATATTAGATTCATTGAAAAAAACAGAGAATCAAATTGTTTGGCCACTTGGGGAGAATGAAGTCGAATACACCAGTTGCAGGAGCGTACAACCTGAAAATGGAATCATCAAGAGGAAGGGCAGACCAAGAAAAGATGGGTTTGATGGAGTTACAGACATCTTTAAACTCCACAATATCACAGCAACAGATCGATCACTATCTCGAAAACCGATCATCAGTTAAACCTGTTACGTCTAATGACAAAAAAAAACAGAGAAGGACAAAAGAAAGATTGATTGATAGTGTAGTAGGGTGTGATGATGAGTTGTGGTTATATTGTATGATGGTATACTGAACAATTTATTGACAAACACTGTCTTGCAGACTCCATATATATTTATTTAGTGATGTTATTTCACAAGTGTACCCAAAACCACGTCTGCTTCGGTCCACTGTTTCTGTTCGCCTCTTTGTTGTCACTACGTCGCTAAGCAGTACTAACACATCTACGTCAACTAGTTTCACTACGTCAATGTCTCGTTCTAGTGCTGCTACCTGCTCGTAGTGGGCAGCTTTGGTGTGCAAACATTAAGGTCTCTACCTATCTCCTATCTACAAACCTATCTATCGAAACTACCTGTCTAGTCTGCTAGCTACTACCTGGGGTTGGGGAACGGTTGTACCTGGTCCTGGTACACTACTACTACGATATGATCATCGTCATTGCACTTCTGTGAGTAACTATGTTTCTTACAAAGGAAGATATCAGCGGAAGTGCAGGAACTCCGTATCACCGGCGAAGATCCCCGGTGTAATTTTAAAGATGGTGAAAATCTTATGTAAGGGTTTTAATCTTTTCTAATAAATTTTGCCCAGGCAGCTGCTTTCCAGCATGTTCTTCTCAATTTTAAACTGTCTTATTTGACGTGCTCAAATTGAACACGGAATCTAAATTTTATCGTTCGTCTCCGAAATGACTAGGAACTCGATCTCACCTACACTGTGATTAGGAATCTCTGGAAAAATATCCCAATCTCTCCGCGTGGGAGCGAACCGTCTACCTTTGGAACGAGAGACGAGCGTCTAACTACTACGCCACAGAGACTCCCATCTCATAATGTTGCTATTTTTTTTTCTAATCCCTAAGGGAATACAATTTTACACTCTTTTACCTGTGCGAGGCTATGAGGTGTGTATCTTTTACCTGTGCGAGGGTATGAGATGTGTATCTTTTACCTGTGCGAGGGTATGAGATGTGTATCTTTTATCTCTGCGAGGGTATGAGATGTGTATCTTTTATCTCCGCGAGGGTATGAGATGTGTATCTTTTATCTCCACGAGGGTATGAGATGTGTATCTTTTATCTCCACGAGGGTATGAGATGTGTATCTTTTATCTCCGCGAGGGTATGAGATGTGTATCTTTTATCTCCACGAGACTATGAGGTGTTATCTTCTACCTGTGCGAGACTTTGAGGTGTGTATCTTTTACCTGTGCGAGGCTATGAGGTGTGTATCTTTTATCTCCGCAAGGGTATGAGGTGTGTATCTTTTATCTCCGCGAGACTATGAGGTGTTATCTTTTACCTGTGCGAGGCTATGAGATGTATATCTTTTATCTGTGCGAGGCTATGAGGTGTTATATTTTACCTGTGCGAGGCTATGAGGTGTGTATCTTTTATCTGTGCGAGGCTATGAGGTGTTATCTTTTACCTGTGCGAGGCTATGAGGTGTGTATCTTTTACCTGTGCGAGGCTATGAGATGTATATCTTTTATCTGTGCGAGGCTATGAGGTGTTATATTTTATACCTGTGCGAGGCTATGAGGTGTGTTTCTTTTACCTGTGCGAGGCTATGAGGTGTGTATCTTTTACCTGTGCGAGGCTATGAGGTGTGTTTCTTTTACCTGTGCAAGGCTATGAGGTGTGTATCTTTTACCTGTGCGAGGCTATGAGATGTATATCTTTTACCTGTGTGAAGCTATGAGGTGTGTATCTTTCACCTGTGCAAGGCTATGAGGTGTCTTTTACTCAAAGTTGGTGGAGTTCCTATTGAGAACAAGGAGTTTTTGTAAGAACCCCAGAGGAAGCAATGGAAGCAAAGAATATGATCAACAAATAAACAGTGTACAAGTATTAAGAGCTTCTGAAAAAACAAATTGACAAACACAGGATTCGAACCACTTACCCCATATATTTTACGACACCCATTGCCTAGCCTAGTAATAGGAGCGTTCTTACGAATACAACCAGCGAGCCATTCAAAAATGGCATCACTGAGGAGTGCCTTTCTCAAACTCTTCGTTTTAGCTAGACACAGAATAATCAGGTAAGGTTCGATCGAAGAATGTTTGCACAAACACATGCGATAAGCTTATCGTGCTTGTATATATTTGAGACGAGACAATATCATATATACACACATGTATACACATATAACAAACGCAGTTCCTATTGTACTCTCTTTAAAGTAAATTAAAACACATTGAACAATCTTTAATTCCTTTGGCTACACAAACGATATTTATTCCAAAAAGGAAAAAGCATGTTCTTAAATCTGGAACTGTCTCGTCACGGCATATACGTTCTCACACTCTGTGACTCAGATCATGTACAAGTTATATACATTATTAGAAGGCCTCTATGGCGAAGTGGTTAAGACGTTTGCCTGTCGTTATGAAGTGTATGGGTTCCTTGTGTGTGTGTGTGTCTCCTTTAAAAGAGACTTATAGTCGAAACGTCGGATTTTAGTTAGTTTTATGATTTAATTATTCATTTTGCTTGCCAATGGGAAACTATACATACGTATCTTTGTCCTAAAACGCACATTTATTAAGTATCACCGCAGCCTCCTCACGGTTTTCTACGGATCTGATCTGGTGCGGTCTGACTACCTCAGATTTTTAGGTTTCTGTATATTGCCTAGTCTTCTCTACAAGACACTGTCCGTGTCATATTCGTTTTCTTCCAGTCTTCAAATCGGCTCCTTCTTTATATCATTCTTCTTTCTCACTGCCCATCCCTCCTCTTGAACTGAAACTTCAACATAATACTTCAGCTAACGTCAACATACTTCAATATTAAACCATTCATTGCTGCTATGCAACTCGAGTGCTTCCTGCCTAGTATGTTGCTTTTGTTCTCATGGCAACCGTTCCACGTGACCTATGACGCATTTTATCACACGCCTCACGTGACACGCAAGCCTAATTTGAAACTATTTCCATTTGCTATTTCTGGTATATTTTGCACAGTTCTTTAAATTTTAGCAATCGAATGTAAACTATCAGTTAAACGATACATCAAAGCTAATTTACTTTTGGAAGGAATGTAATGTATATTTTTCTTCTCAGTGCGCTTGTTTAGTAAAGCGTGCAAGCATAAGTTGGGTACAAATGAAGCATAGGATTTTCCCAGGTTTAGCAACGACCCAATTGTATTTGTAACATTTTAATTGGGAATTTGGTGGTTAAATAGAAAATCGTTCGTAAGGGACGGAGATGTTAAGTTGCAAGCAAATAGAGCGTAGAAGCGAAAGTAAATATCGGGTGACGGTTTGATCAAGTTGGATAACGGACGACAGTAGGGATTTCCACGCCTTGTCTAAATAGTCCCTACGTAGCTCACAAATTGTAGATGTTTGGCTATCGGTGCCATTTGGTGTACGCATAAAGAATTAATTAGAACTGCGCATACATATGCAAGTGAAGTGCTTACTTATTCGTTGGAGGGCCCACACACGGATAAAATGCAAATGTCATTCCGCTAACCTTGGTTGGAGGAGGGATCAAATGACGTTGCTTCTCCCTCCAACCCTCTCACCAGATATTGACAATTTATTTCTTTAATTTTACTGAGTCAGCTTAAACTTCACTGTCATTCATCGCCCGTTTCATATTCTTCAACTTCTCTATCCCATAGCTCTCTCCACGAGACACTATATGTTGGATTTATTTCTCAAACTTTATTGAGTTGACTTAACTTGCACTAGACTTAATTGGTAGCAACATAGACACAGAAGGAGCAAGAAACAAAGATGTCAAGATAAGAATACAAAAGCAAGGGGAAACTTTATTGCATGGAGTAAGATATGGAAGTCAAAGGAGATCAAAACAAACACAAAGCTGAGAGTCTTTCTATCAAATATGAAGTCAGTGCTGTTCTATGGCTCGGAAACATGGAAGACAACAAAAGTAACCACCAGAAAACTACAGACCTTCATAAATGGATGCTAACGTAGAATAGAGGGACTGAGATGTTATGATAAGATTACAAACGAGGAACTCAGAGAAAGAACTAAATAGATACCAGTGGAGAAAGAGCTATGGAAGAGACGCTGGCGATGGATAGGACATACATTGAGAAGAACGACCCGGAGCATTGTAAGAGAGGCACTGTTTTGGAACCCGCAGGGAAAGAGGTGTAGGTGAAGGCCTAGACAGAGCCGGTGAAGAGATCTGGAGGCTTATATTAAAAGGATTGGTAGAACAAGGAAAGAATTTGAAGTGATGGTAGGAGAGAGGAAGAACTGGAAGACGTTTGTTAAGACCTGTGATCCGTTGGGAGTTGAAAAGTGAGGAAGAAGAAGCTTAATTTACCATGTCATTCATGGAACTTTACATCTTCCCCAACTCTCTCAAATGGAGAACCCACATATTGTCTATTCCGTTCCTGCACTTGTTCTTTACTCTTCGCACCTAGGTAGGCATAGGTCCACAAGCAAGGCCTTCCAAGTCCGCCTATCTAATGTCATCTTTTTCAGATCGCTCCACTCTCTCCCAGTTTTCTTGCATTCCGTCTTTAACTCCCGTCTCCAGGTGTTCCTGTGTCTTCCGTTATCTCTATTACCCCGTGTGTTCCATCGAAGAGCCTATTTCGTGATGCTATCAGGGAGTTTCCTCAGTGTGTGTCCTATCCATCACCACCTTCTGCCCCATATCTCTTGTTCCACCTCCAGTGGTCCCGCTCTATCCCACAGTTCCCTGTTTGTGGTCCTGTCGTACCATCGCAGATGGAGTTTCCTGCGCAGATCTTCTTCTTTGCGTTCGTTCTTTACAAGCAATTTTAATCACTCTTTGTGACATGTTTGATCTTTGCCAAGAACTTATATACGTTGCACATTGGTTTGGTAGGCCCCTAAACGCATAGACTTCTACACGTTTAGGACATGTGCATCCGATTTCAGCTAAACCTCCTTAGTCGCCTCTTACGACATTCGTGGCAGGTAACAGTGGTTATATTCTTTACACTCGAAATTTGGGCCCCGGTAACCACTCGTCGTCCTGCGCATAAATATATTTGATGAATGTCTGCAATCTTTTGGTGAACCCTTTAGTTGTTCTCCATGTCTCTGCTCCACGCAGAAAGACAGTCTTAAACGTTGAGTTAAATATCATTATCTTAGTTTTATTCCTGATCATTCTTGAGCTCCATATGTCCTTCAGAATGGCAAATGCTGATCTTTCCTTTTGTATTCTTATCCTAACATCTTCGTCTGTGCCACCTTGAATGTTAATACCGTTCCTGCACTATGAATTACTATTCCATATCGTTCATCAAACTTTGCATCTACCTGCAACTCTATGACTAGAAGAGATGAGATGTTATCAGTGGTTTACCCAGTGGCGGCTCGTGGCCATTTACGCTGGTGGGGTCAGACAAATATTTTTGAAAAATCATGGATTTGGGTGGTTTTTTTTAATTTATAAAATAATAAATACACGCTACACATTACTTTTGGTGGGCTTGGCCTCTGGCCCTTAATGAAGAGCCGCTTCTGAGTTTTCCTGCTGAATCTTATCATTCATAACAATGCTGAATTATTTGCGGTCATGTTAACACGTGACTCTGCCCGGATTCGAACCTACAACCTTTAGAACAACAGGGAAACACCTTAATCACTTCACCATAAGGACTCCCAAAATACTACATTTCATTGGGTCAAATGGAAAAGCCTAAGCGACGTTGGGACATTGAAGAAGAGGAGCCACTAGTCAACATTAAATATATAGGCGATATTTGAAGTGAACAAAAGGAAGAACAGACGAGTTATTGTTGTATTTGTGAGTCAATCAATCAAGTGCCATGCCTGCCGGCGTAGGCGATCATGTCTCTCCACAACTCTCTTTGCTCGGTGCATGTAATCAGTTCTGACGTCGATATTTTGTCGAACCATGATGTCAGGCCATCCAACATCTTCTCCCTCTGTCTTCCACGATCTCTCCTTCCCTGAATTTTACCTGTAGTCACCAAATGTTCTAAACCTTCTCTTCGCATTATATGCCCGAAGAACCTTGATTGTCGGATTCTTATTCTTTTGATAAGGTTTCTTTGTGTGCAGGCCTGATTTAAAACCTCCACGTTTGTTTTCTTTGCTGTCCATGGAATTCTCAACATTCTTCTGTAAAGCCACATCTCTGTGGCTTCCAATGATCGTATTGATTGTTTGTTCAGTGTCCATGATTCGCTGCCATACATAAGTATTGGTTCAATATAGCATTGGAGTACTCGTTTTCGCAGTGTCATTGGTAGTGAGTTCACGCATAGTGTGTTCTTCATTTTCATAAAAGCTGCTTTCGTTTGAGCTATTCTACTCCTAATCTCTGTTGTACATCTTCCATCTGGTGATAAGAATGTTCCTAGATACTTGAATCGATGGACTTGTTTCAGTGTTGTGTTATTTATTTTGATATTGCATGTTGGTGTTTCTTGTTTCTTGGAGACAACCATAACCTCTGTTTTCTTTATATTCATGCTTAATCCTTTCTTTTCACTTTCTCTCACTAGTATGTCTATTTGTGAGTAGCTCTTTAGAAAATGCCCGCCTGCCCAACGTGTTCGTAGCACGTTGAACGACGGGTGACAAGGCCCCTGTGAGTACGGTTCAATTCCTCAGGCTGGCAGAAAAGCCACTGGTTCTACAGATTTACGGTGTTCGTGGCACCAAACCGAAGGGTTACGATGTCTATGGCACCGAGCAGAAGAGCTGAAAGCTCAAGTGCTTCTGGGTAAAATATAAAAAAAATAGTCATCATCAGGTGCATGTGTAAACAACGAGCCACAAGAAGAAGTATCTTTCACCCCCTTCGACTTCTGATGAATAAAACAGCACATTTTTTGGGTCCTGTCCGGATTACAGTAACGTCAGTTCTTGAGAAATGAAACTGAAAGTTCAACATAGCATCCTGTTGAGAAAACATCACCCGCCCCCCGTGGAGGTATTCCCGTATAACGACCTGCGTACGTTTTGTAATGTCACCATTTGATTGGACAAGAAGGGATTGTAAAAGGATTAAACTAAATACCGCCCAAAGCAAAAATGTATAATGTAGAAAAGGAGCAGAACTGTAGCATCAGTAGCCGGATGTAGAGCGGGCATAGGCGCCATGTTTAATGTGTTTGTACTACGTGTTTGTACTATGTCTGTGTCATGTGTGTGGTGTGTGTGTGTGTGCGAGTTGTACGTAGATTTATCAATATAAGGGAAGACTGCAGTAAAAACTATGTAGCACTGGCGAAACACGTAAAAATAA
Source organism: Arion vulgaris (assembly GCA_020796225.1). Taxonomy (NCBI): domain Eukaryota; kingdom Metazoa; phylum Mollusca; class Gastropoda; order Stylommatophora; family Arionidae; genus Arion; species Arion vulgaris. Next base: position 63,502,463 of record CM036758.1, on the reverse strand, counting down.
AGTACTGTAGTTTTACAAAGTACAAAATCCTTTCCTTTCCTTTGCGTTCCCGAAAGTACAAAATCAATACACATCGACGTTTCGATCATCTTTTCTTTAAACGCTTTATATCGACCACTTGTTTGATTTGTATGTGATCTGAGCCTAAGACTGATTGTACGTTGTGCCAGTTATGCGCCTACAAATAGGCCAGCACATCCGACTTCCGCGACGCTTTTTATTTACTATGGTAGTTTCCTAGGTCCTACATCATTCGCCTCTTACGACATGCATTGTAGGTCGCAGTGGTACTATTCTTTGCTTCCCTTGTGGACCCCGGCAACACACGGGCAGAAAAGTGATATAGATATATTACTAGTGTTAAATTCCACAGTGGAAGTGGAACTTTATCAGACCGTAACGGCTCCCATGTCGACCCAGTCTCAATTGGGTACCAGAAAAGCACTGGGAAGTAAAGGTGGCTGGCGTGATGTTGACCACATCATCCACCGTGTGCCGACGGTCAATGAAAATACGGACCTAACACCACATTACCTATATATATTAAAGGCGTTTTTTTGTTGTTGTTTTCCGACCCAGAAGCACTTGAGCTTTTCAGCTCTTCGGCTCGGTGCCATGGACATCGTAATCCTTCGGTTCGGTGCCGTGGACATCGTAATCCTTCGGTTCGGTGCCGTGGACATCGTAATCCTTCGGTTCGGTGCCACGAACACCGTGAATCTGGGGAACCTGTGGCTTTTCTGCACACACACAGAATTGAACCCGCACACACAGAAGGCTAGTCACCCGCAGTCCAAAGCGCTACGAACACGCTGGGCATGCGGGCATTAAAGGATTTAAAACCCAGAACAGGACGAGTCCGAGGCCACATGGTCACATCAAGAACAAAGGCTATTACACCTGTCTTAGGTTGAAAGCGGAAAGCTTCCCTACGCCCCTACTTCAGTTGCCTCTTACGACATGCCTTATAAGTCGCAGGCGGGACTAAACAGTACTAGAGAAAATAATATAACTTTCAGTACCAGTCCTCACCAGGGCCGTGCCGTTCTATGATACAGAGAGACGGCCGCATCAGACTGCGCCATAAGGAGGGCGGCATAAGCAGCAAAATCAAAATTAAATTGAAGGTTATTTTAAGGAAAAAACATTTAAGGGCGGCATTTCGAAGACTTGCATCATACTGAGAAAATATACCGCACGACTCTGGTCCTGACATATACGACATGTCTCTGCATGTGTCTACACAGCATGCGGAAACAAATAAAAAGGCATCAGAATTCAACATTCTTGTGCACCTACTTCTTTTATATATTTTAAATATCATATGTATTTCAAAGTTCCAACAGAATACTATTAACCAGTGGCGGCTCGTCATTAAGGGCCAGTGGGGCCGGGCCCCACCAACAATAAGGTGTAACGTATATTTATTATTTTATACATTAAAAAAATATAACCTAACCGAAACCATTATATTTCCGAAAATTTCTGTCTTGCCCCACCAACAAAAATGATCACGAGACGCTACTGCTATTAACCAAAAGTTGAGCTAATTCTACCTAACTTAACAGAGCTATCTTAATTAGATGATTGACGGATGCATTATGGGAATGCTATAAACATGTGAGCGTCTGTAGCTCACGCGGTAGTGAGCTCGATCACAAGCCCAAGCATATCTGGTTCAAACCCCACGGCAGGCAAGTTTGGAAGCAAATTCGTTTCCGTCGGATTTTTGCAAAAAAAAGGTAAAAATAGACCTTCCCCGCTCAGAAAAGGGCAAACTACTGAATGTATAAGTGGTGCCTAGAAAATCAACGACTCATTTACTCTGGTTGATGGCTACGTTCTGTAAAGGATATGCCACGATTTTCATACACATCAAATGGTAAAGCCGCGCTTTGGAATTCTGGGACAAATTTTCTTTGATTGGTTGTCGGACTTAGAAGTGGGGGGCTTTCATGGATTGTTGCAGGGATCTGTATTTATCATCATCATTGGCCTCTTTGTCTCAGGAGACAATAGGTATTACGTCACGTAGTATGATCTGCGCTGAAACACAACGCTTCGTGTGGTTGTAATAGCATATTCTGGAGTGGCACTCCTTGCCACGGTTGCTGCAGGTGAAACTGGAGACTGAAGCTGATACATAGGATGTTCTCTCTGCGCTCTGTGCTCTCTTTTGCCTCCACATGTGATGTTGTATGTTTTTTCTCGGTTTTTTTCCTCTTTTTCTTTTTCAATATTTATAATAGCAGCTTATACAGGGTGTTCAAGATAAATGCAGTCCCATTGATAAATCGAAAGTTGCCAGTTACACAGTGAGTGGTGTTATTTACTATTTAAACCGGCTCTGACTTGCTCGTCATACGTCACGTTTGTTCATCGCCCCTTCCTGCACTACAATTACACACGTCACATAACCTAGACCTATACTACGTCATAACTGAGCCGTCTCATTTTCATACATATATGCCAGATTAGCTCCATTCACAGGCTACTTTTATCTTGAACACCCTGTACAACAAAAGAGCAGGTAGACGAATAGTTCGACACACATTTTTAATATCAGTGGGCCTCTGTAGCGTAGAGGTTACGTGCTTGTCTCTCGTGCCAAAAGTAACCGGTTCGCTCCCTCGTGGAACCATTATGAAATTTTTCTAGAAATCCCTAATCTCAGTATACTTGAGGTCGAGTTCCTAGTCATATCGGAGACGGACGATAAAATGTAGGTCATGTGTTAAATTTGAGCACGTCAAAGAAATCTTGGCAGTATAAAATCAAAAAGAGCAGGCTGGAAAGCCGCAGCCTGAGCAAAATTCATTAGTAAAGATTAATAATAAAATCCCTACCAAATATCTTCACAATCGTCAAAATTACATCGGGGACTCTGGCCGATGCTACGGAGTTCATGCACTGCCGCTGAGATTTTCCTGTGTAAGAAAGAGATCGGAGCACACATGGTTAGTCACCGAACTGCAATGATGATGGTCCTATAAACCAATCAATCAAACCAAAAAATATCAATGGCTTGAGTTCAAACCCTCAGATAAGGTCAGAATATAATTTATTTGTGTGCAGTATTTTATTAATCTGCTCATTTCTATGTCACGTAAACACACCAATGCTAAGGCTGCATGAATCAGATTTCCACATGAATAGAATTTATGGGGAGATCTGGTACATCGGTCGGGGCGGTGATCGCGAGAGAGAGAGAGAGAGAGAGAGAGAGAGAGAGAGAGAGAGAGAAGAATTCACTGATTTAGTTGGGATATATAAATACTTAATACTGAAATTATATTGCGCGCAGGCATAAGCAATTTCAATGAGGAAATGAAAAGGAGGAGATTGAAGCACTAGGACATATACTAAGAATGCGCAAGAGCAAAGTACCAGAATGAATATGTGGCTCTGAAATGGAATTCGGAAGGCAATATGGGTAGGGGACTACCTAGAGAGACATGGAGACGAACTATAAACAAAGAAAAAGATAAGGCGGGAATGAACTGAAAGGAACTAAGCTGGCTTAAAAATGTACCTCCTACCGTTATACGTTACATAGGGATTGCAAGTATTTTCTCCATGTCGCTCTGTCCTGGACAACTCGCTCAATCTCTTCCATGGAATGAAATCTGATATAATTCGACTCTCTCAGCAAAGTTCGTGTCATTACTTACCTAGGGCGTCTATTTTTTCCTTGAACCAATTGCCTCCCATTTCAATGACTACTTTGATATTCTTTGAACATTTCTTCACAAGGTATGTCCAACATATCTCCATCTTCTCTTTCTTATAACAGTTGCCACTAGTGGTTGACCAGACATGTCTCTGATTTCATCACTTCTCCTGAATTCGTTCCATTTTATATTCATTATTTTTCGCAGACATCTATTTTCAAATACATTCAACTTGCTTTCTATATCTTTAGTCATTTTCCAACTCTCGCTGACATATGTTAGTATTGGTATTTTAGATTTGGCTTTCTCAAGACACATCTCGTTGGAGGACATTTCTTTATGATTTATGCTTCAAAGGAAGTTAAGAGAAGAAGATAATGAAAAAAATAAGGCTCTCTCACGAAAGGTCATTTCTTTCTTACGTACCAACATTTTATATCAGCTATAAGTTATATGAGGACTATCATCAGAACACTCCGGACACGCCCATAGGTGTTCCGATCCCCACCTCAACAAATCCAGCAACATCCAGCGACCCAACACGCCATATTTTTACATATTGAAACTCCTGTGCACCAGCAGCGTATCGCCTGTTTGCAACAGATTGGTTATTGGTTACTAAACTGACGTCATTGCACAACGGACAGATCCATAGGTGCTCCTCAGTCTCACCCAACAGATATCGTAGAGTATGCATACTGATGATGCCCGTGGCTCGCTGATTAAATACACCTCTAACTCTGCCCCTCAGGCATTCAGTTTGACTTGAACAACGGGTAACTACAAACTGCCTAAATCGCTTGATCGATTCAACATCGATTTTAGTGTCCTCATCCAACAGACAGTGACGAAGAAACCGAAGAATATCCTCCTTATCCATCTTCAACTCCCTAACAATCGATGCTGTTGATACAAGCCTGCCCGCTCTCTCATTACCGTAAACACCCGCATGCCCAGGACAGTATATCCACGTAAGCCTCTGGAGGTTAGGAACTTCTAAAGACGACATCCACTCATACCGAAACCTGCCCTTCTGGATCTTGTGAAGCATCGACTGAGAGTCAGATACAACAACGACCCCAGTAAATGAAGTCCCAGAGAGCCAATGGAGGGCAGCAGTAACGGCCTCAACCTCCATCCTCATACTAGAAGTAGTTGTCATGTACGCTCCACCTCGCTCTGCAACAACCCTACCATGCGCATTAGCCGAGAAACACCAGCGTTATTTCTCACCACGATGAACCGACCCATCGGTATATACAATAACATCATCATCCCTTGCATTATCATCTATCAGCTGCTTAACTGCGAGATCAGCTTTCATGTTGCCCCAATCTCTACATTCTCTTCCAGGAGTAATGATAACGTTGAGATAGTTGGTCATGCTACCATCTGTTGGGATCCATTCTTCCCCTTTCGGTAGGGTCGCAACCGTGGTCACCTGGTCAATTGTTCTCTCAGCCTGGGCCATCTACGACATACAACGTTAGATTCTCATGCCTTTAACATCATTAGTGTTCTTGTGTAGTGGATGTCTCTTATCCGCAGTAACCCTTATCGCAACGTATTGCAACAGAGAGCGTGCATTAAGGTAACTAGTTGATATGTAACTATGCACATCACCTTTCAACCCTGCAGACAGTATTCAATTCTGCATGCATATTATTCTACTGTAACTTTGACCTAACCGTGTCAGACACATTTATAATGCAGGCAGTTATATTGAATTCTATTGGCTCATCATGTTCACGTCTGCAATACGTTTCTGATAATGAACTTAATCGATGACAATCTGACGTAATTACACACCGATGTGTTGTCTTGGCTGAGTGCGTGTGCATCAGATATCTTGATTAAAATTGCAGCTATTGGTGGAGTTTTTATATAACATCAGGTTACGGTGACTGATCCAAGTATTGCATCCAGTTCAAATATGGAGTAGAGATCTCCTATTACAATACAAAGATTGCGAATGGGTAAAAATACGAATACCAAAATACAGAAATCAACATGCAAACAAAAACACAATACATTAAAAATAGAAGGTATCACGTGTATATGTTAATTATAAGGCTTTCCGCTCCATATGGAACACAGGAATACACATTTGTTATTCTTTTCTGTCATGTGATAACATTTCAGAGTGGGCATAACTACTTCATTTCATGCTCCAAATACATTGAAAGATAACAAATGCAGTGGTTTGGACATTTAATGAGAATGGAATACAACCAACCAACTACAGCCAAGGGAAGACCAAGAAAAAGATGGATAGACAATATCAAGATCATACTAAATAAACACGGATATAACACAACAAGGGCGACTCATCTGGCCCTGGAATGCAAATTAAAGCTTTCACCGTGGCTTGCGATTGAAATTTCATTTTCAGAACCAGGTTGACACTGACCAATGTCCTGACACGAGTATGTTTTCTAAGTTTTCTGCTCGTAAACATGACTGGACACCCAAACCCGGTGCCTCTAACGCTCTTGATCTCTACATCAAGAATACTATACATGATATTGGACTGCTCCACCCCAAACGCCTATGGCAGTCTAACATATCACCATCGGAATTTCGTGCTCTATCATAATAATAGCCGTCCATCGCAAGCGATGATGACAACAATCTCAGACGTGTACTGTTGCACCTCTCTGGTGTGTGCGGAGGTGACTGTAGAGTCCAATCCTAGAACAGAATCCCCGACCACAGGTGGGGCATACATGATCAAGGTTAGACATGTGCGTGTTGTGTGCTCTGTCTTTCGCGCTGCTCGTTTTCTCTGTGACTCAACAATACGATGATTCTCAGCTATTCGGGTTCCTCTTTGTTGTTACAGCGCCACATTTGGTGATCTTGCGCAAGGGATTCCTAGCACGTATTGTCTATATCGAAGCATTTCAGAGACACTTTAAGAGTGTCTTTAAAGCGTTTTTCTGTCCACCAGCTAAACGTCTGCCCCTTCAAGCTCGCCATACATCAACTGTTTTGGGATGCGTTTATCAGGCATTCGAGCAACGTGACCGACCCATCTCAGTTGGGCCTTCTGCAACAGGGTGTTGACGCTTGGGATCTTTGCTCTTGTGAGGACTTCGCTGTCTGGAATTTTGTCCTGCCAGTTTATTTTTAGTATTCGTGCTCTATCACACCTCCGTCGACGTAATGACATTGTTATCAAACCAACCGACAAAGGCGGAGCTATAGTCGTCTGGAGCAAAGATCTTTACCTTCAGGAAGGTCATAACCAACTGCGTGACACTCAGTTTTATAAAACCAGCCCTACTGATGTCACTCTGTCTAATAATAATAAGGTTCGTAAAGTCATTAAGGTAGAACAATACATGGAAAACAATTTATTTTTATAACAACATGTTTTTTTTTCTTGCTCTAATTCATCTGTGACATATCCCTTTAATTTTAAAAAGCAGGCAGGCAAGAGGCTCAGTGACCGATTCGCCCAACACTTGCGCGACATACGCCAATGCTCTGTGACCCCTGTAGTCACCCATTATATGGTACTGGCCATTTAGGAGCTCACGATGTCCAGGTCACAGCCATCCGATCATGTTCCTCGGATGATCGCAGTCGATTTGCTCTGGATAATCGGTTGATTTCTTTGTATGGTACCTTGCGACCACGCGGGCTCAACGTATTACATTCCTATGCTTCTTAGTACTTTCTCTTCCCATGCCTTGTAATATATATGGGTATATGTTGCATGTATTCAAGTTATATATATTTACTAGATGTTTCATTGTTTCTCTTCCGTTCTATTTCTACTTTTTATATGTGTTTTTGTGTTACATTTATTTCGTTATTCGTTTTTATTCCCAGATTTTCATTAGAAACGTTTGTATTTTGTCGTCCATTTGTTCTTTTTTAAATTTGTCACTCCTGTTGTTCGTTTGCTTGATAAAGGCCTTGTTGGTCGAAACGTTGCTGTATTTTGTCATTGTTTTTTAATTTGTAAAACTACAGTCATCATCATCAAGGTGCGTATCCTTTATAGGACGTTGCTCTCTTTGCAGCACATCTGAAATTCACTCTGTCTCTAGCCAGTTCACCCACTTCGTCGATGGTCATGTTCATGGTTTCTTTAATATCTTGTAGCCATCTTCTTCTTGGTCTGCCTCTGCCTCTGCGTCCTAAAACTACAGTACTTTGTGATTACGTGTTTTGCCAATCAAATAGTGATACTGCAGTCTCATCTATTTTGTGAAATTAAAGCTTCCACCTCTACGCTTAACGACGAGAGTGAACAAGCAATTCCATCATTCACCTTGGGAAAGACAATAGACAATGGACAACATTTCCGTGTTGTCCCAATGACCCAATTACTCTATGTGAATCTTGCGTTTTTCTTCTTACTTTATTTCTTTTTTCCTGTGGGATCCAGAACAGTTCCTGTCTAACTATACTATGTGCTGGTCTTATTTATATATGCCCTATCAAATCTCAAATGAATAAGAAGTTTTTTTTTCAAGAACCCCAGGAGTAGCACCAGATCCAATGAGTATGGTAAATATATAGATCTATTTATATCCTCTTCGTGTCCCGATTGACACATAAGGTTTCCACAAGAGACTTCCACTGTTGCCGTTCTGTTGACTTTCTACCAACCATATCCCAAGTCATGCCACACTCCTTCAACTCTCTCTCTCTCCACCGTTCTTCTCCATGTTTCCTATGAACGTCCAGACCTTCTCTTCCCATCCACTGTCAATCTGAGAGCTGTCCTAACCAATGCTCCTACTCAGTGGCGGCTCGTGATCATTTTTGTTGGTGGGGCCAAACAGAAATTTTCGGAAAAATCATGGTTTCGGTTAGGATATATTTTAGTGTATAAAATAATAAATACACGTTACACCTTATTTTGGTGGGGCCCGGCTCCACTGGCCCTTAATGACGAGCCGCCACTGCTCCTACTGATATACGACATACATATCCAAACCACCTCCATCTTCGTAGATATATCTCTCTATCTATATCCTCTTCGTGTTCCGATTGACACATAAGGCTTCCACAAGAGATTCCACTGTTGCCGTTCTGCTGCCTTTCTACCAACCGTCTCTCACGTCAGGCCACACTCCTTCAACCCTCTCTCAACAGCTCTTCTCCATATTTGCTTTGGACGTCCAGGCCTTCTTTTTCTATCCGCTGTCCACCTGAGAGCTGTCCTAACCAATGTTCCTACTGACATACTTATCCAAACCACCTCTGAGAGCTGTCCTAACCAATGCTCCTACTGACATACATATCCAAACCACCTCTGAGAGCTGTCCTAACCAATGTTCCTACTGACATACTTATCCAAACCACCTCTGAGAGCTGACCTAACCAATGTTCCTACTGACATACATATCCAAACCACCTCTGAGAGCTGTCCTAACCAATGTTCCTACTGACATACATATCTAAACCACCTCTGAGAGCTGTCCTAACCAATGTTCCTACTGACATACTTATCCAAACCACCTCTGAGAGCTGTCCTAACCAATGTTCCTACTGACATACATATCCAAACCACCTCTGAGAGCTGTCCTAACCAATGTTCCTACTGACATACTTATCCAAACCACCTCTGAGAGCTGTCCTAACCAATGTTCCTACTGACATACATATCTAAACCACCTCTGAGAGCTGTCCTAACCAATGTTCCTACTGACATACATATCCAAACCACCTCTGAGAGCTGTCCTAACCAATGTTCCTACTGACATACATATCTAAACCACCTCTGAGAGCTGTCCTAACCAATGCTCCTACTGACATACATATCTAAACCACCTCCATCTTCGTAAATAGATAAATAGTAAACAAGTAAGGGCCTCAGACCAAAAAAAAAAAAAAAATTTATCAAACACAGTATTCGAACCGCAGCCTTACTTCTTGCGGTACCCATTGTCAAGCCCTGAAGACGAGCGTTCCGAACACAACCAGCTAGCTCTCCAATGAAAGAGCCTTGGTTTGATCCAAGTTGATAGTACTTGTTCTTCTTCTTCTTCTTTGCGTTCGTTCTTTACGAACAATTGTAATCACTCTTTGTAATATGTTTGATCTTTGCCAAGAACGTGTATACGTTGCACATTGGTTTGGTGGGCCCCTAAACACATAGACTTCTACACGTTTAGGACACGTGCATCCAATTTCAACCAAATCACCTTAGACGCCTCTTACGACATGCATGGCAGGTAACAGTGGTTCTATTCTTTACACCCCAAATATGGGCCCCGGTAACCACTCGGGCGATAGTACTAGTTGATATAATTCTTCTTCTTCAAGCGCTACATATCGACCACCTGTTAACCACTCTTTGTGATTTGTAGGTGATCACACTGACTGATGGAGCCTAGGAACGATTCTGCGTAGAGCCAGTTATGTGCCTACAAGTAGGCCAGTACATCCGATTTCTACGACGCTTTTTATTTACTAGGGTACCTTCTCTAGGCTACTTCCTCAGTCGCCTCTTACGACATGCCTTGTAGGTTGCAGTGTTACTAGTTTTGCTCCCCCTTGGGCCCGGCAATACACGAGTGACTATATAACTAACTAGATAGGTAGCTGGATAACGAAATAAAAAAGTAACTAACTAATGAACTAGGAAACTATTTAAATAAGAAAAAGGTAAGTTAACAGAAAGCTTATCAACAATATAAGAAAAAGGCAATCATCATTATTTGGACATATAATGAGAAGGGGGTGTCTTAAAACACATTGTGACAAACGGTAACATCAAGAGGAAACGAGACAAAGGATGACAGAGAGAGAGAAAATAGGGAACAGCTTGTCTTCATGACACGGAAGAGCGTCAACATTTGTTTACCTAACTAACTACAACAACTAATTACCTAAGCAACTAACCAACTAATTAACTAATCAACTAACCACCTAAGTAATTAACCAAATAACTAACTAATCAACTAACCACCTAAGTAATTAACCAACTAATTAACTAATCAACTAACCACCTAAGTAATTAACCAAATAACCAACTAATCAACTAACCACCTAAGTAATTAACCAAATAACTAACTAATCAACTAACCAAATAACTAGCTAATCAACCAACTAACTAATTAACTAACCAAATAACTAACGAATCAGCTAAGTAACTACCTAACTAATCAACTAAGTAGCTACGTAAGTAACTACCTAAGTAACTGACCAAATAACTACCTAAGTAACTAACTACTAAACTAAGTAACTACCTAAGTAACCTACTAACTACTAAACTAAGTAACTACCTAAGTAACTAACTACTAAACCTAGTAACTACCTAAGTAACCTACTAACTACTAAATCTAGTAACTACCTAAGTAACTAACTAAGTACTAAACTAAGTAACTACCTAAGTAACTAACTAACTACTAAACCTAGTAACTACCTAAGTAACCTACTAACTACTAAATCTAGTAACTACCTAAGTAACTAACTAAGTACTAAACTAAGTAACTACCTAAGTAACTAACTAACTACTAAACCTAGTAACTACCTAAGTAACCTACTAACTACTAAATCTAGTAACTACCTAAGTAACTAACTAACTACTAAACTAAGTAACTACCTAAGTAACTAACTAACTACTAAACCTAGTAACTACCTAAGTAACCTACTAACTACTAAACTAAGTAACTACCTAAGTAACTAACTAACTACTAAACCTAGTAACTACCTAAGTAACCTACTAACTACTAAATCTAGCAACTACCTAAGTAACTAACTAACTACTAAACTAAGTAACTACCTAAGTAACTAACTAACTACTAAACCTAGTAACTACCTAAGTAACTAACTAACTACTAAACCTAGTAACTACCTAAGTAACCTACTAACTACTAAACCTAGTAACTACCTAAGTAACTAACTAACTACTAAACCTAGTAACTACCTAAGTAACTAACTAACTAACTACTAAACCTAGTAACTACCTAAGTAACTAACTAACTAACTACTAAACCTAGTAACTACCTAAGTAACTAACTAACTAACTACTAAATCTAGTAACTACCTAAGTAACCAACTAACTACTAAACTAAGTAACTACCTAAGTAACTAACTAACTACTAAACTAAGTAACTACCTAAGTAACTAACTAACTACTAAACTAAGTAACTACCTAAGTAACTAACTTACTACTAAACCTAGTAACTACCTAAGTAACTAACTAACTACTAAAGTAAGTAACTACCTAAGTAACTAACTAACTACTAAACCTAGTAACTACCCAAGTAACTAACTAACTACTAAAATAAGTAACTACCTAAGTAACTAACTAACTACTAAACCTAGTAACTACCCAAGTAACTAACTAACTACTAAAGTAAGTAACTACCTAAGTAACTAACTAACTACTAAACCTAGTAACTACCCAAGTAACTAACTAACTACTAAACCTAGTAACTACCCAAGTAACTAACTAACTACTAAACCTAGTAACTACCTAAGTAACTAACTACTAAACTAAGTAACTACCTAAGTAACTAACTAACTACTAAACTAAGTAACTACCTAAGTAACTAACTAACTACTAAACTAAGTAACTACCTAAGTAACTAACTAACTACTAAACCTAGTAACTACCCAAGTAACTAACTAACTACTAAACTAAGTAACTACCTAAGTAACTAACTAACTACTAAACCTAGTAACTACCCAAGTAAATATAAACAACCTACTAAACCTAGTAACTACCCAAGTAACTAACTAACTACTAAACTAAGTAACTACCTAAGTAACTAACTAACTACTAAACCTAGTAACTACCCAAGTAACTAACTAACTACTAAACTAAGTAACTACCTAAGTAACTAACTAACTACTAAACCTAGTAACTACCCAAGTAACTAACTAACTACTAAACTAAGTAACTACCTAACTAACTAACTAACTACTAAACTAAGTAACTACCAAGTAACTAACTAACTACTAAACCTAGTAACTACCCAAGTAACTAACTAACTACTAAACTAAGTAACTACCCAAGTAACTAACTAACTACTAAACCTAGTAACTACCTAAGTAACTAACTACTAAACTAAGTAACTACCTAAGTAACTAACCAACCAACTAACTACAACAAGACTATGCGCATCATGTCACACTGTAAGTTATGCACATCTTATCCCATAATAAAAATAAAAAAATAGAGACTGTTCATTAGCGCAATTCGACGTTATGAAACGTGCATGCCCGCCTCTCTGTCATGCATGAAAGCATTGTAAGGTAAGATATCGATTTAGAATAAATCAATATTCTGCTGACAAATGCAGCAGATGATAAACTCGTCTATATGCATAGCAAGCTTGCAGTGTAATTTTGTTTATTGTTTCACTGGACTCACAACATGGGACGTTAGAGAACGAATGATGGACGCACTGGTAAATTAGTGGTAAACTTTATGTCAAGTGCAATCTCCGCATCGAAGATTTGATGTAATATATCTCGCATTTCTTGTCTTCTTGCGATAGTGGTGTATTCTGGTAACATTTCTTTGTTTATATATTGAGATTTTCTCTCAATTTATGTTATCTTTTTCTGGATCATGGTTTCTTTGTGTTGGCTTGTTGAGCCGCTGGACGCTGTTGGGTTTATTGAGGCGGGTGTCGGAACACATATGGACAATCCCAGAGTGATATGATGGTAGTCCTCATGTGCCATAGACCTCATATTCTGAGATCCAGTGGCGGCTCGTGATCATTTTTATTGGTGGGGCCAGATAACATTTTTCGGAAAAATCATGGTTTTGGGTTGTAATATTTTAACTTATAAAGTAATAAATACCCGTTACATATTATTTTTGGTAGTGCCCGGTCCCACTGGCCCTTAATGACCAGCCGCCACTGCTGAGATCACATCTCAAGACACTGACCTGGATGTACACACCTGACCATTGTGGAGTGCACGGTAGTGAACGTGCTTTCTTGAAAAACAATGCCCCGACTCAAGCTGGTCTGAAGTATGGACAGAGCCGTTGTCATAAATGCAGTACGCTCTCATTTATCTGATACAGGCGAGTCTCAGACATTGGAACGATTGCGAGAATTAGGAGTTAAGTCGCCGAGTGGTTACCGGGGCCCAAATTTGGGGTGTAAAGAATAGAACCACTGTAACCTGCCACGCATGTCGTAAGAGACGACTAAGGAAGTTTGGCTGAAATTGGTGACATGTCCTAAACGTGTAGAAGTCTGTGGTTTAGGGACCTACCAAACCAATGTGCAACGTATACATGTTCTTAACAAAGATCAATATCGAAATAGGGAAGACTGCAGTAAAACTTGGTAAATAGTGAAACACGTACAAACAAAGTACTATAGTTTTACAAAATACAGAAACAGTGACAATAAAAAGCAACGTTTCGACCAACAAGGTCTTTATCAAGCAAACGAACAAACAGGAGTGACAAATTAAAAATGAAACACAAATGGACGACCAAATACAAACGTATCTAAGGAAAATCTGGAATAAAAACGAATAACGAAATAAATGTAACACAAAAACACATAAAAACTAGAAATAGAACGGAAAAGAGACAATGAAACATCTAGTAAATATATAACTTGAATACATGCAACATATACCCATATAGATTACAAAGCATGGGAAGAGAAGTACTAAGAAGCATAAGAATGTAATACATGCAACATATACCTAGATTACAAAGCATGAGAAGGAAAGTACTAAGAAGCATAAGAATGTAACATTGAGCCCACGTGATCGCAAGGTACCATACAAAGAAATCAACCGATTCTCCAGAGCAATCGACTACGATCATCAGAGGAACATGATCGGATGGCTGTGACCTGGACATCGCAAGCTCCTGAATGGGCAGTATCATTGAAATGGGTAGCTACAGGGTCACAGAGCATTGGCGTATATCGCGCAAGTGTTGGGCGAATCGGTCACTGAGTCTCCTGCCGGTTTCCCAATATAGGCCTTGTTGCACCGCTTGCAGATAATGGCATAGATCAGGGTGCAACTACGGCCCGCGTGCGCATCCGGCCCGCCATTGATATTTTGGGGGGCTTAAACACATTTATCCATATTATAAAATATACTGTTATAGTGTAAGTCTGTTAGAAATATAATTTATTTCAGAATTATCTACATTATGTAAAACTACCTTTGTTTACAATAAAAATATTTAATTGATTACTTACTGAGAATTAAACAAAAATATACATAATATTATATGTGGCCCTCCCAAAAGTTTACAATTTTCAATGTGGCCCTCTGCACAAAAAGTTTGCCCACCCTGGCATAGATAATATTACGGACTCGCACGTGAAACTGTCTTCAACAACGAACGTGGCTTTTGGAAAAGACACCGTGTGGGTCTGTATTACATAAGCACAAGTGTTGCAGCGCCGACGGCACACTGGATGGTGCCAAAATGACTCTGGATATTAGGCTTGAGGCGACTGGGAACCAACATATCCTTAAGGCTTCTGTCCCGTCTGTACGCCACCAAAGGATAGTGTTGGAAGATTGAACGTGTCTCAGGATCAGACTGAAGAATGGAGAGATGACGGAATAAGACTTTCTTCACAAGGAACTATGAGGGTGGAAAGTTAAGACAAGTTTCACCCTGTCAGAATTGGAAGTTCTATGCTGGTTGAGAGGCCTCTGGCGAGAAATTTGCTGAACGCGCCGCATAGCAGATGCAAGCACCTTATCCGGGTATAAGCGCTTACGAAGAAATCCAGCATCTCGTGAGCTCTATCGAGAAAATCGTCGTCCTCGCTACAGAGGCGACGAAGGCGCAAGAGTTGAGAGAATGGTAAAGAGTCACGACAAGCCTGGGAATGGAAGAGTATAAATAAGAAAACTATGTGCATCAGTAGGCTTGTAGTATACTGATGTAGTGATGGTTGATAGGCTGATAGTGATAGTGATGTCAAGAAAGTTGACACAAGAGGTAGAGATGTGAGATGTAAACCGAATAGCCGGATTGAAGACATTAATGAAATAATGAACGTGACAAATCAGGGTTCAGGCATATCGGTAATGCAATCAATCATCAATGTATCTATGATACACAGACGGAAGAAGGCCATCATAGGAATTCCATACTAAGTGTTCAAGATGACCCATGAATAGACAAGCATAACTGGGTCCCATTTTAGTACCCATAGCGACCCCGCTGATCTGCTCAAAGAACTGGTCATTGAACTGAAAGGAGTTGAGAGTTAGAACTAGTTCTGCAAGACGAAGGAGAGCCGAGGTGGAGACAAGTGGGTTAGTTCTCCTGTCGAGAAGAACTGGAGAGCTTGAAGTCCGTCGGAATGAGGTATGGAGGTGTACAATGAGCACACATCAAGGATGAAGAGACGGTAAGTCCTGCCAGGCAACAACTCAATAGACGAAAAACAGACAAGGTGTGGTTCGTATCTTTCAAGAATGAAGGTAGTGTGGTGACTATAGGATTGAAGATACTATCAAGTAATATATCAAGATAATATCAAGTATCTGAACCTGATGATGATGATGATGATGCACATAGTTTTCTTCTTTATGGGGAGATCTGGTACATCGGTCTGGGCAGTGATCGCGAGAGAGAGAGAGCAGTAGACCAGCACATCTGATTTCTCAACGTAACTCAACACCAAAGAAACCCTCTTCCTATCCTTAAGATCTCATCCTACTACAGCGGTGCAAAGATTAATCTAACAGAATACATATACTTGTACCCTAATGTTTACCGTGGCCCCCGGCAACATAAGGCCGACTAGCTCAGACGGGAAATCGAAAATTCCTGTTTAATGTTGGCTGGTTTTTGTATATGTTTGATAGAACACTGCAAGCTTTTTTTTTTTTTTGTGCAATTTTACGCAATTCTGTGAGTCTTTTGTTATTTATTGATCATCATCATCATCATCAGCAGGTGCCGTCTCCACATCGAAGGTTGGCTGCAATGAATCTCCAGCATCCTGCTTTCGCCTTGGTTGCACACTGCCAGACTGTAACCTGTCAATTTCTTAAAGTTTCTCTCCCACTTATCTCTCAGTCTTCCTCTTGTTCTTCTCCCTCAACTTTCCCCTCTAGTAAATATTTTATCATGGTGTCATGTCTTTTATGTGCCCAAAATACTTTACTTGTCTGAATTTTATTTATCTTAATAATTGTTTCTTCATGCCTAGTTTTTCTAAAACTTGTTTATTTGTCTGTTTCTCTGTCCATGAAACTCTGCCTATTCTTCTATATATCCACATCTCAAATGCATCAATTCTGTTATTTATTGATGGAAAATGTTAATAATATTGATATTCTTTAACTTTAAACATAATTTGTAACATAATATAACCTTGACTTAGCAAGTTGTTTTGTTTTTAATATGAATTTGTCTATATACAACAACACTGGAATACGAGGTCATGCGATGGTTGTGGTCTTATTTTCTAGAATGTTTACCCGAGCCCACCGGCCGTATGTTATCGGAGGCCAGGATGTGTGCTTATGTGTGTTTGTGTTTTGCTCAAACCTGGCGTATCCTATTTATTTCATTCGCTTCAACCACGGCCAAAGTCAGAATATAAGAGTTTTCTGTGCTTCAGTACACCATTTTTTAAGTGTAACTATGAATAGACCTTCTTCTATCACGTGTCTTCAGTACCGGTACTATTCAGAATGTACAACAGAACAGCGAAGCGAGGGAATGCGTTACAATAGAACAGTAAAGGGAGGGAATGCGTTATCTAACTTGATTACACCCTTTGTTTTGTAATCATCTAAGTTGTTATTTCCTGCCCTTACACCCACTCTTGAGTTGTGCTTATGAAATATAACACTCATTATGTAACCCCCATGTTATTTACTGTTATGTGCGGTTAATAAGCGCAGAGGCGTACACGTATGTGGGTTTGTAGGCCTGTCAGAACTGAGCAATAAATATTTATTTTAGAACTATTTCACCCGTGTGTTGTGTGTCCGCAAGGAAGCAAAGAATAGTACCACTTCACCTACAAGGCATATAGTAAGAGCGACTGTTGTAGGAACTAGGAACTACCCTAGTAAATAAAAGCATAGCAGAAATCGGATGTGCTGGCCTACTTGTATGCGCATAACTGGCTCAACGTACAATCGCTCGTAGGCTCAGATCACACAGAAATCACACAGAGTTGTTAACAAGTGCTCAATGTTGAGCGTTCGAAAAGAAAAGAACTTTCTAAACGAACTTTTCCTAATAATCATATGAACAGAATTCAACCACAACACACTTCAGAGTGACAGCTGTGTGCACATCATCATGAAAGCTTTCACCGTCACCTCTTCAGGTGTCAAACACTAGAGGATGTCAGGAAGATTCTCCTTCCTCTAAGGTCAAATAAGGGGAACACATTATTCGGAACAAAAGAACAACTTACAAAGACATGCAGATACCACTACATAGCACTAGGCCGAAAGACAAATGCTCAAGTGCCGCTGGAATTAAAGAAGATAGAAGAAAACTGAATATGTTCAATCAAACGAATTTATAAATAAATAAGTGTGATATGTATAAACGAGAGGTCCTGCTATATATACAGGATAAGACGTGAAATATATCACTGATATAAATAAATGGTGTGAATATGTATAAACCAGATGTGCTATAAGACAGGATTTTAATATAATATATCACTGATCAGGTGTGCTATATATAAATGGTCAGATGAACTGGTATAAATTCTCAGATGTGCCATAAGATCAGTGTGATATATATACTGATCAGGGTGCTATATATAAATGGATAGATGGACTTTGTATAACTGATCATGTGTGCTATTTATAAATGGTAAAATAATCAGGTGTGATATGTATAAATGATCATTTGTGCAATTGTCTTATAGGCAATTATCTATGTATGCATGCGTCATGTGTGCAGTTGCATGTGTGCAATTGTCTGTCACCGTTCGTTGTGCGTCATTAGTTCATTGTGATAGGTAAGAAGGATTAAGTTTTGTATGTGAATGATCAGGATGTTTGTTGGAATCATGTGCTGTGTGTGTGTGTGTGTGTGTGGAATATGAGTATTGTGTGTTTTGTGTGGGTATGATGTAGATTTTGTGTGGTGTCTGTGTGTATGATTGGTGTGTGGTGTCGTGTTGTGTGTGTATGTTAGTGTGGTGGTGTCTGTGTTTTTATGTGTATGATTAGGTGTGGTGGTGTCTGTTGGGATGATTTGGTGTGGGTGGTGTCTGTTTGTTTTGATGATTAGGTGTGTGTGGTGTCTGTGTGTGATGATTAGGTGTGAGTGGTATGTGTGTGTGTTTATTAGGTGTGAGTGGTATCTGTGGTGTGATGATTAGGTGTGAGTGGTATCTGTGTAGTGTATGATTAGGTGAGGTTGTTTTATGTTAGTTTTGGGTGGTGTCTGTGTTTGTGTGTAATGATTAGGTGTGTGTGGTGTGTGTGTGTGATTAGTGTGGTGTCTGTGTATGTGATGATTAGGTGTAGTGGTATTGTGTGTGTGTGAATGATGGATCTGTGTGTGTATGATGTGTGAGTGTACTGTGTGTGTGTATGATAGGGTGATCAAGGGGGGTGCTGTGTGTGGTTGGTGTGTGTGGAATGATCAGTGTGGGTTGTGTGTGTGAGTCAGTGTGTGTGTGTGTGTGTGTGAATGATCAGTGTGTGGTGCGTGTTGAATGATCATGGAGCTATGCTTGTGGATGACTGGAGTTACGTGTTCTGTGTGAATAACTGATCAGGTGGTCATGCTGCGTGGCTGGATGATCGCGTGTGCTATCAGTGACTGGTCGGGCGACCGAACGTCCCTCATATTAAATAGCTCAGTGTGGCTTCCTTTCTTTCTTCAAACCACTCGCCTCTCTCCTTCTCCCAATTCGAAGAAAAAATGTATTGAGATAAAAAATTGTGTCGTATTAGGTAACCAGGCATCGGCCGACCGTGAAATCAATGAAATCACAGAAATGTTAGCTGCTCTCTTGCGTGGAGCTCTGTCGACTCTGATGGCTGGAGAAAATCGAAACTTAGGCCGGCAGGGAACCAACGGGAGAAGAGATATGGCGGCTGCTGCTCTCGCATGTTTGACGATAGACACGCCCCCTTGCTCACTTTCCCTCGCGCTCAACCATCCTAGAAGATGTTGTATGTTATACCATGGCCTCCGATTACCGGAAAGGGGGGGCAGCGGTTATACACTACGAGACATACTACTCTAGGATTCTTGCTGGGGGACGGGGATGGGGGGAGGTTTTCCATATTGTGTCAAAGATTCTTACTTGGGGAAAAGGAGGGGGAGGAGGAGGCGAAACATGTCTCTGTGTTACGTTGTTTAAAGTAAAAAAAAAGAACCTTTCATACCTGTGGTATATAGGGCAATACAGTGTTAGGCCTGTATTTTTCATTGACTGTCGGCACACGATGGGTGATGTGGTCAGCATCAAGTCGGCCGCCTTTACTTTCCCAGATCATGTCTGGTACCCATTTGAGGCTGGGTCGACCTGAGAGCCGTCGCGGTAGGGAAAAATTCCACGCCCTCTGCGGGAACGTTGTTTGCAGTAGGTATATATGTATTTCTTCGTCACTCTTTATCCCAAGGAAGGCATAGGTCAGCAACCAAGGTCTTCTATCCCCTTATTTCATAAGCCATCTTTTCCAGATATCATCACTCTCTCTATATTTTCTTGCATTCCGTCTCCAACTCCCGCTTTCATGTGTTCCTTGGTTTCCTCTTACCTCTATTACTTTGGAGTTTCCATCGAAGAACCTGTCTCGTTATGGTGTCAGCGATAACCTCAGTGTGTGTCCTATCCATCGCCAGTTTGGGAGACGCTGGTCTAATGGATCTAACGAAGAAGAATTGACTTCATTACATATGGTCCCACTATATGGCTCGATACCTCTCCTCAGAAATGTTACACCACCTGACAAAGTTTTGCACAAAGCATGAACTCCTTATCTCCGGCAACAACCCTAGGAATCTCTGAAAAAAATGCACTCTTGAGCAGAACGGCGCCGTCGAGATTCGAACCTACGATCTTCAAAAAATCAAGGCAAACGACGTAACCCCTTTGTGGCGGGAAATCCGATAGAGAAGTCGTACTTGATTAATTGTCGCTGGCCGTAAAAGTTCCGAGGGTACGAGGACTCACTGCAGGTGGTTCTGACTACATGTTTCCTGAATAGATCACTGATGTGATATTCATTGGCACAGGAACGGAGCAATTATGGGGTGACCCGTTGCAGTGAAGTTGGAACCGTACTTATGAACTTTGTACTATGTGAATAGAAACGACACCTTGCAGGAATTCTTGAACATAATGTACAGTAGGTCTAACTCTTCTGATGTCGGCGAAGGCTCGCCTACAATGCAAGAGACACCAGTCAAATGGTAAAGCAGGTTTTCACGCAAGAATCAGTCTCTCAAGCTCCGGCGCATACCAGGCGTCATGACTAACGTTAGAGTTTACAGCGGGCGAAAGCAGAAGAAGAAGACGAAGAACCACTTTGTCATTGACGTAGAGCTGGGCTGTCCAACGGTTTTATACAGGGTGTTCAACTTAAACGCAGCCCCAGTGATAAATAGAAATTTGCCAGGTACGCGTTGCATCTCGTCTATTTACTATTTAAACCGGTTCTGACTAGCTTGTCCTACGTCACATTTGTTCATCGCCCCTTCCCGCACTTCAATTACACACCATCACACAACCTTGACCTTTACTACGTCATAACTGAACCTACCATTTCCATACATATAAGCCAGATTAGCTCCATTCACAGGCTGCTTTTAAGTTGAACACCCTGTATATCGGGGCTCATCTGACTGATAGTTGTGGACGCCATATGATGATTACAGTACTTCTTCTACTTCTTGGAATGCTCTATATCGATCACTTCTCAACCACCCTGTGTGATTTGTATGTGATCTGAGCCTAAGAGCGATTGTACGTTGTGCCAGTTATGCTCCTACAAGTAGGCCAGCACATACGATTCCTGCGCTGTTTTTTATTTACAAGGGTAGCATCCCTAGGGCCTACATCAATCACCTCTTACGACATGTATTGTAGGTTGCAGTGGTACTATTCTTTACTTCCCTTGCGGAACCCGGCACCACACGGGTGTATTACAATACTACTACTACTACTACTACCTACTACCACCACTACCACCACTCACTACTACCACAACTACTACTACTACAACTACTACTACTACTACTACTACTACCCTACTAACACTACTACAACAACTACTACTACAACTACTACTACTACCACTACTACCACTACTACCACCACTACCACCACTACTACTACTACTACTACTACACTACCACTACTACTACTACTACTACTACTACACATAATAACAAGAACACTGTTAATTAATATAGTTCAGTTACAGACTCTTTCTCCGGTAAAAAGGGAACGGATAGGGTTAACGGATATCCATTATACAGGGTGTTCAACTTAAAAGCAGCATGTGAATGGAGCTAATCTGGCATATATGTATTGAAATGGGAAGGTTCAGTTATGACGTAGTATAGGTCAAGGTTGTGTGACGGTGTGTAATTGTAGTGCGGGAAGGGGCGATGAACAAATGTGACGTAGGACAAGCTAGTCAGAACCGGTTTAAATAGTAAATAAACACAACGCAATGTGTACCTGGCAAGTTTCGAATTGTCAATTGGACTGCAATTATCTTGAACACCCTGTAGAATGCTTACAAACGAAAACAAGACTATAAAAGTGAAAAGATAATGTTCAAGGGAGTGACACGAAAAACAGCAAAATAGTGTTTTTTTTAAAAAGAAATCTGATTAACGTTTAACTCTTTGTGGACCAAACGCCACGCTATATGGCTTTGGGTTGTATGCAGGGCGGCTCGTCATTAAGGGCCAGTGAGGCCGGGCCCCATCAAAAATAAGATGTAACGTTTATTTATTATTTTATACAATAAAATATATCCTAACCGAAACCATGATTTTTCCGAAAATTTATGTCTGGCCCCACCAAGAAAAATGATCACGAGCCGCCACTGGTTGGATGCCTTTTTACAAGAAACCACACTAAATGGCGTTTTTTACTCTAAAAACAAGTGGCTTGTAAAAATATGGTTTTTACCCTGGTAAACTAGGAGTTAAAGCCGGCAAATGTCAAATAGTGCTGAATAAATGTAGAACACAGGCACAATGGTGTCCGCTACCACTTCGTTGCACAGCTCTGGTATATGCTGAGTTAAGCAAACTACTAGCAATGGATGCCATATTTGTACCAACAGTTATCTATAGGAAGCGGTTTATTATTCTGCTCAGGTCGAAACTATAAATTAAATTGATATATTATGCGTGTGTGTCGCTTAAGTGTATCGATAATAACAGCGTTTCTCAAAGTGGGAGGTACCACCCCCCAGTGGGCGCTGAGGCGTTCTAGGGGAGCGGCGATGGGTTCAGAAGAATTTGGGAGTGTTTAGGGGTCGGTGACTACTTAAAGAAGAAATTAATAATAAATATTTTAATATAAATTTTTTTCGTGATTTTGCGATTGAATAATCAACTAAAATTTGAATTCTGCATTTAAATTCATCTTATGCCCGTCTTACACGATCCATTTTTCATCAATTTTCTATTTCATGCATATAATAATTTGATAATTGACCATGTATGACATAAATGCATATCAATTTTCTATGTCAAAGAGAAAATAGAGCATGTAAATAGGGGGCGTTGGCAAACTGTTATAATGTGGAGGGGGGCGTTACAAAGTTTATGTTATGCGAAGTGGGCGGTGGGCCGAAAACGTTTGGGAATCTATGGCTTAGAACATAAAACATGTATAGTTAAAAGTAATAAATGCACATAAAAGATAAGAACTTGCCAAGTGTTTCATATATTCACCAAAAGGAGGACACAATAAACAAACAGCAGGAGAGAAGAATTGAAAATTGTGAAATGTGTATATACATAAGGATAGTGGAGAGCCGCAGTAGTTTAAATGCTAGTGAACTCGTTTTTTAGACTAGTGGTACGGGTTCAATTTCACAATGGGCGTGGAATATTTTTCCTACCATAACGGCTCTCTGGTCAACCCTGTCTCAATTGGGTATCACGAAATGCGAAGTAAAGACGTACGGCGTGATGTTGACCACATCATCCATCGTGTGATGATGGTCAGTGACAAATATGGGCCTAACACCGGCCGTATTATCGCAAGGTATGAAAAAATGGTTCCTTTACTTTTTTTTTAACTTTACCTACAAAACAGTACAGTAACCACTTAACCCCTTCGCCCTTCAGAGCCGATATATCGGCTAGGGGTATTTTGATGACGCAAAGGCAGTATACCGGCTACTTCATTATACATCACAAAATGCCCTCCTGCTCAGCGTGTTCGTAGCGCGTTGAACTACGGGTGACAAGCTCCCTTTGTATGTGCGGGTTCAATTCCGCGGACTGGTAGAAAAGCCACAGGTTCACCAGATTCACGGTGTTCGTGGCACCGAACCGAAGGATTACGATGTCCATGGCACCGAGCTGAAGAGCTGAAAGCTCAAGTGCTTCTGAATCGGTATTTTAAAAAAATACATTACAAAATAAATGCGTTCAAAAGTCAATACAATTTCGGAGTGAAAGGATAAAAGGATTGTACTATAACTTCTCCAGCAAGAGGGTTCAAAATCGATAACGAAACTAAAACTTTATGATATAAGGACACGATTTGGAAGTGGCCGGGGTTGTAATGTTGTTTTTGCCCGAGTGGTTACCGGGGCAGAACCACTGCTACCTGCCACGCATGTCGTAAGAGGTGACTAATGGGATTTGACTGAAATCGGATGCACGTGTCCTAAACGTATAGAGGTCTATGCGTTTAGGGGTCTACAAACTAATGTGCAACGTATACACGTTCTTGGCAAAGATCAAACATATCACAAAGAGTGATTAAAATTGGTCGTAAAGAACGAACGCAAAGAAGAAGAAGAAGAATGTTGTTTTATCTCTTCCCATAAAGTTAGTCCAAGGTCGATATGCTTCAATGGTACAGCAAGCAAACATTAAATCACTGGATCATGCTTTTTAAAGTGCACAGAAAAGTTACACCGATTTCACCATAAATATTGACAAAGCTATTTTATTGATTTATAGAATAGCACTAAGTTTTAATGTGGAGACTGACATCATAAAGCTGTTGCTTTTTACATCTTTATTTCTTTTATATTACTTTTTTTTTAATTTACTGTTTCTTTGAGGACGGTATCTCTTTGTTTCCGTATTTTTATGGGATTGTTGAAGCCAGTCAGGCGGGAAGTAAACCCATAGCAGATTGTACAAGATCTGTGTCGATTGCATGATTATAGTAGTGTAGAGGTAAGGTTATGCCCCTCCACCCAAAGGTACTCGGTTCGTTCCGCACGTGGAAGGGATCGGAGTATTTTTTAAGAGATCAATGATCTCAATGTACGTGAGATAGAGCTCCTTGTCTTATCGAAGATGGACGATAAAAAATAGACCTCGTTTTCCAGTTGTGTACGTAAATGAACCCTTGCAGTTTAAAATCGAAATGTATATGCCGAAATGCATGACCAGAGATCGCCGATGAAGAAGAAGAATTTATGGGAAATCTGGTACATCGGTCTGGGCGGTGATCGCGAGAGAGAGAGAGAGAAATAGTATATCTATGTAAGTCACAGTGGCGTCTGGCTAGGGTTAGTGACTCGTCTATTAACCCCGACGTTCTGAGTTCGAATCACGCTGCGGACAGTTTGCTTGCAAATTGTTTCCGTTGATTTTAACAAAGGACGATGGCGCCACCCGTTCAGAAAGCAATGGCAAACTACTGAACGTATAAGTGGTGCCTAGAAAATCAACGACTTGTTTACTGTGGTTGATGGCTACGTCCTTTGGATATGCCACGATTTTCATTTTTCATGTAAGTCACTGTCTATTGAAACGATCTATAGACAAAATTCTCTCACACCGACACCAGCGGATTGGAACTCCACAAAGAATGAACTGTTGCTCGGACATAATAATTTAAACAGATTCTCAGAAACTCATTGAAGTGTAGCAGCCGCCTCCATTCTCAAAAACTCATTGAAGTGTAATAGCCGCCTCCATTCTCAGAAACTCATTGAAGTGTGATAGCCGCCTCCATTCTCAGAAACTCATTGAAGTGTAATAGCCGCCTCCATTCTCAGAAACTCATTGAAGTGTAATAGCCGCCTCCATTCTCAGAAACTCATTGAAGTGTAATAGCCGCCTCCATTCTCAGAAACTCATTGAAGTGTAATAGCCGCCTCCATTCTCAGAAACTCATTGAAGTGTAATAGCCGCCTCCATTCTCAGAAACTCATTGAAGTGTAATAGCCGCCTCCATTCTCAGAAACTCATTGAAGTGTAATAGCCGCCTCCATTCTCAGAAACTCATTGAAGTGTAATAGCCGCCTCCATTCTCAGAAACTCATTGAAGTGTAATAGCCGCCTCCATTCTCAGAAACTCATTGAAGTGTAATAGCCGCCTCCATTCTCAGAAACTCATTGAAGTGTAATAGCCACCTCCATTCTCACAATAGACTTCTTTTACTCCTCTTCTTCCTCCCCACTCCCTTCTTTATCATACTTCATAGGGGTCTCTGTGGCTAAGTGGTTAAGCCCTTTGCCTTGTGAGTCGAAGGTCGTGGGTTCGAGTCCGGACCGCGCCATTCTGTTCACGAGATCAGTTTTTTCCAGAGACCCTAGGATTGTTGCTGGAGCTACGGAGTTCGTGCTTTGTACAATACGCTCGGCAGGTGGCGTGCCAGTTCTGCGGAGAGGGACCGAGCAGTATGGAGTAAAACCCGGTGCAATGAAGTGAATCCTTCGGCTTTTAAACTTCATTGGCTCTATTTTCCGTATCTTTTCTCATTATTACCTCTCTGCTGTATCATCTATTTCATCTCTTTTCTCATTATTACCTCTCTGCTGTATCATCTATTTCATCTCTTTTCTCATTATTACCTCTCTGCTGTATCATCTATTTCATCTCTTTTCTTATTATTACTTCTCTGCTGTATCATATATTTCGTCTATACTTTTCTCTTTCACCCTTACTTTAGGAAAGAACCCCCCTCTCTCTCTCTCTCTCCTCTCTTCTCTCTCTGTATCTCTCTATCTCTCTCCCTCTTTCTCTGTCTCTATCTTTCTCTCTCCTCTCTCTCTCTGTCTCTATCTCTCTCTTCTGCTCCTCTCTGTCTCTCTCTATCTCTCTCCCTCTCTCTCTGTCTCTCTCTATCTCTCTCCCTCTCTCTCTGTCTCTATCTCTCTCCCTCTCTCTCTCTCTCTCTGATCTCTATCTCTCCTATCTCTCTCTCTTCCCTCTCTCTCTCTGTCTCTCTGTCCCTCTCTCACTATGTCTCTCTCTCTCTCCCTCCCTCTCTCTCTCTTTGTCTCTATCTCTCTCGCCCTCTCTCTCTCTGTCTCTCTCCCCCCTCTCTCTCTGTCTCTATCTCTCTCTCTCTGTCTCTCTCTCTCTTTGTCTCTCTCTCTGTCTCTCTCTCTGTCTCTCTCTGTCTCTCTCTGTCTCTCTCTGTCTCTCTCTCTCCTCTCTCTCTCTCTGTCTCTATCTCTCTCTCTCTCTGTCTCTCTCTCTCCCTCCCTCTCTCTCTGTCTCTATCTCTCCCTCTCTCTCTCTCTCTCTCTCTCCCTCTCTCTGTATCTCTCTCTGTCTCTCTCTCTGTCTCTCTGTCTCTCTCTTTGTCTCTCTCTGTCTCTCTCTCTGTCTCTCTCTGTCTCTCTCTCTGTCTCTCTCTCTCACTCTCTCTCTACTCTCTGTCTCTATCTCTCTCTCTGTCTCTCTCTCTCCTCCTCTCTCTCTGTCTCTATCTCTCCTCTCTCTCTGTCTCTCTCTCCCCTCTCTCTGTACTCTCTCTCTGTCTCTCTCTGTCTCTCTCTCTCTCTGTCTCTCTCTGTCTCTCTCTCTCTGTCTCTCTCTCTGTCTCTCGCTCTCTCTGTCTCTCTCTGTCTCTCTCGCTCTGTCTCTCTCTCCCTCTCCCTTTCCCTATCCCTCTCTCGTCCATTATTTCTGTCGATTGTTTAAACAACGAACGTGTTATACTCTAGTCCAGTGGTTCTCAAAATTTTTAATCGTAGCACACTTGAAGTCCTTCCAAAAATCGTAGCTGCACTATAGACAAAAACTTAATAAGATGCAGTAAGAAAAAACATACAGAAATAATTGAGAAATGCTGCGTACTTTTATTTATCATTTAATTTCTGCCTGTGAGAAGCATGGGCATTATGTGGCTTTGCGATTTGCTACCCTGGTGCCCCCTGACACCGCGGTGCCAACCCCTGAACTGGGATTTCCTAGGGTGCACCTAGGATTGTCACCGGGCACACTGGAGCGCCTAGGCACAACCTTTGAGAGCCACTGCTCTAGAGGTAGCCGTTGCACTGAGTGAGCTCACAGACGTAAAGCTACCTTAAATAAATGTCAAGTAAAAATTATGTTTTGTAACAAGATGTATACTTTTTTTAAAATCTCGATCCAGAAGTACATGAGCTTTCAGCTCTTCGTTTCGGTGCTATAGACAACGTTACCTTCGTTTCGGTGGCATGGACAACGTTACCTTCGTTTCGGTGCCATGGACAACGTTACCTTCGTTTCCGTGCCATGGACAACGTTACCTTCGTTTCGGTGCCAAGGACAACGTTACCTTCGTTTCGGTGCCATGGACAACGTTACCTTCGTTTCGGTGCCAAGGACAACGTTACCTTCGTTTCGGTGCCAAGGACAACGTTACCTTCGTTTCGGTGCCATGGACAACGTTACCTTCGTTTCCGTGCCATGGACAACGTTACCTTCGTTTCGGTGCCAAGGACAACGTTACCTTCGTTTCGGTGCCATGGATAACGTTACCTTAGTTTCCGTGCCATGGACAACGTTACCTTCGTTTCGGTGCCAAGGACAACGTTACCTTCGTTTCGGTGCCATGGACAACGTTACCTTCGTTTCGGTGCCAAGGACAACGTTACCTTCGTTTCGGTGCCAAGGACAACGTTACCTTCGTTTCGGTGCCATGGACAACGTTACCTTAGTTTCCGTGCCATGGACAACGTTACCTTCGTTTCGGTGCCATGGACAACGTTACCTTCGGTTCGGTGCCACGAACACCGTAAATCTGGAAACCTGTGGGTTTTCTGCCAGCCCACGGAATTAAACCGAACTCACAGGGGGCTTGGGGGCTTGTCACCTGTCGTCCAACGCACTACGAGTCCGCTGCGCAGGCAGGCAGGCTACAAAGTGCCTTAAAACAAGCACACACAAGACAGAGCCAACTATAAACTACTGGGCCTTCGGGCTCAGGTAAGAATTGTGGAAATCAGACCCCAACTACACCACGTGACCTCGCATTCCAGTATTGGTGTATATAGACGAATTCATTTTAAAATCAACACAAAATGCTAACTCGAAGTCATATTATGCAACAAGTTAAGTTTAACAATAAGGAATATCAATATTATGAATATTTTTCACCAATAAATAACCATAGACTCATAGAATTGAGTAAAATTGCAAAAGCGTGCAGTGTTCTATCAAACATCTGTATTTTCCAGATCCCTTTCTTATCTAGGTCAGGAATACCCGGCCAGTTGTCTGGCCTGTGCTAGAGCCTGGCTGTGCACAAGATCACTACGCCCCCACCCCCACTTCTATAAAGAAGTAGTAAATGGTGGAAGAGAAGAAGGAGAAAGAAGCAAAAATTATAACAACTTTATTGCGGTATGGTCTTATCTTGTTTATAACCATTTCCACTAGTTATTGTTTTCTTCATTTTATGTGATTTTTATCCAATTTGTCATCAGGATGAGTTTAAGCTTGAGAGGCAACGGAATGAGGCAAGAGTGGGGGCAAGTATCAATCCAATACGAGAGGAAGAACTTAGAAGAAAGATCATTTCTCAAGCCAAGAAGTATTTTGGAATACCTTATGCTAAGAAGTATTGGGCGTCTAACAGTAAGTTATGATTCAGGTTTGTTTGTCACAGTGGCGGCTCGTGATCATTTTTGTTGGTGGGCCAGACAGAAGTTTTTGGAAAAATAATGGTTTTGTGTTGTTATATTTTAATTTATTAAATACTAAATACACGTTACACATTATTTTTGGTGGTGCCCGGTCCCACTGGCCCTTAATTACGAGCCGGCACTGGTTTGTCAAGTATATGCAGGGCCGTGCCGTGCTATGATGCAGAGAGGCGGTCGCATCAGGTGGGACCGTAAAGGGGCGGCATAAACAGCGAATTCAAAATACAATTTTGGGCAGGTTTTAAAAAAGTACCAATCGAAGGTTATTTTAAAGAAAAAAAGGGTGACATTTCAAAGACTTGCATCATACTGAGAAAATCTACCGCACAGCACTGAGCATATGTGGGAGTTAGTGAGAGAGAGAAAGAGTGACAGTAGACGAAATGAAATGCAGATTTAAAGGGGTTTTAAAGCTGAAGGATTGACTTCATTGCACCGGGTTCTACCCCATATGGCGCGGTCCCTGTCCGCAGAAAAGGCACACAATATCCCGTGAGTATTGCACAAAGCACGAACTTCGTAGCTCCGGACAAAATTGTTATAGAAGGTTGCTAGTGGAACTAAATCAAGTCTTACTGTAAAATTCGACCGAGTGGTTACCGGGGCCCAAATTTGGGGTGTAAAGAATAGAACCACTGTTACCTGCCATGCATGTCGTAAGAGTCGACTAAGGAAGTTTGGCTGAAATCGGATGCATCTGTCCTAAACGTGTAGAAGTCTATGCGTTTAGGGGCCTACCAAACCAATGTGCAACGTATACACGTTCTTGGCAAGATCAAACATATCACAAAGAGTGATTAAAATTGGTTGTAAAGAACGAACGCAAAGAAGAAGGAGAAGAGTGTAAAATTGAACCATGACCAGGCACATAAGAAGTGAGTACCTTAACCAGGAGAAAACCTAGCAGGAAAAATCAGAAGTAATACTCACCTTGGGATAAATAGTCTCTTTTGAGACTAACAGGAAAAAATTTAACATCATTTGTTTCGTAAGTTTGTAATCATATATTATAAAGCTAACTGTCACAGTGCCTGTTTGTGTGAAGCAGTAACACAAGCATTTTAACAACCGACTCTTAGGGGCCTACCAAACCAATGTGCAACGTATACACGTTCTTGGTAAAGATCAAACCTATCACAAAGTGTGATTAAAATTGGTCGTAAAGAACGAACGCAAAGAAGAAAGAAGAACAACCGACTCTGGAATCATGAGATTTTGATAATTTATTCACGCAGAACTTTGTATATCAACTCGAGTATTTTTAATTACTTGCAACACTGTGTCATATATATTTATGATTTGATTGTATTATCTATATTCTTATCTGATTGTATCATCTATATTCTTATCTAATTGTATCATCTATATTCTTATCTAATTGTATCATTTATATTCTTATCCGATTGTATCATCTATATTCTTATCTGACTGTATCACATATATAAATAGTATCATGTCTGTGTCTACAGCTGCTGAATATAATTCACCAATCTTCTTGGACTGCTGTGGTCTTGTTCGTCAAGTTTTTCGAAATCTCCAGCAAGATATAGGATTCAGACTTGGCCCTTGGAACCAAGTCTACATGTACGATACACTGCCAAATATGCTGACTAAAGAGCAGATGAAACCAGGAGATTTAGTTTTTATGACCGGAGTTTATATTAATCCCAAAAGTGAGATTTTTTTCTCTTTTATCTTGTAAGTAATAGAGCAGAAGTATTTGGGTAGTAAAGTGTCAAACAACGGAGACACGATGAAAGAAATAAACTCTCGTATTGCTATAGCAGGAGAGCCGATGTAGCGTAGTTGTTAGTGAACTCGCTTCGCAAGGCTGGTGGTCTGGGTTCAGCTCCCGCAATGCGCGTGGAATTTTTCCCGACCACGACAGCTCTCAGGTCGACCCAGCTCAACTGGGTACCAGACATGCTCTGGGAAAGTAGAGGCGGCTGGCGTGATGCTGACCACATCACCCATCGTGTGCCGACGGTCAATGAAAATACAGGCCTAACACTGTATTGACCTATATACCACAAGGTATGAAAGGGTTCCTTTACTCTTTTTTTTACTATTGCTATAGCAGCTAGTGCCTTCACTAAGTTAACAAATATCTGATAATCTCAAGACCTTATTATATGTACAAAAGTTAAATTGTTTAGGTCCTGTGTGATTCCTGTACTGACCTACGGTTGTGAAAGTTGGAAATCAACAAAGAAAATTGATAAGAAACTGGACAGATTTGAGAATAAATGTCTCCGAAAATTATTAAAAGTAAAATGGATTGATTTCGTTTCTAACAACACAGTGTGGCGTCTGTGGCCTAGGGTTAGTGACTCTGTCTATTAACCCCGACGTTCTGAGTTCGAATCACGCTGCGGACAGTTTGCTTGCAAATTGTTTCCGTTGATTTTAACAAAGGACGATGGCGCCACCCGTTCAGAAAGCAATGGCAAACTACTGAACGTATAAGTGGTGCCTAGAAAATCAACGACTTGTTTACTGTGGTTGATGGCTACGTCCTTTGGGATATGCCACGATTTTCATTTTTCAACAACACAGTGAGAGATAGAACACACCAACAACCCGTATCAAATATTATAAGGAAACGAAGGTGGAAATATTTAGGTCATGTTCTTAGATCAGACGAAAAGAGATTAATGCTCCATAGGGAACAGGGCAGATTATTATTATAAAGGGGCACTGTTTCTTTCAATAGAATTACAAAGTATGCAATGCTGTTGTTGTTTGTAACACAGCAAGACAATCTGGAGTGCTTTTATTCTCTTAATTGCAACAGCATACTGAGCTCTTGTTTTTGCATTAAAATAAAACGTTTTTCATGATTATTCTCTCTTTTAATTGAAATACCACGCAACGAAGGAATAGCGATAATAATTAGCTACAATAGGACAATATAAAGTTACCTGAATCCTGTAAATGCAATACTTCACATAATAATTGGCATTCTTGTCGTTGAAATAGCACACACAATATGCAAGAAAATCATTGTTTTGAAAACAATATCACAATACACGGTGATTTCAATCTCTTAATTAAAATAGGAAAATATGTATTGATGCAATTCTGTTAATAGCAATAGCACAGTATTCATTTAAACAGTCAGAAACATATTCTATTTATTTCGTCTGTCATCATCATACTGCTACCAGGTTGTAGCACAATGTTGTGGTTTTATGTATTTGTTTTGCTCTTTAAGGATGACTTGAATGACATATTTATGCATCTCTTCTAGTGATTCTAACACTTCCCCATATATCCATCTTTTCCTTGATCTTCTTCTCGCCTTTCTCTCCGATGTTGTGCTGTAGAAGAATTTGTAAGCAGTGTAGTCTGGCTGAACTTTTAACAGGTTGCCAATTCTTTGAGTGTTTCGGAAAAAGAGGATTTGTCTAAATGTATAACGTTCTATTAAGTGGAAATATTTAGGTCATGTTCTTAGATCAGACGAAAAGAGACTTAATCGACAAGTCCTTATGTGGTCACCAGTTGGGAAAAGAAAACGCGGAAGACATAAGACCACTCTTCGAAGAACAATCCTACAAGAAAGTAAACTATTGAGATGTAAAACCATACGAGATCTCCAACTGCTAGCGACGAGCCGCATCACATGGAGATCTAATATCTCTGCCCTATGTGCCGCCTTTGGCACGAAGGAACAAACTAACTAACTAACTAATACCTTGAGTGATGGATTTGTGCATATTTTGGAATGATTCTAACACCCCCTCCCCATATATCCATCTTTTCTGTGGTCTTCCTCTCGCCTTTCGCTCTATGTTGTACTGTTGAAGAATTTATAGGCAGAGTAGACTTGCTGTAATTTTACTAGATAACTATTTCAGTCTGGTTATTTAAAAAAAGTAGAATCATATTGGTCTTGTTCAACCTTCTCTGTTGCTGATATTTACAAGACTGTTTTGCACCTGTCTGTTGCTATATTTACAAGACTGTCTCTTGCACCCGTCTCTGTTGCTGATATTTACCAAGACTGTCTCTTGCACCGTCTGTTGCTGATATTTACAAGACTGCTCTGCACCGTCTGTTGCTGAGTCTGCTAGGGAAGCAAAGAATAGTACAACTGCAACCTTCAAGGCATGTCGTAAGAGGTGACAGGTATAGGAGCCTAGGGAAGCTACCCTGTAAATAAAAAAACATCGCAGATATCTGATGCGCTGGCCTACGTGTAGACGCATAACTGGCACAACGTACGACCGCTCTTAGGCTCAGACAGTGGCGGCTCATCATTAAGGGTCAGTGGGGCCGGGCCCCACAAAAACAAGGTAACGTATTTATTATTTTATACATTAAAATATAACCTAACCTACGCCATGATATTTCCGAAAATTTATGTCTGGCCCCACCAACAAACATGATCACGAGCCGCCACTGGGCTCAGATCACTTACAAATCACTCGGAGTGGTTAACAAATGGTCGATATGGAGCGTTCGAAGAAGAAGAAGAACAAGGTTAGAAATGTGGGTGTTGTGTGTTTTGTCCTTTCTCTCAGCTCATTTTCTCTGTGCCTCAACAGTTTTCTCTCTCTCGCGATCATCGCCCAGACCGATGTACTAGATCTCCCCATAAATTCTATTCATGTGGAAATCTGATTCATGAAGCCTTAGCATTGGTGTGTTTTACATCACATCTTCAGCACCATTTGGAGCTCTGATGCTTATCCTTCGGTGATGTGTCAGGTTTCAGCCTACGTTTACTCGGTTCGCTCTCCGTTATGTAGCCATCTAGTGTTTTTTTACGGTGTGGGGTAGCTAAAAACCTCCCAAATCGCCTCTTACGACATGCGTGGCAGCTAACAGTGGTTCTATTCTTTACACCCCAATTTGGGCCCCGATAACCACGGGCCTTGGAGCCTAGAATGCGAGTTTATCTTGTGTTGTTACAGCACCACATTTGACGATCTTGCGCAAGGGATTCCCAGCACGGGGTGTCTATATCGAAGCATTTTAGATATACTTCAAGAGCAAAGGGCGTAGCACTGTGGGAATGTCCAATGTGCCATGGTGTCGATCATATAACATAAACATAACTCGTATGTCAGATTGCACCTGTAATGTTTGTCCACGCAGGTAAGAGACAACTTCACGATATGGTGCATGTAGAGATCTGGCTTGGAGATGGGGACCAGACTATTGGCTCACGTTGGAACAACGGCAAGGTACAAGTGTTTGATTCGTACAAGTTTAGTCCCAAGAGTTTCCAGAATGAACAGTACATCTTCAAGTCTATAAATACCTGGCTCATGGGTATTTGTCGCAGGTGAGAAATAATTTCCGGGTCTTATTTAGATCATAATGAGAGTGGGAGGAGACAGGAAGAAATGAAGGGAAAAGACGAAAAATAATGACGAGAGGTAGCAGAGAAAAAAAATTAAGGGAGATTGAAAGAATTTGAAAGAAATTGGAAGAATGTAGTTGTTAATTGTTTGCATTCGTTCTTATCAACCAAATTAACCACTCTTTGTGTTCTGTATGGTTTGCACCGAGAACTAGAGTACGTAAAGCCCACGTTAAGCCCACGTTAAGCCCCGTTAATCCCACGTTAAGCCGACGTTAAGCCCTGTGAAGCCACGTTAAGCCCACGTTAAGCCCCCTACGGTATGTAGACCAGGCACATCCTAATTTCGGCACAAATATATTCATATTAACTAACAAGACACAGATTTGTACAAACGGGAGCAATTTTCACAGCAGATAGAAATATCGATAGCGAAATCAGCAATCGTTGCACAAAAGCTAACCAGGGGCTGGGACAGTTAACACCACTGTTGTCACGTAAAGAGATATCGCTAAAAACTAAAGCAAATCTAATAAGAACTATATTCTGGCCAACACTATGCTACCGGTGTCAAACATGGCTAATTACAGCAGCTAATGAGCGGAACATTATAACGACAGAGATGAGGTGCCTTAGAAGAGCTGCAGGTGTGAAAATAAGAGATAAAATTTAAAATGAGGAAATTAGAAAAAGCATGCAATTCATAAAAGAACAACAGATTAAATGGTTTGGATATCTGACAAGAATGCCCTGGTATCGCCTACCACAGAGATCCACACAGAAAAAGTATAATGAGTACAAAGCAAGAGGAAGACAACGCAAAAGATGGAGCGACGACATCAAGAAAATCTCTACGAAAATGAATATCAGCTTACAATGTGTATTAAAACAAGCACACACAGGATCACTACGCCCCCACCTCCAACACTTCTATAAAGAAGCAAATGGTGACAGAGAAGAAGAAGGACGTTTTCTGCTATTATTTCTGGATCCATTTTTAATAAGATTCCGATCTTTGTCAACAGTTGTCTTCTGTGTATTCTCAGACTGAGATTGTATCACAGAGTTGCAAACACAGACCTAGATATAAGAATAGGACAAGAAAACATGATGATCTAGATTAAATTGAGAAAATGGCGATAGGTCGAGCGTACCCTGCGAAATACACGGTCGGGTGTCACTAGATACACACTTAAGTGAAACCCGCAAGAAAAACAGAAAATTTGTCGCTCTAAAGAGACCTACAGATGGAGTCTTCTCTCGGGGACCGGAATGAAGCTGGAGTATCCTGGAAAACCATAAAGAAACCAGCCAGATACCAGGAAAAGTGTCGAATAACTGTTGAGGCTCTATGCTACACTAGTAGCGTAGATAAAAAATAAATCAAAGCATTATTTGCTATCTATTTTCTGCGAAGATGTCATCGCATATCATTTTAATAATTTTACCTTTTCGTAATTTTCTCTGATACTTTTGTATTCTCTTGAACGTTTTCAACATCTTTGTTGAAATATTTCACTGATGACTCCCTAACATGACTCCCTATGACTCAACAAACGAATATACTAACAATTCCTCTTGTACCGTTATACGTTACATAGGGCCTGCAAGTAATTTCTCCATACTGCTCCATCCATGCAACTCGCTAAATCTCATCCATGGACCGATATTTCTTGCCTCTCTCAGCAAAGTTCGTTTCAGGGTCTCCTTAGGTCGACCTCTCTTTCTTGAACCCTTTGCATCCCACTTCAATGCCTGTTTTGATATTCGTTGATCATTTCTCCTCAAGGTGTGCCCAACAAATCTCCATCTTCTCTTTCTTATAACAGTTGTCACTAGTGGTTGACCAGACATTTCTCCTCAAAGTGTGTTCAACATATCTCCATCTTCTCTTTCTTATAACAGTTGTCACTAGTGGTTGACCAGACATGTCTCTGATTTCATCACTTCTTCTCTTGAATGAATATAGAAACGTAAATATTTTCTTTATTTTTTTATTCTCAATTAAATTATCTATTTTCTAATACTTGAATCAGTTTTCTAATAATTGTACCTATTTTCTAATACTTGTATCAGTTTTCTAATAATTGTATCTATTTTCTAATAATTGTATCTATTTTCTAATAATTGTATCTATTTTCTAATAATTGTATCTATTTCTAATATTGTATCTAGTTTTCTAATATTGTATCATTTTCTAATATTGTATCTATTTTCTAATATTGTATCTATTTTCTAATACTTGTATCATTTTCTGTATATTTAGTCTTGTATCAGTTTTCTAATAGTTGTATCAGTTTTCTAATACTTGTAGCAGTTTTCTAATAATTGTTTCTATTTTCTAATAGTTGTATCTATTTTCTAATAATTGTATCTATTTTATAATAATTGTTTCTATTTTCTAATACTTGTATCAGTTTTCTAATAGTTGTATCTATTTTCTAATACTTGTTTCTATTTTCTAATATTGTATCTCTTTTAATACTGTATCTATTTTCTAATACTTGTTCTATTTTCTAATACTTGTATCATATTCTAATATTGTATCTATTTTCTAATACTTCTATCTATTTTCTAATAGTTGTATCTATTTTCAATTGTTTCTATTTTCTAATACTTGTATCTATTTTCTAATACTTGTTTCTATTTTCTAATACTTGTATCTATTTTCTAATAATTGTATC
This sequence comes from Arion vulgaris, assembly GCA_020796225.1. Taxonomy (NCBI): domain Eukaryota; kingdom Metazoa; phylum Mollusca; class Gastropoda; order Stylommatophora; family Arionidae; genus Arion; species Arion vulgaris. Next base: position 63,464,795 of record CM036758.1, on the reverse strand, counting down.
TATTTTCTAATAACTGTATCTATTTTCTATTATTTAATTCAGCTACTGCTCTGAACATCCTTGGCAGATGAAGAAAAAGAAATCGAGTACTAAATCTATATTTAACACTACAAATACAATTCCTGATGAAAACGCAAACGTTGATAGTGGTAAAGATGATAATAAAAAGAACGAATCAGATCATACAAAGAAATTTGAATGTCCAGATCTCAACGCAAGTATACAGTCTTCAAATGATGATGTCAAGAAAGAATTGGTTGATAAAGAGATCGATACTATTGATCAAACTTCAAGATATGTAATTGTGAGCAGTCAAATCGCATGTAGAAACAGCGCATCATCAGAAAAAGCCGAGCAAAAAGTCTGCGGTTTATATAAAGGGAGATTACCAAAGGCCTAACAGTTTAGTCGCCACAAATAGAGCATATAGGTTAAGGGTCAAGACTTCGAGAAATATAGCGAATGCAAATGATCATCACGGAACAGAAATATTTATCAGTGATAAAGGGGATATCGTTGATGGAACAATGCAGACATCTTACACAGATATAAGTAATATAGACTTACAAAGAAGGAAGCAATCTGTGGTTGAAACCGCCACAATTCCTCGTTTGAGCAAAACTGTTCTACACGATTTAATCCAACAAAGTCATAAAGTTAAGGAAGAGTTGTTTATGGATGATGGTTTCGTAACTATGGCAACAGTCCCAGAGTGTTGTAACATGAAGAACTGTAAGTGTGATTTTGTCCCGCTACCGGTTGAGGGAGAAGTCAGTTTGAGCTTGTTGAAGACTCCATGCTTAGTAGATGGTAACCTTGACAACCAGGACAAGAAAAATGTGCTGAATAATTTCCAGTCCACCTTGTCCCTACCAACTACCAAACCCACACATGCAGGTCTATTCAGATCAAAGTCTTGTCCACATCTAGACAAATGTGCAGGTAAAGTTACGGTTCGAAGAAGCAGTAACAAAAAATATGTTGTAGACACAATGGACTATATTTCTGACCTTTATGTCAATAATATTTGTGCGGAAGAAAAGTTGGTTCTCAACAATCAAGAGAAAGATATTACTACACAGTTTTATATCTCATCAGCCAATGAGGGTTACCGTTTAAGTAAGTCGCTCAGCCAGTTCAGTTTTGTAGAAGTAATATGTCATGGCTGTCTAGAAAAACTTGATTTAGCTCAAGCTGGTATTGATGTAACAATCAATTTGGCAACATGTAGTCTAGTTGCCCTAGAATGAGCAGAGAGGAAATACACAATATAGGAAAAGAAGCAAGTGTTGTCTCTAGTAAACTCCTCGTTGCTGAAGCTGTAAATGATGTCCACCATGGACCTAATACACCTGGCTCAAAAACAGAAATACCATCTTCAGATAAAAAAGAAATCCTTCATTTACCAGGAGAATGTGCTGTACCTGAGACTGACAAGAATAATTATACAGAAGAAATTGAACCTTTCTTTGGTAAAACAGATGCAGTTTATAACGATTTTAATATAACTCACAGTTTTAGTGATCTTGATCAAGCAAGACATTTCAAAGATGGAACAGAATCATCCACGGTGGAAATGGAAAATAAAGAAGAATTGACTGTCAGCACGGATACGTCTTTCATGTCAGACATAAGCTTAAGTGAATTTCTCTCTCTAGAAAATTCAAGCAGTCCAGTTCTTATGGCATCTGAAAATAAAACTTTTTTAACTTCAAGGAAAATTCTTGTAGATGATTTTCATGAAATTGACACGCATGCCGAGTTCATTTCTGAATGTGAGGTCAACTTTTTCAAGGATTTTGACTTTTGTGATGTCAACAGAAATCAATCGAATCCGGGTCAGTTGTTGCAGGTTTTTCAAATTGAAAAATGTGATGCTTCTGATAACATAAACAATAATAGTAGTAATAACTGGTGTCCTGATTTGACCGAGTTTGGCAATAAAGATAGTGATGAAAAGCATCAAATGAAATCTCAAAGTGAGTCCCAGCGGATTATCAAACCACAACCTGTAAACTTGTACAAGCAACGAGTTCAAATAACTAGCGAAACCTCCAAGGGGAGGATGTCGGAAGCTGAAGGCGAGCAATTAAATCCACAACCCTGGCTGAAAGATAATCTTAATCAAACTGAAACAGAATCTAAACCATGTTTTCCTTATGAGGAAGGTATGTTACAGTCTCGTGTGGCATTTCAACACACAGATGATCCAAACTGGCATGCATCTCGATTTGTATGGAGTCCGTGGCCAAGGCGATTAAACAATGAATCACATACCGAAGAAAGTGTCTGTAAAGATACAGCAGAGCCAAACAAACGCGTCGCTGAGTACGTGCTCAGCCAATGGCCATCGAATGTAGATAACGAAGGCCACAACGTTTCTGCATTCCAGGCGTATTCCAAACATACCGACTGGATGTCCACGTTAGATTCTAGCCACGATTCCTCCACTGCTGCCACAGAAAACAAGGCGAATCTTGCAGAAGGTTTTCATCATTTCCACAACAATAGTAAAATCCAGGTCACGGACAACAGCACAGATTTACACAAGACAAAAAGTGAGATCAGGAAATCACAGAGCAATTATGATCAGATTTCTGTAGACGTTATCGGACATAGATCGAATGCAATATGTCCAGAAAATATTGAATTTAAATCAATTTGTTCTGTTAATAATATGAATGAATTCACAACTGAATGCAACAACCATGACCAATTTATACGAAGCGGTCGCGAGCGACGGAATTATATTTCTCAAGAAACGACCAGTAATGATGGAGATGACGACGATAATATTGATGACAGTCAGAGTGAGGACGCTGATGATATTGATGGCTTAAACTATTATGATTCCGAGACACCGGGATCTACAACAATGGGGCAGAATCTTGCCAGGTTCCGTGATGAAGAGGACTTTGATGTCTTCAGTGAATCTATGAAAGTCGCTTCGGAACTGTCAGCCAACAGGTGTCATTTGGACGTGAGAAACAACCGGTTTTCTGATGGTAAGTGTAACACTTGTTAAGCAAAACAGACAGAACATATAGACAGACAGAAAGATGTTGAAAGTTTCTTATTTCTGATATGTTAATAGTTTTGTTCTGACTTGGCTGGTGTTTTGATTAATTTGAGAAGCTTCTGGGAAGTATGAGAACAAGGAGTTTTGTGCAAGAACCCAAGAGGAAGCAACAGAAGTACGAATATGATTAACAAATAAACAGTGTACAAACAAGTATTAAGAGCTTCCGAAAAATAAATAGACAAACACAGGATTCGAACCACTTACCCTCACTTCTTACTACACCCATCGCCTAACCTAGCAATACGAGCGTCCTTACGAACACAACCAGCGAGCCATTCTAAAATAAATGACTAACAGGGGAGTGTCTTTCTCAAACGCTTCATTACAACTAGACACAGAATAATCAGGTAAGGTTCGATTGAACAGTGTTTGCACAAACACATGCCATAAGCTTATTGTGCTTTTATATATTTGAGACGAGACAATATCTTACATACACACATGTATACACATATAACAAACATGCATACATCATTCAAAGTAGCTTCAAATTTATTATGAGATGAGAACAAGGAGTTTTTTTGCAAGAACCCCAGAGGAAGCAATGAAAGTAACGAATATGATCAACAAATAAACAGGGTACAGTGGGGAGTATGAAGCTGTATTCACTTTTATTATAGATGAGGTGGGATTACACATAGTGTGAGAACCACTTGTCAAAACTGTGTTATATTAGTTGTTTAGTTTTGGCATGTGCGTGTCGTATTGTTGGGAATTTATCCACACGCACGAACAAACGCTCACACATCACACAAACGTATATAAACATACACAGTGGCTGAGCTCAGTATCATTTTTGTTGGTGGGGCCAGACAAAAATGTGTAGGGGGAAAAATCATGATTTTGGGTTAGGTTATATTTTAATTCATAAAAGAAATAGACGTTAAACATTATTTTTGGTGGGATCGGCCCCACTGGCCCCTAATGACGAGCCGCCACTGAACATACACATACACGCACATATCGTGCTGGGAGATCAATCTCTACTATACTATATTTTGATATGAGAAACCGAAGTCACACAAGCTAACACTGAACAATGATTAATTTCATGTTACCAATGTTGTCTTTAGAAATTATTTTGTTCGCTAGATCGTTTCTTTAAGTATTAACCTCCCGTCCCTTTCTTGTTCTGCCCCACTACCAATTTGATAGGAACCTGTACTGTATTTCTACTACGCTTGTTACCTATCTGGGGTGGGAGGTAATAAAGAGCACAAGCATTGTAGCATTCCAAGCCTGTCATTAAAAAAACCTACTAAATTCTTCTGAAGTATGTGCTAATATTCTTGTCACGTAAAAGAAATATTTTTATAAAACACAGCTATAAAAGCAGGTATGTTTGAATATAGATAGACATCAAGCGTACAAGTTAACTGCAGTGTTGTTTCAAAAACACATACAACAAAAACAACACACAAAAGCCCTGATCTAGAAATCTCTTCTTATTCTGATGATGTGAGGTAAAACAGGAATCGAGAAAAGAAGATAACGGGTGGTTTCGTTTATCTTAGAAGAAGAAGTGGGTTGAATTTGTGCTAGGTGTTTAGTTTCTGGTAAGTGTGGTCAATATTCTACCTAGCTAAGAATAATATTAATATAATTCCTCTCGTACCGTTATACGTTACATAGGGCCTGCAAGTAATTGCTCCATACTGCTCTATCCTGGGCAACTCACTCAATCTCCTCCATGGAACTGAGACCGATATTTCCTGCCTCTCTCAGCAAAGTTCGCTTCAGGGTCTCCTTAGGTCGACCTCTCTTTCTTGTACCCTTTGCATCCCACTTCAATGCCTGCTTTGATATTCGTTGATCATTTCTCCTCAAGGTGTGCCCAACATATCTCCATCTTCTCTTTCTTATAACAGTTGTCACTAGTGGTTGAGAATAGCTGAGGGTAGCTGAGAATAGGTACCCGTATTTTCTGAAGGATAAAACTGGGAATCATCGCTGAAGCTACTGGGTATATTCTTCTTTTTGAGAGAACTCTGCGGGAGCAGAGGAAACATGATGCTCGTCCATCAAGGGTGATGATGACCATACAAATTTTCATCCAAGGGAATGTAGTTGCGCTGTGTTTGTCTGTGTGTGCGTAGATGACTAGTGAACTCGATACGGGCTTGAAATGTTCTTGTACAGTGTGGCGAAATATTCAAAAAATAGATTTGTAAAACTACAGTACTTTGTGATTACGTGTTTTGCCAATCAAATAGTTTTACTGCAGTCTCATCTATTTTGTACAGCGTGGGCAAGGTATAACTTGTGGGAAGTTTTACTGCCATTTTACTTTAGAGGAAACATACATCACTGTCCAAGATCAACAAATAAACAATGTACAGGTTTTATGAGCTTTTGAAAAAACAAATAGACAAACACAGGATATAACTGTACATTATTTATATGTTGATCATATTATTCGATTCCATTGCTTCCTCTGGGATTCTTGCAAAAAAACTCCTTGTTCTCATCACTGTCCAAGGCAAGTCATATGGATATTTACGCAGACTTGAGTTGACCAATAGCTACTTTACAAGTATACAAGTCGATAAGAGATCACCCAGTCTGGCTCTGCCAACATATCAGGGGGCCAGCCAATGGATATAGCTGACATTATGAACACCCAGATAGAGTGTGGCCCAAAAAGCTTTTCATTTAAACCAATCTACGACAACTACAAGATTGCAAAAGTTTGGATTGAAGATTGGAGTGGCCTGAAAAGAACAGCACAACAGGTATGCGAGCAGGCTCCTCAATCAAATTCGAACTGGTACGGTCAGTCGCTGGACGCTGTTGGAGATATTACGAAGGAGATCGGAGCACCTATGGGCATATCCAAAGTGCAATGAAGATATTCCAAACTGAGACTGATACTGAAACAAGTCCATGTCTGAAAACGTTGGAAAAAGAAGAAGTAGGACCCATACTGAATGTTGAATGTTGAATTATCACAATCAAAATGCTAATGCATCCAACACTTGGGCATCAAATTTGTAAGGACGTAGCTATTTGACCTAGTCATCTCCTTAGCAACAACTGTCAACAAAGAGTTCGCAACGCAATAAATCATTAAATGAACGCTTCAAACTGGACATGGAGCGTCCATTGTTACAGCTACAAAATATATTTGCCTGCTTGTATGAGCTCCGACAGCTGCTGCTGATAAGTGAGGCTGCAAATGAATCTTTAATGAGAACGCACATTGATGCTGCAACAGCTGCAAACTGAAAGTGTAAACAGACACCATCTAACAACTTTATTTTCAATTGATACTTGATCGTTGACTATTAACACGGTTGAACATTTGTTGGCTTACAGTTTCAAAACATACCCAGCTTGTCACTGATGGTATGAGCGCTCAAGAAACACAGCTTAATTAAATAATTTTAAATATAATGGCTATAGCGAGAGATGTAGTAGTGTAGTTGATAGTGAACACGTTTCTTAGACGCATGGTCCCAGGTTCACTTCCACAGTGGGCGAGGAATATTTTTATGACTATAACGGCTCTCAGGTCGACTCAGTCTCAATTAGGTACCAGAGAAAACACAGATGTGATGACGGTGAACGAAAAATATGAGTCTATCTCCATATTACCCAATATGTTCCATGGTATGAAAAAGGGTTTCTTAGTGGCTATAGTAAACATAATTTCAGGAAAAGACAACCGCTACTTCAACACTCGAAAAAGAGACACATTGAACGAGCCTTTTTATGCTCTTTGTGCAGGGGGGAATTTAGTGCCTTGTATATTCCGTCGATCCATCGTTTACATGGTCGTCCTCTAAGTCTTTTGCCGTTGTATCTGAGCGCTTGTGCTCTGTGGGAGACTGTCTTGTGGTAACTTTGATGCGGGTCCGAACCATTTGACTTGTTGTTTCTTAATATATTGTAGCATCAGCAATGGTCCACAGCAAACTCTAGATAACTAGGCCAGACAACATACCGGTGATTTCTTGACCTAGATCAGAGAAAGGGCTGGAAAATATAGATGTTTGATAGAACACTGCAAATTTGTTTGCAATTTTACTCAATTCTGTGAGTCTATTGTTATTTATTGGTGAAAAATATTCATAATATTGATATTCCTTATTATTAAACTTAACTTGTTGCATAAAATAACTTCGATGTAGTATTTTGTGTTGATTTTAAAATGAATTCGTCTATAAATATACATCAATACTGGAATGCGAGGTCACGTGGTGTAGTTGTGGTCTGATTTCCCAAAATTCTTACCTGAGTCTGAAGGCCCATAAGTTTCTAGTTGGCTACGAATGGTCTCACTCGTCTTCTGATTTTTTCGTTTCTGATCTTATCTCTTCTTGTTACATTAAGAATTCGTCGTAAATTCTTCGTCTCTGTCGTTTGCATTCTTCTTTAATATAATAATAAGTCAATGTACGGCAATATAAAAATATGAGGTGGTCAAACCGGATCAGATCTGGAGACGCTCGAGTGGTTACCGGAGCCCAAATTTTGGATGTAAAGAATAGAACCACCATTACCTGCCACGCATGTCGTAAGAGGCGACTAAGGAGGTTTGGATGAAATCGGATGCACGTGTCTTAAATGTGTAGAAATCAACCTGCTACCTTGCAGGTCGGCTGGGAACAAAGGCTAACGGAGAGTGAACACAGTAAAAGCTGACTGAATCCGGACACATCGCCGAAGGATAAGCACCAGAGCTCCAAATGGCTGAAGATGTGACGAAACCCACCCATGCTAAGCCTGAATGGATCAGATTTCCACATGAATGAATTTATGGAGAGATCTAGTACATCGGTCTTTTAAGTGATCGCGAGAGAGAGAGAGAGAGATCTGGAGAAAGCCGTGAGGAGCCTGCGGTAATACTAAGTAAATTGGCGGTGAAGGACAACTACAAGTATATGTAGTATTACATAAGTAAGCAAGAAATGAATAATTAAATAATAAAACTAACAACAATCCAAAGTTTCGATTACTCCTGTCTATTATACAGTACTTGTCTCCACAGATAGTGAACTATCTCAGAGTAACAGACATATAACCGTTGACTGCAATATCATGGATAGACGAGGGGAAGAAAGAGAAGGTATCGATGATGAAGAACTTAATACGGATTGTCAGATCGTTGGGGCAGGAGGTGACTCAAACAACGGTACAGAAGGGCAAGTTGTTAATGACAGAAGGATCATCAAACACTATAAGCTTGCGCACTGCTGTACGTCTAGTAACATGCAGCCTACATTTTTCATAGGAGGCGCCAACGGCATCGCATTGTGAGTAGAAAATGTGTATACTTTTTTTAGAGTGTTTGAATGGGTTTCGCCTATATATATATATACAGTGGCGGCTCGTGGTCATTTGTCTTGGTGGGGCCAGACACAAAATTTCGGAAAAATCATGTTTTTTTTTAGCATTTACTATTCCGGGAAGTTATTCCCCTTTCGATTATTGGTGGGGCCGAGCCCCACTGGCCCTTAATGACGAGCCGCCCCTGTATATATATATATATATAACTATATAACTACTCCAAGACACAAGACAAGAGGCAATGAATGACATACTCAAAAAGAGAAGATGGAAATGGCTCGGGCATGTAATGCGAATGAGACAAGAAATGCCTGCAAGGATAGCCCTCACTTGGACACCAGAGGGAAAGAGAAAGAAAGGCAGACCAAGGACAACATGGAGGCGCATGATGGAAGAGGAACTGGACACCGCATCTCTGACGTGGGGCTCTGCGCTGAAGGTTGCACGGACAGGAGAGCATGGAAAGTCCTTTCTGAAGCCCCATGTGTCACTAGGCATGACGGGATTAAGTAAGTAAGTATATATATATATATATATTCAGCCGCTATAGTGTAGTTGGATATGTGTTCAGACACATAACTTCCGCTCTTGGTGTGTCTAGATCTTGCCATGGAAACAGGTAGGTATGAACACATATCCATCTTTAGTCATCCGTCCTATTTAGATCCATGATTTAGTTATTTAGTATTCATTGTGCATGTGTGTTTGTTTCCTTGACAAAGACTTATATTCGAAACGTTGGATTTTTGTTAGTTTTATGATTTGATTTTAAATTTTGTTTGCTTGTGTGATAACATACACACGTGTCTTTGTCCTAAAACGCTAATTTTTAAGTATCACCGCAGCCTCCTCTCGGTTTTCTCCAGATCTGATCTAATCCGCTCCGACCACCTCAGATTTGTAGGTTTCCGTAAATCGTATATAGTATAGTTGTTAGTGCGCTTGATAATATTACGGCTCCCAGGTCGACCAGCCTAAATTGTGTTTCAGAGAAACAATGGGAATTAAAGGCGGTTGATGTGCTATAGACCTCATCGCTGATCGTGTACCGATAGTTTAAAAAAACAGGAGCCTAGCACCTTCTTCCACAATATATATATATGAAGTGTCTCTGAAATGCTTCGATATAGACAATACGTGCTGGGAATCCCTTGCGCAAGATCGCAAAATGTGGCGCTGCAACAACAAAAGAGGAACCCGAATAGCTGAGAATCATCGTATTGTTGAGTCACAGAGAAAACGAGCAGCGCGAAAAGACAGAGCACACAACACGCACATGTCTAACCTTGATCATGTATGCCCCACCTGTGGTCGGGGATTCTGTTCTAGGATTGGACTCTACAGTCACCTCCGGACACACCAGAGAGGTGCAACAGCACACGTCTGAGATTGTTGTCATCATCGCTTGCGATGGACGGCTATTATTATTATATATGAAAACGAGTTCATTTGCATAGTTGCCAATATATGCCCATAAGGGCATTGGCTATGACAGATATTCAATGGGAAAAGAAGGAATATACTATCTAAGTAAACATGAAGAATAACGGTGACAAGAGAGCTGCAAGATTGTAGCCTGACGTGGGTAATAACTAATAGAAGATCGAACAAAGACAGGTATATACAGTATTACATAAGCAATGATATTAGGCCTTTATTAAGAACAAATATACACAGAATACTTAATAAACGAAAACATACGTTTCTTGACATACTTAGTATTATGTTTTTAGTTTATTAAGTATTCTTTGTATATTTGTTCTTGATAAAGGTCTAGTACCGAAACGTCGAGTGTTGTTTATTTTCATATTTAATTATTACTTTTTCATTACTTATGTAATATTGTATATATCTGTCTTTGTTCAGTCGTCCATTTGCTCAGTATTACCGCAGCCACACACTCCATTTTCTCCAGATCTAATCTGATCCGGTCTGACCACCCACAGCCAACTCTAGATAACTAGGCCAGACAACTTACCAGGGAATCTCTGACCTAGATCAGAGAAGGGGGCTAGAAAATATATACGTTAGATAGAACACTGCAAGCTTTTTTTGCAATTTTGCTCAATTCTGTGAGTCTATGGTTATTTATTAGGAAAATATTCTTAATATTTATATTTCTTATTGTTAAACTTAACTTGTTGCATAATATAACTTCGATTTAGTATTTTATGTTGATTTTAAAATGAATTCGTCTATATATATATATATATATATATATATATATATATATATATATATATATATATATATATATATACACCAATACTGGAATGCGAAGTCACGTGGTGTAGTTGTGGTCTGATTTCCCATAATTCTTACCGAGTCCGAAGGCCCATAAGTTTATAGTTGGCTCTGGACCATCTCAGTTTTGTAGATTTTCGTACATCGTGTAACAACTAACAGAAAAGCGACAGAACGACAACAGTAGCAATCTTGTGTGTAAATGTATATGTCAAACGGGACACAAAGAGGATATAGATAGAGTTATATGGTAGCCATTTAATGCTAGGTTAATATGAGAGCAGCTCTATGGTAGCCATTTAATGCTAGGTTAACATGAGAGCAGTTTTGGTCCGGAAAAAATTCCTCCAACTGGAAACTTTGAAAATATATGCAATAGTAATTTTTATGTAGACGGGGTAATTTTGTACATGTAATTGTTGAATAGTAGTTAATCGTTTAACAAAGTATCGGAAAACGAATGTGTTCCAGAGGCTAGGAATAAGGGCGTTATCGTAAAGATACCCCAAAAAATGGGGATTTGACCGGTTGGGACAACTGGAGAGGAATAAATCGTCTTCTCTTTTACCTCTGATGACCACCTTTTTGCGTGGACGGTTTTTTGCTTTGTATCCACTGTATCAGAGAAACAATTCTCTTTGAGGCACACTGTCTGTTGGTAATCTGCTTATGTGGCCGAACCATTTAATTTGCTGTTTCTTGATGAAGTTTAGTACTGTTTTTCTACCCACTTTTTCCTGATGTCTCCATTCCTAAACCGGTCTCTTCTTGATATTCCCAGGATTCTTCGTAGACACCATCCTACACTATGGAACAATCTTACGCGAATATGAAATTTGAAGTGCTACCAAATATGATTAATTATATTCTTCTTCTTCGCCCGTCTGCCCAGCGTGCTCGTAGCGCGTTGGAGTACGGGTGACTATCCCTCTGTGTGTGCGGGTTCAATTCCGCGGGATGGCAGAAAAAGCCACAGATTCCCCAGATTTACGGTGTTCGTGGCACCGAACCGAAGGGTTACAATGTCCATGGCACCGAGCCGAAGAGCTGAAAAGCTCAAGTGCATCTGGATCGTAAAAAAAAAATTCTTCTTCAGCGATCTCTGGTCATGTGCTTAATTTACTGTGGACCACAAACTGGGCAGTCAGCTTCAGGTCTGTCAGGTTTCCCCAAAGCTTAGTTTTCAGGTCGACTGGGTGTGGCCACATTTTGCTTCTCAGCTCACACAGGAGAAGACAGTCTTGCAGGATATATATATATATGTGTGTGTGTGTGTATGTTGTGTGTGTGTGTGTTGTGTGTGTGTAATAGAACGATGTAATATTAGATTAGAAATGTTGTGTATGGAATGCCGACATGACATAAATGTAACATTAGTGTCTACCTAAGCGAAAAGTCAGGCGTCTTATAGCAGCTGCCGCCAAAATAAGTAGGTCAACTGAATTAGAAACGTTTATTTGGCTGAATAAACCATCAGGCAGATGCATATCGTATTTCAAAGCACTCTGCAGTGCAAACAAGAATAGAAAACACCGCAGTGTTGTACAAGGCAAGCGGTATGAAAGTAAATATCCCTTTACATAAAACGACAGGACAGCCTTTTTTTTTTCCAGTAATCCATCGAACTCAACTTAAGCCTAGTTTTTATTATTTTAAAATTGAAGTTCTTTTCACTGTGCGCTTGACGTGACCCTAGCACGTTTGCTTTATTCAAACATGTCTTATCTTTAAAATTTCACAATTTGAGAGCAGTGCTTGTATAAAGAACTTGTATAAGGAAGTGTTCTCTATACAAGTGTTCTTTATACTTGTATAAGGAAGTGTTCTCATACGGTTCTTTATACTTGATGGAAGTTTCTCTATAAGAGTGTTCTTATAAAGTGTTCTTTATACTTGTATAAAGAAGTGTTCTCTATACAAGTGTTCTCTATACTTGTATAAGGAAGTGTTCTCTATACAAGTGGTCTTTATACTAAGTGTTCTTTATACTTGTATAAGAAGTGTTCTCTATACAAGTGTTCTTTATACTTGTAAAAGGGAAGTGTTCTCTATACAAGTGTTCTTTATACTTGTATAAGGAAGTGTTCTCTATACAAGTGTTCTTTATACTTGTATAAGGAAGTGTTCTCTATACAAGTGTTCTTTATACTTGTATAAGGAAGTGTTCTCTATACAAGTGTTCTTTATACTTGTATAAGGAAGTGGTGGGCGTCTGTAGCTTAAGCGGTAGTGAGCTTGATCACAATCTAAGCGTACCTGGTTCAAACACCGCGGCGGGCAGTTTGAAAGCAGATTTGTTTCCGTAGGATGTGTTTGTGGTTTGTTTGTTTTATAACCACCAGGAAGTATGGGGCTATTTTGCCCTTTTTCCTGTTTTGCCTGGGGATGGGGATGGAGGGAAGGGGGAGGGGGAAGTACCTGAGTTATCTTGAAAACCCAGAAAGCTCCGACAGCTCCAGGTGTGTAGTACTATGTCAGAGCCAACTATAAACTTATGGGCCTTCGGACTCAGGTAAGAATTATGGGAAATCAGTCCACATCTACACCACGTGACCTCGCATTCCAGTATTGGTGTATATTTTAAAATCAACACAACAGATTCATTTTAAAATCAACACAAAATGCTAAATCGAAATTATATTATCCAACAAATTAAGTTTATCAATAAGGAATATCAATATTATGAATATTTTTCACCAATAAGTAACCATAGACTCACAGAATTGAGTAAAATTGCTATTAAAAAAAAGCTTGCATTGTTCTATCAAATCTCTATATTTTCCAGCCCCCTTTTCTGATCTAGGTCAGGGAACCCCGAGTCAGTTGTCTGGCCTAGTTATCTGTGGTTTGTCTCGATTTAATTTAGTGGAAAACGTCTATTGGTTTGACTCGATTTAATTTAGTGGAAAACGTCTATTGGTTTGACTCGATTTAATTTAGTGGGAAACGTCTATTGGTTTGACTCGATTTAATTTATTGGAATACGTCTATTGGTTTGACTCGATTTAATTTAGTGGGAAACGTCTATCGGTTTGACTCAATTTAATTTAGTGGAAAACGTCTATTGGTTTGACTCGATTTAATTTAGTGGGAAACGTCTATTGGTTTGACTCGATTTAATTTATTGGAATACGTCTATTGGTTTGACTCGATTTAATTTAGTGGGAAACGTCTATCGGTTTGACTCGATTTAATTTAGTGGAAAACGTCTATTGGTTTGACTCGATTTAATTTAGTGGGAAACGTCTATTGGTTTGACTCGATTTAATTTATTAGGAAACGTCTATCGGTTTGACTCAATTTAATTTAGTGGAAAACGTCTATTGGTTTGACTCGATTTAATTTATTGGGAAACGTCTATTGGTTTGACTCGATTTAATTTAGTGGAAAACGTCTATTGGTTTGACTCGATTTAATTTATTGGGAAACGTCTATCGGTTTGACTCAATTTAACTTAATTAACATTTGATCTCAATCTATTTAATTTAGAAACAGTCGTCAAATGATCACATATTCGTACGATGTCTGAGATGTGATTGTGTTTTAAAACCCAACGCGAAAAACTATACATTGCAAAGCCAAGGCCGGAAATACTGAATTAAGATGAGTGACTAGATTGTGTGAAGAACATGTCGCAAAGCATCAGCAAAATATTAAAATTAAAAATATTGAGAGCACGCATTTTCCCACTGGCTACTTATGGTTGTGAATCATGGACCATTACACAAAAAACATGAACGAAAATCCATTCCTTCGAAACTAAGTGCTACAGAAAGATCCTACGAATGGCGTGGACAGAAAAAAGAAAGAACACTGATGTCCTGAAAGAACTAAATGTTAAAGAGAATTGGCTGATAAAAACATACTATACAGAACAATTAGATACTTTGGTCACATCAAGCGTCACGATGGCTTGGAAAGAACAATATTATAGGGCAGGGTCCCAGGACGCAGAGGCAGACCAAGAAGAAGATGGCTACAAGATATTAAAGAAACCATGAATATGACCATCGACGAAGTGCGTGAACTGGCTAGAGACAGAGAGAATTTCAGATGCGTTGCAAAGAGAGCAACGTCCTATAAAGGATACGCAGCTTGATGATAACTAGATTGCAACCACGACCATCTGTCGCACTGAAAATGTTTAAATACTGAAAGTTCAAGTTATAATTTAAACTTGGTGCTGCATGGTGATTATTCTAATAAAAATAACGGCTAGCTTGCTTTAGCTCCGATAGTGAAACATGCATTGAATAAGTGGTTAATCATCCGCCTTGCCACTAGTGACAACTGTTATAAGAAAGAGAAGATGGAGATATGTTGGACACACCTTGAGGAGAAATTAGTATTGTCCACTAACTAATGTACCCAGTGCTTGTGGTAGACATGGCAACAGTTCTTATATTGTCCACTAACTAATGTACCCAGTGCTATTAAATATAATAAATTGTAAACTGGACATCAATTATCCATTTATTACATTCATACCTCTGTTTCTGTCTAGGGTGGAAGCTCCTCTATTAGCCCTAGGTTGGAAGCGAACTGCAGACAGGTTTGATGAGGGATACAAGCTGAAGTGGGTAGAAAACAAGAGTAGAATCAACTACCTGAGTTTTAGAGAAGGTGAGCTAACAGCATATAGCAGATACCTGAGTTTTAGAGAAGGTGAGCTAACAGCATATAGCAGATACCTGAGTTTTAGAGAAGGTGAGCTAACAGAATATAGCAGATACCTGAGTTTTAGAGAAGGTGAGCTAACAGAATATAGCAGATACCTGAGTTTTAGAGAAGGTGAGCTAACAACATATATCAGATACCTGAGTTTTAGAGAAGGTGAGCTAACAGCATATAGCAGATACCAGGATACCTGAGTTTTAGAGAAGGTGAGCTAACAACATATAGCTATTGTTTGAGTTTTAGAGAAGGTGAGCTAACAACATATAGCTATTGTTTGAGTTTTAGAGAAGGTGAGCTAACAACATATAGCTATTGTTTGAGTTTTAGAGAAGGTGAGTTAACAACATATAGCTATTGTTTGAGTTTTAGAGAAGGTGAGTTAACAACATATAGCTATTGTTTGAGTTTTAGAGAAGGTGAGCTAACAACATATAGCTATTGTTTGAGTTTTAGAGAAGGTGAGCTAACAACATATAGCAGATACCTGAGTTTTAGAGAAGGTGAGCTAACAGCATATAGCAGATACCTGAGTTTTAGAGAAGGTGAGCTAACAACATATATCAGATACCCGAGTTTTAGAGAAGGTGAGCTAACAGCATATAGCAGATACCAGGATACCTGAGTTTTAGAGAAGGTGAGCTAACAACATATAGCTATTGTTTGAGTTTTAGAGAAGGTGAGTTAACAACATATAGCTATTGTTTGAGTTTTAGAGAAGGTGAGTTAACAACATATAGCTATTGTTTGAGTTTTAGAGAAGGTGAGCTAACAACATATAACTATTGTTTGAGTTTTAGAGAAGGTGAGCTAACATACATATATCAGATACCCGAGTCGCCCGAGTGGTTACCGGGGCCCTAATTTGGGGTGTAAAGAATAGAACCACTGTTACCTGCCACAGATATCGTAAGAGGAGACTATATAGGTTTGGTTGAAATCGGATGTACATGTCCTAAACGTGTAGAAGTCTATGCGCTTAGGGGCCTACCAAACCAATGTGCAACGTATCTTAGCAAAGATCAAACATATCACAAATAGTGATTAAAATTGGTCGTAAAGAACGAACGCAAAGAAGAAGAAGGACATACCTGAGTTTTAGAGAAGGTAAGCTAACAACATATAGCAGATACCTGAGTTTTAGAGAAGGTAAGTTAACAACATATAGCAGATACCTGAGTTTTAGAGAAGGTAAGTTAACAACATATAGCAGATACCTGAGTTTTAGAGAAGGTAAGTTAACAACATATAGCAGATACCTGAGTTTTAGAGAAGGTAAGTTAACAACATATAGCAGATACCTGTGTTTTAGAGAAGGTAAGTTAACAACATATAGCAGATACCTGAGTTTTAGAGAAGGTAAGCTAATAACATATAGCAGATACCTGAGTTTTAGAGAAGGTAAGTTAACAACATATAGCAGATACCTGAGTTTTAGAGAAGGTAAGCTAATAACATATAGCAGATACCTGAGTTTTAGAGAAGGTAAGCTAATAACATATAGCAGATACCTGAGTTTTAGAGAAGGTAAGTTAACAACATATAGCAGATACCTGTGTTTTAGAGAAGGTAAGTTAACAACATATAGCAGATACCTGTGTTTTAGAGAAGGTAAGTTAACAACATATAGCAGATACCTGAGTTTTAGAGAAGGTAAGTTAACAACATATAGCAGATACCTGAGTTTTAGAGAAGGTAAGCTAATAACATATAGCAGATACCTGAGTTTTAGAGAAGGTAAGTTAACAACATATAGCAGATACCTGTGTTTTAGAGAAGGTAAGTTAACAACATATAGCAGATACCTGTGTTTTAGAGAAGGTAAATTAACAACATATAGCAGATACCTGAGTTTTAGAGAAGGTAAGTTAACAACATATAGGTACTTTCTGAGTTTTAAGTGTCATTCTCTTTTCATCTGTCTTCCATCTTTTTTTCGGTACCTAAGATAGGGAAATGCGATTATACAGGGTGTTCAAGATAAAAGTAGCCCGATTGGCACATTTTGATTTGTCAACCGGGCTACTTTTATCTTGAACACCCTGTATAGGTTTCGCAAACATTCATCAACTGGTGTCTGTGCAGAATAGAGGGACTGAGATGGTATGATAGGGTCACAAATGAGGAACTTATGGAGAGAACAAGACAGATTCCAGTGAACCAAGAGGTTAAAAAAGACGCTGGCGCTGGATAGGACACACTTTGCAAAAACCTGAGGGGAATATAACAAGAAGTGTCTTTTCCTGGAACCCACAGGAACTGCTAAAGAAGGGAGACCGAGAAAACATGGAGACGAGATTTGGAGTCAGCGATCAACAATATAAAGAAGAGCTGGAGGGAGCTGCAGGAGATAGCTAGAGATAGGAAGCCTTGGCATGAGTTGGTTGAGGGCCTTTGCATCAATAAGGGTTAAAAAAATAGGGGGAGAGAGAGAGAGAAAGAGAACCAGAATTGAACATGATCCTACCTTCTCTTCAAGTGGTGGCCTTGGTAACAAACTGCATCATTGCAGTCTTACTAAGCAATTGACAGCAAACCTGACCACAAAAATATGGAACAGAAAAAAATGATTTTTGGAGCAGAAAAATACATACATTGCATGCATCCTTGCTATGAACTACAGCACAGCAGATAAAGTACCGGTTTCAATGAGAATTAAGAATCTCCCTTCCTTCTAGAGTGTTCAAGTTAAAAGTAGCCCGATTGGCAAGTTTGGATTTGTCAATCAGGCTACTTTTATCTTGAACACCCTGTAGTACGATCTTTATCAGTGTCTTATGTTTTTTTGTGCTTTTCAAATATTGGCATTTATTATTTTATTTCATTCAGTAATTCTCTTTTTATGCCCAACCATTCTACATGGTGCTCAAGATAAAAGCGGCCAAAGTGACAAATCAAAAGTTGCCAGTTACTTATTGTCGTTGTGTCTATTTACTATTTAAACCGGTTCTGACTAGCTCGTCCTACGTCACATTTGTTCATCGCCCCTTCCCGCACTACAATTACACACCGTCACACAACCTTGACCTATACTACGTCATTACTGAACCTTCTCATTTTCATAAACATATGCCAGATTAGCTCCCTTGGTTTTACTGAAATCGGATGCACGTGTCCTAAACATGTAGAAGTCTATGCGTTTAGGGGCCTACCAAACCATTGTGCAACGTATACACGTTCTTGGCAAAGATCAAACATATCTCAAAGGGGTCAAAGGCTCATGAGGTCATGGTGGTAACATGAGCCAGGGTTAGCGAGGGGCGCGCTAACCAAGACCCTGTCCCAACCTCCACGCGGTGACCCTGGAAACAGACTATGGTTCCGGTCTGGCTAAGAGGGGCAGGGATCGGGGAGAGAAACTACTGGTAGTGGTAGCAGTGCAAGTACGGAAACACGATAAAGATACAAACAAACAAAATGCACAAATCTCCTGACCGATGTCCAACAAGATATTGCCCAAGTCCCTGAACGCAAAGAAACAGCAACGAAAAGTCTCAGACATGGATGAGAGGTGCATCCAGTGACCAAACGTATGCCCACGTAGGGCGAAGCTCGAAGCCCTGAGGAGGGGCAAACATTGCCAGCCCGTCGGCAAGAATAAATAAGACAGGACCGTAACGAATAAAGTCTACCCTCGTGTTGGTGCGAGAGAAGATTGCAGCTGACCCCGCATTGGTAGCCTGGTGCAGATACATGTACTGGGCAAGGTTTGCCGAGCGCAAAAGAACAAGTTGCGTTTAGTGCATAACGAAACTACCCGCCCTGGGAAAACCGTGCAAGGTACTGTGCGATTAAAATTAACATCCCGGAAGAACTGAGGTTGGTGATGCCTAACGGAACTGCCAGCCTTGGTGCAACCGGGCAAGGTTCGATTGCAGTCGTAACTAACATCCCCGGAATAACTGGGGCGGGTGATGGCGGCGAGCGCAAAATCCTCAGTTACGCTGATAGTGCCGACTGAAACGACCCTCTACATTGTTTGTACTCGGCCCCATGCCAGTGCTTTCGAGGTTAATTGCAAATTGCCACGTACCAATACGCGTCTAGAAGAGGCTGAGAATGTTCCTTCCCGGATCAAACTCAAAATGTACGGTAAAGCAAGGCCGACAATGTACGGATCAAACAGGAAGTTCGGTCTGAACATTGGCGAAGGCCGATACTTTACACGGTGTCTTATACGAGTAAGACGCCGTCCGAGGATAAGCTTACAAGCCCCGAGAAATATTTCTCAGTCAGAACGGCATAAACAGCGTAACTCACTGTCCCGGCGTAGATCACAAAGCCCAAAATACGGCAAAGCTGATCGAACCCTAGGGAAAGCTCAACCTAGTAAATCAAAAGCTGGCTGAAAACGAACACCCCACCAAAGGATAAGCAACTGGGCTCCAATAGGTGCTGAAGGCTGGTGCACGTACATCACGTTCTGATGTGTGGCTGTTTATATATCACAATGAGAATGATTAAAACAGGCCTAGAACGATCGAAGAAGAAATCTCAAAGAGTGATTAAAATTGGTCGTAAAGAACGAACGCAAAGAAGAAGAGCTCCCTTGACGACGATGCTTGCTTAACGACGAGACTGCTTTTATCTTGAACACCTTGTAGTACCACTTAATTTTTTATAAGTACCTCTATTTTTGTCTGTTTTTTTTAAAATCTATATAAAATGTGGTCCATTCTTCTATATAACAATATGTATAAATACATTTGTCTCTTCCCAATGACTGTTCAGCGTCAATTTTCCTGGATCATACATCTTTATACGATACCTTGCGACCTCATGGACTCAACACTCTACATTCCTATGCTTCTTAGTACTTTCTCTTCTCATACGCTATATTTTATATGTGTATACGTTAAATGTATATGAGTTACATATTTACTTAATTTTTTATTGTTTCTCTTCTTTTCCACTTCTAGTTTTTCTGTATTTATTTCGTTATTCGTTTTTAGTCTCATATTTTCATTCATTCACGTTCAATCGTTGTAATATCTTTGTCAAAGTCTATATGTGGTGTTCTGTGGCTTTCGTCACTTTTGCTGTATCGTTTGTTTGATAAAGGCCTGTTTGGTCGAAACGTTGCTGTGTATTGTCATTGTTTTTGTATTTTGTAAAACTACAGTACTTTGTTCTTACGTTTTTCGCCATTCTACATAGTTTTACTGCAGTCTCCATCTATATTAGATTATGCATCAGAATCGACTATATTTGACGTTTTATCGTTCTTTATGTTGTATTGTTTGCTTTCCTATTTGTTTGAAATTTCATATTTTCTTATATTATTGGATGTATTTTGTTGTCATTCCAATTTTGCTCTTTAACTTCATTTATTACTCTCTCTCTCCCCTCCCTTTAGCCTGTGTGGCTCTTGGCTACTTAAATAATAACAATTCCTCTCGTACCATTATACGTTACATAGGGCCTGCAAGTAACTTCTCCATACCGCTCTATCATGGACAACTCGCTCAATCTCCTCCATGGAACTGAGACCGATATTTCTGCCTCTCTCAGCAAAGTTCGTTTCAGGGTCTCCTTATGTCGTTCTCTCTTTCTTGAACCCTTTGCATCCCACTTCAATGCCTGCTTTGATATTCGTTGATCATTTCTCCTCAAGGTGTGTCCAACATATCGCCATCTTCTCTTTCTTATAACAGTTGTTACTAGTGATTGACCAGACATATCTCTGATTTCATCACTTCTGAATTCATTCCATTTTATGTTCATTATTTTTCGCAGACATCTATTTTCAAATGCATTCAACTTGCTTTCTATATCTTTAGTCATTTTCCAACTCTCGCTAGCATATGTTAGGATTGATACAATATTTGAATTGAAAATTCGTAATTTAGTTTTAATACTATATAACTTGCAATTCCATATTTTATTTAGACTTTTAAAAGCTGATGTTGCTTTGTCAATTTCTATCATATTTTTTTAAACATTTCCTGTGCAATCAAAATTGCTACCTAAATAGGTGAACTGCTCTGTTATTTTTATCATTTTAGATTCCAGTGTGATATCTGCATTACTTGCCATAGGTGCCTTCATTATATTTGTTCTTTCATAGCTTATCTGCAGTCCAACTATTGATGCTATCCTTGGCACTTAGGGCAGCAACAAATGCAGGCCATTCTTCTCTGTTCTTTGCTGCATCTGTATTGTGTTCTCGCCGTGATTCATGTATTTCAGATTTCAGTTTCTGTTCTCCTTTTCTCCTCCAGGTTGTTTTGGGTCTACACGCTTTGGTTTACCGTCTGCTATTCATCTCAGTGCAGTTTTCGGGACAGAGTTAGTCTCCATGAGTGTAGTCTCCAGAGTTTACTCCATCTCCAGATTTTCTTGTATCATCATCTGTTATTAACTCTTACCATACCGCAAGTATTACTGAGTTCTTCTTGTGTTCACACGCTATGAATTCAGGCATAGTCAAAGCTCCTGGTGTCACACATCTTACTAATTTTTGAGTGAAGGCCTGCTTTCCTTTTTATCATTTACCCCGCCATGCAGGCGTGCCTTCTCCGACTTGAGATGTACCGTGTTCATTTACCCCGCCATGCAGGCGTGCCTTCTCCGACTTGAGATGTACTGTGTTCATTTACCCCGCCATGCAGGCGTGCCTTCTCCGACTTGAGATGTACTGTGTTCTAACAGCAGCTGTTTTATTAAACAAGAATTATTATCCCTTAAAGGTATCGTGTTTATATTGTTTTCAACTGTTATTGCATATTTATCGTCCAAGTTACTAATTATATGTACATTTGTTTTACTATTTGTAACTGCAGTTAAAAATGTTGAAAATTGAGTATAAAAGCAAAGAAGTTCTCTCTGTGACTTTAACATATTTTTTTTTTAATTTAAGCTTATCTGGATAGTGTCACAACGAGTGAAACCAGTTACGGTTGAACGTATAAAAACTCTGAACATCCTCATTCTTTCGAATGAGAGCTGCTCGGATTTTGTTTAAGTTAGTTGCTTATTGGCTATATGAAAGCTCCCACCCTTTGGCGGCGATCAAGTGTGCACTGCGTTTTGTTCCTATTATTTAAAAAAAATGTATTCATCCCTCCTCAGAAGTTCCACAATGAGTGGACCCAGTCCTGTTAAACGTGCATACTCCGTGCGTCGCAATTATTACTAATGACAGCTGCTGCTTTAGCTGCTAAGGACGTATATATACGTTTTCCCATTCACTTCTAAAGACGCATTAACACGTCTGTTATTATCTCTCCCTGTGGGCTAAAGACGTGTTAACACGTTATACATTGCTACTGTCACTGCTATAGGCGTATATTCGCGTTTCTGACATAGAAACAAAGAGTAGCTAGTTTTAGCCCAGCCTTCGGAAAGTATGTAGCAGCGAAAGGGTTAAGGAGTGCTTGTTGTGCCATTTGACGCTTTATGAAGGTTGCCACTCTTTGGCAGTGAACATTGGGCACATCACTTTGGTCTTAGCTAAAGGACCGAGAAGTGACTAGTTCACATTTGTATGCCATTATAGTGGGTAATGGTATGGAATGAGTTAAATATCCAAGGTAAGAACGATTCCCAAGTGAAAGCATTTTCCAATCAAGCATTTCGTTACATGCTCACAGATGCATCAGGTATCATGAAGTGGTCCCTTCATATGAATCTTAATAAGATATGTTGCATTAATTTCAGTGGCGGCTCGCGATACTTTTTGTTTGTGGGGCCAGACTCAAATTTTCGAAGAAAATCATGGTTTTGGGTTAGGTTATATTTTAATTTATTAACTAATAAATACACGTTACATATTATTTTGGGGGCCCGGCCCAACTGACCCTTAATGACGAGACGCCACTGATTAATTTACAGGAGAGCAGCTTGTAAACCATATTCCAAATTGCAAGCTTCTGACGAACAAACTAGGCCTACTCTGTAGTCTTCAGGAGTACGAAAGGATAACCCTGCTGACCAAGGGGAGACTACCCAGGATGAAAATGGCTGATTTTGTTCCTGAAACTTACAAACTTGATGACAAAGCGGACAGAGACAAGTTCCTGCAAGAATATAAAGGTAAACATGTATAAACAGAAACTGAATGTCGTTACTGATCAAAGATTTGTCATAACTCAGCTGGTTTAAGGTCCTACCATACGGCTAATCAGATCTGACACAAGTCTACAGCATACATCAGTTTCTTTCGTTCGCTTGAAATATTGTCAGACAATATATTCAATGTTGTCTTTGTATAAACTTCACTGTCTTTTGTAGCTCACACAGAGGTCCATGTAGTTTTATGTCCAATGTTGTTTCGTTAGGCCAGTGAGTTTCCTCAGTATATCATATTCGGGCAGTCTTGAAGTATGTGCTCTGCAGTTTGATGTGCCTGTCCACATGTATGCCCTACATGTGGCTGAATTGCCAATCTTGAATTTTGTATATGTACAAAATGACTGCGGAGTCAATTATGCCCAGTTCTAAGGGCATACATCAGTATATGTACTACTAAAAATGTACTGGATTCTCTGCAGGGAGTTCATTCTTATTTTTCATGTGTGTTGGCCTATTCGCTCTGATATAACCATTAAAAGGCACAACCATATTAGGTTGAAAGAGGCGTGCCTTGGCTTAAAGAGGCTTTAATCCCTACATAACAAACAAACAAACAATGGAGTGATATTTTCTGTTTGTAAAATCTTACCAGTAGCCAATCTTGTTAAATTTGTGTCTTATTGGGCAATATGCATACACCCTCTATGATTGGACAATATGCATACACCCTTTGTGATTGGACAATATGCATACACCGTCTGTGATTGGGCAATATGCATACACCATCTGTGATTGGGCAATATGCATATACCCTCTGTGATTGGGCAATATGCAACACCTTCTGTGATTGGGCAATATGCATATACTATATTGTGATTGGATAATAGCACATCCTCCCAGATTGGGCAATATGCATATACCCTCTGTGATTGGACAATATGCACACACCTTCTGTGATTGGGCAATATGTATATACTATATGTGATTGGATAATATGCACACACCCTCCCAGATTGGACAATATGCACACACCCTCCCAGATTGGACAATATGCACACACCTTCCAGATTGGACAATATGCACACACCCTCTCAGATTGGACAATATGCATACACCCTCTCAGATTGGAAAGTTATCAGAATGATACTGACTAGACTAGTAGACCTGAGGATAGAGAACAAATATGAGCAGCTTTCTGATAACTAACAACCATTGTAGAGACTCAAGATGAGACTATTCTCTTGCAGTGGACATTTGAACATTTGTCTAGAGTATAGTAGAGCGTCTGTAACTTAAGCGGTAGTGAACTCAATCACAACCCAAGATTACCTGGTTCAAATGCCGCTGCTGGCAAGTTTGTAAGCAAATTATTTCCTTGGATTTTTACTAACGATAAAAATAGATCTTACCATTCAGAAAGCAATGGCAAACTACTGAAGTATAAGTGGTGCCTAGAAAATCGACGACTCGTTTACTGTTGTTGATGGTTAAGTCCTGTAAAGGATATGTCACAATTTTCATTTCAGAGGAGAGCTTGACATAATCATCAGACAATCTGGTGGCAGGGAATGAACATAGTGAACCCTACCTTGGCTGCTGTATCATTGAGCAGCACAGAAAACCCTCGTGTCCATCAGGGCTAGAGCAGTCCAATGCTGTACAGAGTGGATAGACAATCAAAAGACACCCTAGTTTTTGAATGCTATGTACACTGCAAGACTAACTCTGTCACAGTGGAACTGCACTGAGATGGACACCAGAGGGTAAACAAAAATGTGGAAGACCCAAAATGACCTGGAGGAGAACAGTAGAACAAGAACTGAAAGAAATGAATCATAGTTGGAACATAATACAGAGAATGGCTAAGAATAGAGAAGAATGGTCTGTATTTGTTGCTGTTCTCTAAGTGCCAGGAGCGTCACAGTTTAGCTAGAGAGAAACGTACACTACATAGCATTCTGCAAAGGTGCAAGTGAAGATGATTATTACTAAGTACATTACGTGAGAAACTAGAATATGATGTACATATCACTCATAATTATAGCGTGAACCTCCACTTTTTGTCTAAGCTGTATATAAGCAGAGATATTGCTGTTCTAATTTGAAAGCTCTTTTTTATTTGGAAGGGTTGCACTGCAAAAACGATATCTACAAAACCAATTGGGTTAGACATTGTTTGGAGGTTCATGCTATAATTATAGGTGATATGTACATCATTTGCTGGTTTGGCATTCTTTGCACTCCTTATGTGAAATCTATTCCCCAACGAAGGAGGGTTTAAAAAAATATATTTTCAAGAAAATTAATTATTTTTTAAATAAATAATTACAATGCATACACTAAACATTGTTTATCATCAAAAACAATGTCTTTTGCAACATGTGGCAAAATTATTTTTTTTTTCCCGATCCAAAAGCACTTGAGCTTTCAGCTCTTCGGCTCGGTGCCATGGATATCGTAACCCTTCGATTCGGTGCCACAAACACCGTAAATCTGGGGAACCTGTGGCTTTTCTGCCAGCCCGCGAAATTGAACCCGCACTTACAGAGGGCTATTCACCCATATTCCAACGCGCTACGAACTTGCTGGGCAGGCGGGCATGGCCAAATTATATATCAATATGTTTGTTTGTTTTTTGCTAGTAATTTTTCAAAAGACAACCCTTGTTCTGGGTGGGTCTCCCTCCTTTAAAGATTTCTCACTTATTCAAATAAGGAGAACTTCCGTTTGTTCTTCTTCTTCTTTGCGTTCGTTCTTTACGACCAATTTTAATCACTCTTTGTGGTATGTTTGATCTTTGCCAAGAACATGTATACGTTGCACATTGGTTTGGTAGGCCCCTAAACACATAGACTTCTACACGTTTAGGACATGTGCATCCGATTTCAGCCAATTCAGTTTGTTGAAGTCAGTTCATCACAACTTCTTTCTTGTTGCAACTTCAATTTGTTAGTCACATCTCTGTATGTTCTCTACTTGTTGCCACTTCCACAGAAGGAGAAACTTGGATATGTAAACCTACTAGCATGAATCAAGGAAAAGGCATCTTCTTGTTAAGAACAAGTGAAAAGATTAACCAACTGTTGTCTGAAAGAGAAGTCAAGAATTATTCCAAAGTAGTCTCTAGAATTCCCATGATGAGAATTATACAAAGGTATTTAAATATAAAACTAGTTTTTGTCTTCTTCTTCTTCACAATACAAATAGACATCACCATTCAGAAAACAATGGCAAACTACTGAATGTAAAAGTGGTGCCTAGAACATCGACAAACCTTTTACTGTTGTTGATGGCTAAGTCCTGTAATGGATATGCCACGATTTTCATTTCATAGTAGAGCTTGACATAATCATCAGACAATATGGTGACAGGAAATGAGCATAGTGAACCCTACCTTGGTTGCTGTAA
This sequence comes from Arion vulgaris, assembly GCA_020796225.1. Classification (NCBI taxonomy): domain Eukaryota; kingdom Metazoa; phylum Mollusca; class Gastropoda; order Stylommatophora; family Arionidae; genus Arion; species Arion vulgaris. Next base: position 63,438,085 of record CM036758.1, on the reverse strand, counting down.
CAGGGTGTCTCTCTTCTTCTTCTTCTCTCTCTATCTCTTTCTACATCTTATATGCCCTGCCATCTTGCATGGATGATCGTCATTCTCCAAAATTTTATTTTCTTATTATTGTTGATATCGCCGAAGTGGTTACCAAGTGGGCCTAAATTTGGGGTGTAAAGAATAGAATGTTACCTATCACGAATGTCGTATGAGGCGACTACAGAGGTTTGACTGAAATCGGATGCATGTGTCTGCTAGGGAATGCTAATCCGAAACAAACGCTTGCAGAAAACGGATGTACCAGGTCGTAAGGCGCATAACATGGTGCAACGACCCTCACAAAGAGGAATGAGATAACAGATTCTATGGTGCAATCTGCCTCGGAGATTTAGCCACGCAGTAAGAATGTCAGACTTACCATCACGATGGTAGTCTCAACTCAACAACTAGGCCTTAAGGCTCATAACATGGTGCAACGACCCCTCACAAAGAGGAATGGGATAACAGATTCTACGGTTGCCAATCTGCCTCAGAGATTTAGCCCCACAGTAAGAATGTCAGACCTACCATCACGAGGGTGGTCAAAACTTACTACAGGCAGAGGTCGGCACAAACGGGGAAGCAGACATCATAGAAATGTTATCATACAGAACTGCTCCCAGTATGCAGACTTGAGAAGAAAGATGTGGCCCACTTACACTAGCGTCCAAGATAAACTGTATGTCGTTACTGATAATCTGATGAAGACAGCTGCCTTTATTAGAGAAACCGAAATCCCAATCTAGTGGGAATGCAGAAGAAGAAGTTGATATGTTCTGTTGTTTATTTACTTCAATGCCATGAGATTAAACTGTCTAATATCTTCTTTTTTCCCATCTCATCCATTAATTTCTGCATGCTGCCGGGATCCACACTAGACTTCTGTTGTTGTTACATTCCAACAAAATGATACCCAGGGATAATTTCAAACATATTTATTGTCATTTCCTTTCAGATATATTAGCCATCCGATGCTGTTAGAGGAGCGGAAATTTGATATACGATCGTACATGTTCATAGCTAGTACAGTGCCCTTTCTGGTTCTCTATCACAAGGGCTATGCTAGGTTGTCATGCCACAAGTACGACCATGAAGACTCTAATCTCACAACACATCTCACCAATCAAGTATGTGGTGCATCTTGTTAACATTTGGGGGAGGGAAATTGATTGTCGTAAGGACTTTCAGTTCAGAAGTAGTTTTAATTCATCAAGAAAGTAGTCTCAACAAGTAGTCTGAACTAAATAACTAGTCTCTACTCAACATCTAGTCTCAACATGTAATCTCATCACATAGTCTCATCATGTAGTCTCAACAAGTAGTCTCTACTCCATAAGTAGTCTCAACCAAATAACTAGTCTCAACATGTAGTCTCAACATGTAGTCTCATCACATAATCTTAACAAATATTCTCAACTCATCATGTATGTAGTCTCAACAGGCAGTCTCAACTCAACAAGTAGTCTCAATAAGTAATCTGAACTCAATATGTAGTCTCAACAAATAATCTCAACTCAACAAATAGTCTCAACTCAACAAGTAGTCTCAACTCAATAAGAGTCTCAACTCAACAAGTAGTCTCAGCTCAATAAGTAGTCTCAGCAAGTAGTCTCAACTCAACAAGTAGTCTCACAGTAGTCTCAAGCTCAACAAATAGTCTCAACAAGTAGTCTCAATGCAACAAGTAGTCTCAACAAGTAGTCTCAACTCAGCAAGCATTCTCAACATGTAGTCTCAACTCAACAAGTAGAATAAGTACTGAAAGAATTGAATCATAGCTGTGGGGAGAGAGAGAGAGAATCATAGCTGTGGGGAGAGAGAGAGAGAGAGAGAATCATAGCTGTGGGGAGACAGAGAGAGAATCATAGCTGTGGGGAGAGAGAGAGAGAGAATCATAGCTGTGGGGAGAGAGAAGAGAGAGAGAGAATCATAGCTGTGGGGAGAGAGAGAGCAGAGAGAGAGAGAATCATAGCTGTGGGGAGAGAGAGAGCGAGAGAGAGAGAATCATAGCTGGGGGGAGAGAGAGAGAGATCATAGCTGTGGAGGAGAGAGAGAGAGAGAGAATCATAGCTGTGGGGAGAGAGAAGAGAGAGAGAAAATCATAGCTGTGGGGGAGAGAGAGAGAGAGAATCATAGCTGTGGGGAGAGAGAGAGCGAGGAGAGAGAGAGAATCATAGCTGTGGGGAGACAGAGAGAGAATCATAGCTGTGGGGAGAGAGAGAGCGAGAGAGAGAGAGAATCATAGCTGTGGGGAGAGAGAGAGCGAGAGAGAGAGAGAGAGAATCATAGCTGTAACACAATACAAAGGATGACCAAAAATAGATAGAATGGTGTGCATTTGTTGCTGCTCTAAGTGTCAGGGGCATCACATGCTAGAGAGAGATTTATCTAGTTTCTTATTGAGGTTGAGTCGGCCTGAGAGCTGTTATGGTTGAGAAAAAACCCACTACAACTGAAATGTGATCCTGGTTTAAAAAGGGTTTAAAAGCCGAAGGATTGACTTCATTGCACCGGGTTTTACTCCATACGGCTCGGTCCCTCTCCGCAGAAATGGCACGCCACCTGCCGAGTATTGCACAAAGCACGAACTCCGTAGCTTCAGCAACATTCCTAGGGGTCTCTGGAAAAACTGCACTCGTGAACAGAACGGCGCGGTTCGGACTCGAACCCACGACCTTCGACTCACAAGGCAAAGGGCTTAACCACTTAGCCACAGAGACCCACAGTGATCCTGGTGCTACATGTCTATGAAGTAAGTATACTAAGAATATTGTTATTTCTGATCCTCTCTTCATCATCATCATCAGGTGCTGTCTCCGCATTGAAGGTTGGCTGAAATGAATCTCCAGCATCCTCTGTCTTTTGCCCTGGTACACTCTGCCAGACTGTATCCTGTCCATTTCTTTAAACTTCCCTCCCACTTATCTCTCGCTCTTGCTCTTCAACTTTCCCCTCTAGTAAAGATTTTATCAAGGTGTCATGCCTTTTATGTGCCCAAAATACTTTACTTGTCTGAATTTTATTTCTCTTAATAGTTGATTCTTCATGCCTAGTTTTCCTAAAACTTGTTTATTTGTCTGTTTCTCTGTCCATGAAACACTGCCTATTCTTCTATATATCCACATCTCAAATACATCAATTCTGTCTTCTAACTGCTTGTTCATTGTCCATGTTTCTGAGCCCATACATTAATATAGGGTATATATAGCATTTGATCATTCTCATTTTTAACCTTGTAGGAGTAGCCCCAGGGGCAGCCAGCGGATGACAAGTAATTCGGTTTATAGAATACATAAATAACTTAGTAGACTATGTGTTGCACTCTCTAAACAGAAGGGCAACACATGACAACAAGACATCTACGTAGGAAAAACCAAATGACGTAAAAAAGAGTGACAGCTTAGGAATGGAGGTGGAAGGAGAGGACAATAACACTGAACACAAACAGACGTGGTTGTATGATTTCTGCAATAAAAGCTGTAATATGAAGCCTCAAAGAATAGTCTGTCTTTTATAAATCGTCATGTGGTTGACAGTACAATGTGTACAAACCTTCAAGTCATATGTTCTCATACAACTCAGTGATGTGATCAATCATCATGTCATCATAGACGTTTACAATGTATTGACGTTTGCCGGTTGTCAACTAGCCAATGTCATGAGCATCGCCTACCGATATCCCAGTCATAAACATCATTATTAAAGACAAGTAGTTACCAGCGATCATCAACAAACCCACAGCAGACATCTCAACAACCTGTTTGTAATTTGTTTAAACTTCTTAGCTCCTCTCATAGACCCATAAAAAGTGTAGACTTAATACAATGTCAGTGTCTGAACTCAATCATAATGATTAGTTTTAAATTCCTGATAAAAAAGGTAAGTTCTTTAGTTTGCGCAGCTGAACATGGGAGTTTCAGAAATAAATAGAGAACAGCACACACATTTATTCATTGTGATGCTAGTCCCATCAATTAATCTTATGTATGGAGACTGCAGTAAAACTAATCTTGCGTCTTTGCTTCAGTAAAATTGGCAGTTTTGTTTTTTATTTTATTTATACAAATTCAAATTTTATATATATATATATATATATTTCTCTCATACGTTATCGTTACAGAGGACCTGCAAGTAATTTCTCCATACCGCACTGTCCTGGGCAACTCACTCAATTTCTTCCATGGAATCGAGTCTAATATTTCTCGTCTCTCTCAGCAAAGTTCGTTTCAAGGTTTCCTAGGCGTCCTTTCTTTCATGACCCTTTGCCTCCCTTTTTCAATGCTTGTTTTGTGATGCTTTGATCATTTCTTCTCAAGGTAAGCTCAACATATCTCTATCTTCTCTCTATAACAGTTGTTACTAGTGGTTGACCAGACATTTCTCTGATTTCATCACTTCTCCTGAAATCGTCCCATTTTATATTCATTATTTTTCGCAGATATCTATTTTCAAATGCATTCAACTTTCTTTCTATATCTTTAGTCATTTTCCAACTCTCGCTGGCATATGTTAGGATTGATACAACATTTGAATTGAAAATTCATAGTTTTAAAATTATACAACTTGCAGTTCAATACATTTTTAGACTTTTAAAGGCTGATGTTGCTTTAACAATTCGTAACATAATTTATTTTTAAATGTTTCCAGTGCAATCAAAATTGTTACTCAAATCGGTGAACATCTGTTGTTTTTATCATTTTAGATTCTAGGGTGATATCTAAATATGGCTACTGTATTAATTTTACTTGTTTCTTCCTTCAGTTTGTTCAGAAGAAAGATCCATCTTACAAAGACAATAAAGAAGACACAGCATGGACGATGGACAAACTCAATGACTACATCAACAATTATGTGGCCCCAGTGAAAGGACTGGAAACTGACTGGGTCTATGGTACATTAACAGTAAGTATTAAATATTTTCATGTGAAATCTGTGTGCTGTATGGCTCAGAAAGTGGTGAGTCACCAAGTTAAATACAAATAAGATTCAGACCTTTGTCAATGGATATCTTCTGTGGATTCTCAGACTGAGATGGTATGATAGAGTTGCAAACATAGACCTGTGGATAAGAATCGGACAGGAACCCATGATGACCCAGGTGAAGAGAAGAAAATGGTGATGGGTTGGACATACCCTACGAAAGACACAGTCAAGTGTCAATAGACAAGCACTTGAGTGGAACCCACAAGGAAAACGGAAAAGAGGACGTCCTAAACAGACCTGGAGACGAAGTCTTCTTGACGAACTGAAGAGTGTTCAACTGTCCTGGGAGACCATAAAGAGAACAGAGAGCGAGAATAGTGACGAACAACTGTTAAGGCCTTATGCTTTACGAGGAGCGGAGAGGAATAAGGAGGTAGATGAAATATTTTCATCATCTTCTAAATTACATCTAGGGCCTTTGTCGGTGCTACAGAGTTTGTGTACTGCTGCTGAGATCTTCATGTGTAAGAAAGAGATTGAAGCACACATGGTTACTCATTTTAAGATGCAAACACGTCACCATGAACACAAAAGAGCAATGTTCAACACAATCTTTCTCCCCACATTATGTTACCAGTGCCAAACCTGGACGCTGACAACAAACGATAGAAGAAAACTAGTCACAACAGAGATGAAGTGTTTGCGCAGAATGTTGGGTGTAACAAGAAGAGACCGGTTGAGAAATGAAGACATCAGGAAAAAGTGGGTACAACATCAGTACTAGACTTCATCAAGAAACAACAAATTAAATGGTTCGGTCACGTAAGCAGATTACCATCAGACAGTGCACCCCAAAGAGCAATGCTGCTCCGATACAATGGTACAAAGCAAAAGGCGGTCAGCAAGATGGACCTCAGAATAACAGAGGTGCGAAGAGACTATCTGAACTCATACTAGGCCGTTTTAGAAATCTCTTCCTGACCTGGCTATGTAGGCATACAGTTCGAGAAAGAGAAGAAGAAGATGGTTACTCATCAAAGTGCAATGATGATGGCCCTATCAATCAATCAATCTATTAATCAATTAATGTTCATCTCTAAACTTGTTCCAGGTAGAAACTAAATGCCATTGTTGTGTAGACATATGCTATCCACAGTTTTCATCTTGCACCAAGGTACTCCACTTGTTTCCTGTGCAGAGCAATCAAGACAATTTTATCCAATGATATTTAGTTTCAGTACAGGGAGATCCGGCGTGATGCTGATCACATCACCCATCGTGTGCCGACGGTCAATGAAAAATACAGGCCTAACACTGTATTGACCTATATACCACGAGGTATGAGAGGGTTCCTTAACTTAACAGGGAGATCAAGTACCTAGTCCTGCTGGGAACGGATGGTAAAACTTAAGTCCTGTGTTCAAGTTGAGCTTGTAAAAAATTATTGGCAGTTGGGAAATCAATACAAGCTGACTGCAAAACTGCTTTCCTGGAAAAATTAATTAAATAATTTAAAATAAAATTCTAACATAATTTACACTATTCTCAAAATCACAATTTTGTGGCCTTTGCCAGTGCTATGGAGTTTGGGCTCTATCTATGGTATATTACCAGCAAGTATCATAAGTAATATATATAATTATATATAATTATATGTTCTGTGAACTTTCGGAGAGAGGAAGAGGCACCAGGGCAGACCACTGCTCAGATATAAAGATGTCTGCAAAGCCTCAATGAAAAATTTTTCTATAGGTCCCAGCACATGGGAGGAACTAGCTGATCACAGAGTTGTGTAGAAAGCCAAATTCGAAAGGGTGCAGAGTCTTTGAGAAGAGACTTATGTACGAGCTGAACGACAAGAGAGAAAAGCGAAAACTCAGAAGTTGTCACAGTAAAACACTTGCCAATTGACCGTCTGTAAAGATAAAAAGGCCATAATATATATATATATATAAAATAAAATTTTTAGACCGCTGTTTTAAATTTTCCTGTCTTGATTTCCTATATGGTGGATATTGTGTATTGGTATTGACTCAAAGTTAGCCCTGTGCTTAGCAACTCATTGTTTTGTCTTCTATGGTTGAAAAGTCGAGGTGGCAACATATCACCCTGCATAGCATATCTTTATTGCATCCAAGTATGGTGCAAATAGCTGCTAACGTTTATCCAGATCTGCAAAGAACTCAGTAGACACTTCTGCCTAATATTGTGAAAAGACAGTCTATATTTTTTCATCCTTTTTAGTGGTTATCTGTTTGTGGAGTATCTGGCCGAATGGATTAGTGCTCAGGCTCCTATTCAGGAGAGAGCCGCGTAGCGTAGTTGTTAGTGAACTCGCTTCTCAAGGCTGGTGATCTGGGTTCAACTCCCGCAGTGTGCGTGGAATTTTTCCCGACCGCAACGGCTCTCAGGTCGACCCAGCCTCAAGTGGGTACCAGACATGCTCTGGGAAAGTAAAGGCGGCCGACGTGATGCTGACCACATCACCCATCGTGTGCTGACGGTCAATGAAAAATACAGGCCTCACTGTATTGCCCTATATACCACAAGGTATGAAAGGGTTCCTTTACTTTACTTTACACCTATTCAGGAGACCAAAGTTCAATCCCCGTTGAGGCCAAGGAGTGTTTTTTGTTGGGGGCATATAGAAAAATCTTAACCTTCAAAACAGTTTTTCAGCGACTGCACTAGCTATGTGGCCATTAAATTCCACATGCACATGTCCCTCCTCTCCTATGCTGCCCTAACAAGCAGTAAAGACAGGTTTTTTTGTGGTTTAAAAAATCTTTTGTCCCTTTGTCTCTCTTCTTTGTCTCTCTTCTTTTTCTTCTCTTCCATCATTTACTTTTATATAGGGAGGGGGATGTGGTGACCTTGTGCTAATGCACTATGTAAGCTGTTATTCATTTTCTTAAGGCTGTTCCTGATGCTGTCACTTCATCTTTGGTGTGGTCTTCATCTTGCTATGTACTAGTTATACTTTTTATGTGTGACCCTCTGTGGTAGACGATATCAGGGTATTCTTGTCAGGTGTCCAAACCATTTAATCTGTTGTTCTTTTATGAATTGCATGACTGGTTTCACATCCAGTCTTCTTCTGGTTTCATATATGCTAATGCACTATGTAAGCTGTTATTCATTTTCTTAAGGCTGTTCCTGATGCTGTCACTTCATCTTTGGTGTGGTCTTCATCTTGCTATGTACTAGTTATACTTTTATGTGTGACCTCTGTGGTAGACGATATCAGGTATTCTTGTCAGGTGTCCAAACCATTTAATCTGTTGTTCTTTTATGAATTGCATGACTGGTTTCACATCCAGTCTTCTTCTGGTTTCATCATTTCTAATTTTGTCTTTAAGACCATGTTAATAAATACCCATAAAAAGACATGACACCACGATAAAACATTTACTAGAAGGGAAAGTTGAGGGGGAAGAGCAAGAGGAAGACCGAGAGATAAGTGGGAGGGAAACTTTAAGAAAAGGACAAGTCTGGCAGTGTGCAACACCAAGGCGAAAGACAGAGGATTCTGGAGATTCATTGCAGCCAACCTTCGATGTGGAGACGGCACCTGATGGTGATGAAATAAATACCTCTTCCTCAGAAACTGCATTTAGATTTTGAACACTATGATTTATTCTATTTCTTCTAGAAACAGATGCAGAGGATAACCCTTCACTGTTTCAACAGTGTGAAGCACAAACTCCAATGTAAGATGGGCTACTTTGACTTGTATGGCATGGATTTCATGGTGGATTCAAACATGAAGGTAGGTTTTCTTATTCAGAAGTTTTCATTTGTATGTAGGTTTCTATTCAGAAGTTTTCGTTTGTATGTAGGTTTCTATTCAGAAGGTTTCAGTTTGGAATATCTTCATTGCACTCGGACATGTCCATAGGTGCTCCGATCTCCTTCGCAATATCTCCAACAGCGTCCAGCGACTGACCGTACCAGTTCTATTTTGATTGAGGAGCCAACTCGTATACCTGTCGTACCGTTCTTTCTTGCCACACCAATCTTCAAACCCAGTTCTCAATCTAGTAGTTGACTTGGATTGGTTTAGATGAAGGTCTTCTCTGTGGCCACGCTCTATGAAGGCGTTCACGATGTCAGCTCTGTCCATTGGCTGGCCCTCTGATATAGCGGCAGAGCCAGCCAGTCTGTCTGCTCTCTCGTTGCCAGAAGTTTTCATTTGTGTGTAGGTTGGTATAAGCTATAAAGAAATATATCCTAGTGAAAAGAAAGCATCTAGCCCAATAGATTAGTACGCGGCTCCTGTACAGGAGATCTGTGTTCAATTCACGGTACGGCTAACAACTTTTTTTCTGTTGTGGACATAAATTAACAATCCTAGCCTGAACAGTTTCACTGCGACTGTACTAGCCATGTGGCCATTAATTCTTTCCACGCCTATTTATTTCCTCAATTTTTAAGCAGTTAATTCAAGGAAGTAAAAAAAAAAAAATTTTTTAATTACGATCCCAACTACTCGTCAATAAATAAACATATATATATTATTATATACTAAATTGAATAAAACTGGACAACTCAATAGAATAACAAGGTTAAAAAGTACTATAAGTAAAATAGTAGAAGTAAAACTAGAAAGACTTCTTATATTGGAAGCAACACTATGACGCAGTGTGCGGCTTAAAGCGTGCAACGGACTTCCGTCGTGGCGCAGTGAGCAGCTTAAAGCGTGGAAAGAGTTAAATTCCTCAGGCTTTCGTCCCACCAGAGATGACCTCCAGACAACAGTCTTCATCATAAAAATCTGTCTAACCATCAAAATAGCGATCGCAAAGAAGACTAACAAGTGTTTATTCTGCAAACTTTACACCAAATCATTGTAGAAGAATGCTTATAAATTTTATATTGTTTTAAATCTTCAGGTTTGGTTGATTGAAATAAATGCCAACCCTGCCCTCCATGTAAACTGCCAAGCTCTGAGAGAAGCAATACCGTCTGTTGTAGAAGATGCTTTATGTATGTATGCATTTATATTTTTTAAATACTTTATATGGTTTTGTGTGCTTTCTTTATCTGCAACTTTTGTGTGAAATGTTCAATTTTGTTTTTCATAAGTGCAAAAGATACAAAACACAAACTTATGCAGTTTTACAAGGAACCACAGCAGATAAAGTCAACAATTCAACCAAAAGTTCTTCATCAAGCAGATGGTGTATGAAAAAATGAACAGTAAATTTGGTTCATGACAAAACAAAACATAAAATTTTGGGAGAATTTAACTAGTGTTTTTTTTAATAGATGAATTTAATTGCTCATTTTGTGTGTGCTAAGTGCATCATTAAAAATAAAATAACTGTCTTTACTACATGTGTAATACCGCTTTTAGGGGAGTTTAGGACAGGGAACATGAGTCCGAAAAATTTAATGGCCGCCTGGCTAGTGCAGTCACAACAAAACTGCTGAGGTTAGGATTTTATCTTTATGCCCCGACAAATAAAACTCATTGACCTTACCAGGGATCAAACTCAGTTCTCCTGAATGAAAGCCTGCGCTCTGACTTTTAATTGTATATATGCTAGAATCTATATATGTTTGATAGAACACTGCAAGATTTTGTGCAATTTTACTCAATTCTGTGAGTCTATGGTTATTTATTGGTGGAAAATATTCATAATATTGATATTTCTTATTGTTAAACTTAACTTGTTGCATAATATAACTTCGATTTCGCATTTTGTGTTGATTTTAAAATGAATTCATATATATACACCAGTACTGGAATGCGAGGTCACATGGTGTAGTTGTGGTCTGATTTTCCATAATTCTTACCTGACTCCGAAGGCCCATAAGTTTATAGTTGGCTCTGGACAAACATACACAAAAAAAACTGCCTCATTTCTAAGTTTTTGTATCTTTCACCATTCATTTTTGCACATATTCTCTTTATATTCTAGTTGCATTTATGTTTCGATATTCAGGGCCATGCTGCTGTGCTCTGATACAAAGATGCGGCTGCATCAGGCAGGACCATAAGGAGGGTGGCACGCCCATCTGCCCAGCGTGTTCGTAGCGCGTTGGACTACGGGTGACTATCCTCTGTGTGTGCGGGTTCAATTCCGCGGGATGGCAGAAAAAGCCACAATTCCCCAGATTTACGGTGTTCGTGGCACCGAACCGAAGGTTATGATGTCCATGGCACCAAGCCAAAGAGCTGAAAAGCTCAAGTGCTTCTGGATCTGGGAAAAAAAAAAAAAAGGAGGGTGGCATATGCAGCAAAATCACAATTGAAGATTATCTTAAAGAAAAAGCATTTAAGGGCGAATTTCGAAAACTTGCATCATACTGAGAAAATATATCGCACAGCCCTGTCAATATTCAAGTGCATTGTTCATTCTGGGGGTCACCTGATAACAAAGTTGATCATGTTTTGCACTAGTGACCACAGGCCATGGAAATTCTGGGGTTCCAGACCAACTTGGGCTAAAGATTTTCTGTGTACACACGATGCACAATTGAATTACAGACAATCCAGATCCTTCACTTGGGGATCTAAATTACAAGTACCATTGAAGTCAGAGTAAGGCTCACCTGAATGGTGATGGACACTGTTGATAAGGAAAGAAAGCCTTTATGCAAAAATGTGCTATGACTATGCCTGAATTTATATTGAGCAAATGAAAAAAAATTACTCATTCTTAAAGTATTTGATAGAAAGAGGAGTAGGGAAGACCTAGAAATACCTGGAGAAGAGAGCTGGAGACTAATATTAAAATGACAGGTCAAGATGTGGAAAGAGTTGGAAGGAATGACAAGAGAGAGGAAGAAGTTTGTTGAACACCTGTGCTCCATTGTGAGTTGAAAAGTGAAGAGGAAGAACAAGTAAGTATTGATATGCTGTAAATTTAAGACAGAGGATGCTGAGATTCATTGCAGCCAACCTTCGATGTGGAGACGGCACCTGATGATGATGAAATTTGTATAATTACTTGAATCTTTTCTGCGCCGAGTGATTACAGGGGCCCAAATTTGGGGTGTAAAGAATAGAATCACTGTTACCTGCCACTCTTATCGTAAAAGGCGATTAAGGAGGTTAGGCTGAAATCGGATGCACATGTCCTAAACGTGTAGAAGTCTATGCGTTTAGGGTCTACCAAACCAATGTGCAACGTATACACATTCTTGGCAAAGATCAAACATATCACAAAGAGTGATTAAAATTGGTCGTAAGAACGAACGCAAAGAAGAAGAAGAATCTTTTCTTATTATACTCACATTATTATTATTTTTGTTCACTTCCATCTCTATTTCTAGTTTTAAACCATCACAATCTGTAATTCTCAGCCTTTTTTATGTCTGGTTCATTTACAATGTTTTCAGATCTTGCTATAGAATGCTTTGAAAAGAGCTGCAGAGGTCAACCATTGATGCCATTGAACTCACTTGGTGGTTATTCAGTTCTTTACTGTGGTTCTAACCCAAATGCAGTGACCCATCGACAGATCCGAAGTGTTTCACCTTTCAAGGACATTACAATTTGGAGCAGGCCATCAGGTCGACACTTTTTGTGGTTACTCTCATTATATACCAAAATATTTATATCCATAGTATGGCTTTTATGTGCAGGACCTATGGTATTTCCTTTGGTTAAGTATTCCACAGTATCTCATGAAAGCTTTACTGAAGAGTAGTCATTGAATTTTGTGCTTCTATTTATGCACTCAAGAAACTTGTAATAGTTTTATAAATATTCATTGCTAAACTTGTTAAAGAATTTTCAAGTAAATTTTTCAAAAGTGTGCAATTTTTTATACAAAAGAAGATAGTTTTTATAATTTTTCTTGGTTTAATTAATTATAGAGAATATTCTTTTCGTATCTTTATATTTTGTTGTAAACGAGAACATCCCTAGATGAGAAGTGGTTTATATTTTTAATAACATATTTTTTACATTATTGAGATATAATAGAATGATGGAACAGTTCAAGTCTCCTGAGTGCAGATTTTTGTTCTCATTAGTAAAGTAGTACATTTTTAGATTGTGAAAATAGAAAGTAACTTTGAGTAAGTGTATTGCATATCTTATTGGCTGAAGTTATGTATAATATGTATAACCCTTTCGCTCCATAATTTTGGATGCTCTCGGACACAGGCATATTGCGATGTGTACTGAATTAGACAGAATGTCGGCTTTGAGACATCTTAAAAAATGCCTCAAGCCAGTGTATCGACTTAGAAGGGTGAAGGGGTTAATCTGTCTAAATAATTAATTTTTTTGAACTGAAAATTATGTTTAGTTTTCTAAACGTTAATTTCTACAGACTGCGATTATGTTTAGTTTTCTAAACAGTTAATTTCTAATAACTGAAATTATGTTTAGTTTTCTAAACTGTTAATTTCTATTAACTGAAATTATGTTTAGTTTTCTAAACTGTTAATTTCTATTAACTGAAATTATGTTTAGTTTTCTAAACTTAATTTCTATTAACTGAAATTATGTTTAGTTTTCTGAACCGTTAATTTCTATTAACTGAAATTATGTTTAGTTTTCTAAACTGTTAATTTCTACAGACTGAAATTATGTTTCGTTTTCTAAACCGTTAATTTCTATTAACTGAAATTATGTTTAGTTTTCTAAACTGTTAATTTTTATTAACTGAAATTATGTTTAGTTTTCTAAACTGTTAATTTCTTCAAACTGCAATTATGTTTAGTTTTCTAAACAGTTAATTTCTATTAATGAAATTATGTTTAGTTTTCTAAACTGTTAATTTCTATTAACTGAAATTATGTTTAGTTTTCTAAACTGTTAATTTCTATTAACTGAAATTATGTTTAGTTTTCTAAACTGTTAATTTCTATTAACTGAAATTATGTTTAGTTTTCTAAACTGTTAATTTCTATTAACTGAAATTATGTTTAGTTTTCTAAACCGTTAATTTCTATTAACTGAAATTATGTTTAGTTTTCTAAACTGTTAATTTCTTCAAACTGCAATTATTTTTAGTTTTCTAAACCGTTAATTTCTACAGACTGAAATTATGTTTAGTTTTCTAAACAGTTAATTTCTACAGACTGCAATTATGTTTACTAAACAGTTAATTTCTATTGTCTGAAATTATATGTTTAGTTTTTCTAAACAATTGTAATGCTTTAAATTTGACAATTATTACAATTAATCAGATTTTTTCTGAGCTAAAATGTACTGCAATATTCATAACCAAGTTATAGGAGGTTCTTTCCTACACTGCGGAGATTGGTATAATATTTAATATACATCAGTTTTGAGAGTTTATTGGCAGAAGTGAAGGCAGCTAAAGTGCTTCTAGCCAGCATTAAGTCATTTGAATAGATTGTGAGATGTTCATTGTCTACGCTCAGATTCAGTTTGGAGCTAAAGTGTTGTTGTATCTTTAAAATGGACAATTGTGGGTTGTTTTTACAAATTCAAGGTGCATGCCTTTTATTTCTTGACTCAAGTTAGTAGTTTTACTAGCTCTCGATGTGGACAATCTCGAAACAGACATTCCTGAAATAGACATTCCCGAAATATGTATTCTGAAAATAGATATTCTATAAATAGAAGCTCATGAAATAGACACTCTCGAAATAGACACTCTCAAATAGACACTTCAAATAGACACTTGAAGTAGACAAAGTAGTCACTCAAAATTGATATTCTCAAAACTGACTTTCAAAATAGACACTCTCAAAGAAGTCACTTTTGGAATATACGCTTTTGAGACAGACTTTCGAAAATTAGTGGAATGGGCACTCTTGAATTTGACACTAAAAAAGACATTATAATAATAAATATTTTGAAAATAGATACTTTTGAAATAGACATTCTTGAAATAGTCGCTTACAAGATATGGACTCTTAAAGTAGACTCAAAAGAGACACTCTCAAAGTAGGCACTTTCAAATTAGACACTCTTGAAGTATTTCAGCCAAACCTCTTTAGTCGCCTCTTACGACATGTGTGGCAGGTAATAGTGGTTCTATTCTTGACACCCCAACTTTGGGCCTCGGTAACCACTCCGCGGTTCTAAAGTGTTTATTTAATTAGGCCTTCAAAATGTGTTTTTTAATATTGTTTATTAGGTAAAAATGTAATTTCTATCTATCATCTACCTACCTACCTACCTGCCAGCCTACCTACCTACCTATCTATCTAACATCTATCTATCTATCTATCTATCTATCTATCTATCTATCTATCTATCTATCTATCTATCTATCTATCTATCTATCTACTTACCCACCTACCTACCACCTACTTACCTACCTCCACCTACCTACTTACCTACTTACCTACCACTTACTTACCTACGTACATTTCACCTACCTTCTACCACCTACTTACCTACCATCTATCTATCTATCTATCTATCTAACTATCTATCTATCTATCTATCTATCTATCTATCTATCTATCTATCTGTCTGTCTCTGTCTGTCTGTCTGCTTATATCTGTCTGTCTGTCTCTCTCTTCCTTCTTTGTGTGACACATAAGACTTCCACAAGAGATTTCCATTGTTGCCTTCTACCAGATTTTTCTAATTATTTCCCACAATCCAGCCACAATATTTCAACACTTCATTCTTTGTTTTCTCAATGTAATTCAAGCAAGTTTCTGTCCCAACTTTCTTTCTTATGCTGATGTCTCTGTTATTTTTCAGGTGTTGTTTCTAACTTTTCATAGACATCGCATATTGTTTACTTAACACGTGATAATTGACTTTATTTTTATTATGATTAGCCGAGGTGTGTTTTAGCTAATATCCGAAAAAACACCGTTAAATATTGTTGTAAAAAAACTGATTTTCTTTTATAAACTTCATGAAATATATAAACACATATGTGTTCTTTTCTTTTCTTGCAATCTGAAAACAGCATACAGCAGCTTCTGCTTATTTTTGGCCAATCAGTCTTATTTGTAGCAATCATGATTTAACAAAGAAATTATTTGTCAGTTTGAAGAAAAAAAATGCAACTCAATTTGAACTTGATATTTTACTTACATATAGGTAGGACTTTTCCTAAAAGGTGTCTATATTCAAAATTGAGGTCCACTTGCTGCTTACCCCAGATTGATTCTTTACGTAAGCTTTACAATTATTTCTGTCAAATATCTTTTATTTGTTGATACAGTTGATGACAGTAATCCTGCAAGCTAATAAACTACTGGGAGTGGGGTGGATAGAATACTTGTAATAGGATCACTTAGATAGAAAGAAGCTTAGTAATTAGGTTTCCTTTTTACATCATCAAATTAATTTTTATTATCATTTTTTGTTGTCTGCATACAATTTGTAAAATATTCAGCTCGATATTAGTTTACTAAACAATCACTTATTTTAGAACAATTGGGTTTTTTTTCAAAATTTACTTTAGGTGAACATCCATAACAAAAATGTGTTGTTTTTAAAAACTCTTAACTCCTTCCGTATGCAGTTATTTCCTCAGTTTTACCAGTTAATTCAAGGGAGGCAAAATTATTTTTTTAAAAAACTCATTAATAAATAACATATATATATATATATATATATATATTATATATATATATATATATATATATATATATATCTTATTATATACTAATTTGAAGAAAACTGAAATTTTTAGAATAACAAGTTAAAAAAGTAGTGAGTAAAATAGAAGTAAAACTAGAAAGACTTGGATATGGGAAACAACTTGAATGGCGCAGTGTACTACAATAGGAGTTCAGCAGAATTTCCCTGTGGTGCAGTGTGCAGCAATTGGCATGGAAAGAGTTAAAATACAATAATATTTTTTGTCAACCTCAATGAAATCATTTAATTTAATGTTTCATCAACATCTAAGCGTTCAATTATGTGACTGAACATTTTCTTGTCATTTTTAGATGTAGAATCAAGCATTTTATTGCAAATTTAACAAGTACATATATATATATATATTTTCAATTTTAGAAGCAAGATATTTGTGTATTTTAAACCTCGAGTAAAAATTTTATTTAATAATTTATGAATGAATAGTTTAGAAAATTAACAAATAGTATTCAACATTTTTCATTTCTTCTTTTTAAGTAGTAGACAATGATAAAATTACTATAGTAGTACACAATGATAAAATTACTATAGTAGTACACAATGATAAAATTACTATAGCAGTACAATGATAAAATTATATAGTAGTACAATGATAAAATTACTATATAGCATGATAATTACTATGCAGTACACAATGATAAAATTATTATAGTAGTACACAATGATAAAATTACTATAGCAGTACACAATGATAAAATTACTATAGTGTCACAATGATAAAATTGCTATAGCAGTACACAATGATAAAATTACTATAGTGGTACACAATGATAAAATTACTATAGCGGTACACAATGATAAAATTACTATAGCAGTACACAGTGATAAAATTACTATAGCAGTACACAGTGATAAAATTACTATAGCAGTACACAATGATAAAATTACTATAGCAGTACACAATGATAAAATTACTATAGCAGTACACAGTGATAAAATTACTATAGCAGTACACAATGATAAAATTACTATCTGTGGAGAATAAGATGTAAAATAATAGAGTATAAACAATAATATGTAACACAAGAAGAAAGAAAGTGGTATATAAGAAGCAATATTTGTATATATACGTATCTATAGGAAACCATGTAAGTAAAAAAAAATGAGAACAAAAAATGTAAATAATTTTGATTTCTTTGTCTGTGATGTTATATAAGGATAGAATATCTTCAAGTGCATAATTCAAGATTTTTAAACACATTTGTTTAACATGAAAACAGATTTCGAAAAATTGCCCTACCAAAAAAAAGTACAAGACTCACCAGCTAAGTTCTCTAGAATTTGTTTGTTTACTAATGATATGAATGTTGTTCTAGCAGTTTTAATCTTATTTTTTCGGATATTAGCTTTAACAGCAGATGTAAGATCTAGGGGTCTCTGTGGCAAAGTGGTTAAAATGTTTGTCTGGCATTCTGAAGGTTGTAGGTTCAAATCTGGGCAGAGTCACTAGTGCAATTTTTTCATGAGATCCGTAGGATTGTTGCTGAAGGTACAGAGTTTGTACTTTGCGCAACACTCTCGGCAGGTGGTGTGTCATTTTTGCAGAGACAGACAGAGCCATATGGGAAACCTGGTGCAATGATGTCAATCCTTTGCTGTTAGACCCTTTTTTAAAAAACAGATTCAAGATGAAAGGCAACATATTAATTTTGTTGTCTATTTGGACTACTTTGTTTTTTCTTTAATAAAAGTTCGATAAATTTGTATATTTTATCTAGCAAAGATTCGAATAATCTCATCTAGGATTCATATATCATACAAATGGTAGTGCATCCTCCAGGGAAATGTTTTGCCTCTTTTAGGGAAATAAATAATATAACTTATGCACCCTACCAAGCATGGGTAAAAGGCAACTAACAAGAATATTGCATGGAGCTGTCACTTAAGAGCAAGTGATAGCTTTGCTAAAGGCCTTCTTTTTTTCAAGAAGATCAAATGCAATTGTGGCTACAATCTTTATGGAAGCAAAATAGAAAGGACGAAAATGTAGCTCTTGAGGTAAAGTAAAGAAAAGTAAAGGAACCCTTTCATACCTCGTGGTATATAGGGCAATACAGTGTTAGGCCTGTATTTTCATTGACCGTCGGCACACGATGGGTGATGTGGTCAGTATCACGCCGGCGCCTTTACTTTCTCAGAGCATGTCTGGTACCCAGTTGAGGCTGGGTCGACCTGAGACCGTCGCGTCGGGAAAATTCCACGCCTTGCGGAGCTGAACCCAGACCACCATCCTTGAGAAGCGAGTTCACTAACAACTACGCTACAGGGGCTCTCGCTCTTGAGGTAGAGAGTAACAAATCTCATGACATTTACATTTCAAATCATCATCAGAGCTACTGTTTAAGTGCTCTGATGCTGGCACTTTTGAAAGGTACTGAGTTCCTATGGATGAAAGGAAACCCTTAATGCAGAGGCATTGATTCTAATCAGTTTTACGTATGTACTAAGTAAATGACAATGAACATACTTAAACAAAGTCACCCCTTAACTTAGAGCCGCTGTAGCGTAGTTGTTAGTGAACTTGCTTCGCAAGGCTGGTGGTCTGGGTTCAGCTCCCACAATGCGCGGGAATTTTTCCGACCACGACGCTCTCAGGTCGACCCAGCCTCAACTGGGTACCAGACATGCTCTGGGAAAGTAAAGGCGGGCGGTGTGATGCTGACCACATCACCCATCGTGTGCCGACGGTCAATGAAAATACAGGCCTAACACTGTATTGACCTATATACCACGAGGTATGAAAGGGTTCCTTTACCTCCTTTACTTTTACCCCTTAACTTACTAAATTTTGTATTATATAATTGGTAAAGTATCCACACAATAATAACTTGCCCATAAAGAGCTTTAGTTAGATAACTATCCAATAATAGGCGTCGTAAGCGAAGTTGGTAACTACCTTCACTAGTAGTTATATGCCGGGCTAGTTCCAGGGTTTGAGATCTACTTTGGCCCAAAAAAGTTGGTGTGTACAGAGTACTCAGTTGGACTGCAGTTTCCTTGAGGATGTAATAAATTACAAGTACCTCAGAAGTCAGTGAGGATCTCCTCAATGGCAAAGGACTCTGGTAATAGTGAAATAATGCCTTCACACAAAAATCAGTCAGAGATACCATATTAGAAGCCCTGACTAGGCCTGAATTCATAGCAGGTGGGCAGAGAAATAAAATAAATGAAAATTAAAAAATAACTATGCAATGAAATTAGTGGAAAAATTTTCAAGCAAATATCATTTGTTCTGACCCACAAGTCCTGAACAAATATTTTTGAATCGTAATAGGAGATTGACAAAGTTTAATTCTTTCCACGCTGAGTTATTTCCTCAATAATTAATTCAAGGGAGGTAAAAAATAAAAACCATCCCAACTACTCGTCAATAAATAAACATATACTGGACAACCTAATAGAATAACAAAGTTGAAAAGTAGTATAAGTAAAACAGTAGAAGTAAAACTAGAAAGACTTCATGTAAGGGAAGCAACTCTATGGCGCAGTGTGCGGCTAATAGCGTACAACAGACTTCCACCGTGTCGCAGTGTGCGGCTTAAAGCGTGGAAAGAGTTAATATTCAATGGTGGAATTGTTATTACTGAAAAACCAAACTTCATATATATATGTTAATAAGTATATATTATATATATATTTTAATAAGTATATAAATTAGTGGGATAGTAATTTATTATACATTTATTTTAACGTATACATACTTTATAAGTTTGAATTTATCAAAAACATACAAATTTGCTGTGAAAATCAGTGGTTATCTTTTAGTATAACTGTGTGTCATATAGGTTTAACGATAAAATGTAACACATTTATAACTCTTATACTCATCAAGTTGAGAACCGCAATAGCGTAGTGGTTAGTGCTCTCACTTCTTAGGCACATAGTCTGGGTTCAATTCCACAGTAGGAGTGGAATTTTTTTCCAACCATAATGGTTCTTTATTCTACCCAGCCTGAGTTGGGTACCAGAAAGCGCTGGTCGCCGCGTGCCCAGCGTGTTCGTAGAGCGTTGGACTACGGGTGACTAGTCCTCTGTAAGTGCGGGTTCAACTCCGCCAGAAAAGCTACAGGTTCCCCAGATTTACGGTGTTCGTGGCACCGAACTGAAGGGTTACGATGTCCATGGCACCGAGCCAAAGAGCTGATAAGCTCAAGTGCTTCTGGATCAGGGAAAAAAATGTACCATTTGTTAAAAATCCATGCCGAACAAATTTGCTTCCAAATTGCCTACTGCAGAGTTTGAACCAGGTACTCTGGTGTTGTGATCGAGATCACTACCACTACGCCACAGACACCCACTAATTAAATTTAGGGTAGTAAATATTCTTTATGTACAGTAATATCAATGAATATATATATATATATAAGTCCAAAGAAAAACATGGCAATTAGGGATGTGCTGTACAAGTCAGACCGTCTAAACATGTTATCATAAATGGAAAGAATTATAGATCAAATATTGTTGCTACTGGGATTGTAACAACTTAACAATCTCAGAAAAATATAACTTTATTAAAATGTATTTATTTTTTATGAGATATACAAACTCTAATCGTTGTTGAATATAGAAACCAATGTACAGTTAAACATTACAGAAAAATAAGTGGCAACATTAAAGTAGGCTGTTTTAATTTTTAAAAGCCCAAAAATTATAAATTGGTATTGATTTTCTATTGAAAAATCCCACAGGATGTCATCAACTACAGCAGACATATTAAAATGTAGTATTTTTTATATTTTTTTATTTTTTTATTGGGAGTTCAAAGAGAAATAAACAGATCCAATTTTCAAACATCTATTCAGGCTTGCAGGGTTAATTATTACCTTTTTTTAATGTTTTGTTTCATTCACAGTTTGGCATTTCACGATCTGATATTTGTATTCTGTTTTCACTAGCCTGTTTGTGGCCGTTATGTTGAGATTTTACTTATTTGATTGAAAACAATTTGCTATAGTTGTTTTATGGATTTCTGTTTTAATGTTTAAAACTATAACAATTTGGTTGCAGTTTTGTAAATGAAACATTGTGGCTTTACGAAAAATGTATAATTTAATAAGAAATTCATCTGAAAAATTATTGTTTCATGAGGGAGATTTTTTTAAATGCTGACATCACAACCCAAGATTTGTAAAAAAGTTTTGAAAAATGAAAATTGTGGCATATTCTTAACAGGACAAAGCCATCCACAACAGTAAACGAGTCGTCGGTTTTTTCTAGGCACCGCTTAAACGTTCAGTAGTTTGCCATTGCTTTCTGAACAGTGAGGTCTATTTTTATCATTCGTAAAAATCCGAGGGAACTAATTTGCTTTCAAACTTTTCCACCACAGAGTTAGAACCAGGTGTGAGGGTCATAGGCGCATAGGGACAACACTGTGTCAGGATTAGTTTTCTTATTCTTCTTTGCGTTCGTTCTTTACGACCAATTTTGATCACTCTTTGTGATATGTTTAATCTTTGCCAAGAACGTGTATACATTGCACATTGGTTTGGTAGGCCCTAAATGCATACACTTCTACACGTTTAGGACAAGTGCATCCGATTTCAGCCGAACCTCTTTAGTCGCTTCTACGACATGTGTGGCAGGTAACAGTGGTTCTATTCTTTACACCCTAAATTTGGGCCTTGGTGACCACTCAGGCGACCAGGATTAGTGAGCTGGCACTAACCAAGATCCTACCCCACCTCCACGTGGTGACCCTGGTAACAGCCACTGTTCCTGTCTGGCTAAGTGGGTAGGGATCGAGAGAACCTGGTGTAGGTAGAGATACAGAGGTTGTCACGCTGGATGGGATGCGCCGCAACACAGAGAGCGGAATCCCAGAGTGACTATTAATGCTCGCTCTCCGGCCGATGGAAAAGCTGGATGGATAAACATCAAGCAATGAGGGGTGCATCCAAAGAAGAGTCGTCGGCCTACATGGAGTGAAACTCAGAGTCTGAAGGTAGGGCCCAGAGTTGAGTTGCACGCAGCGAAACTCTGAGCCCTGAGTGGGGGGCCCGAACAAATAAACATAAAGGATGAGAGGTGCATCCAGCGAAGAGATGTGGGCCCCCATCTCAGGGGTGGGGGCCCGAGTTAAGCCCCAGGTCCTGACAGTCTAGAGGCAAATGTGAGCACGGTGAGAACTGACAGAGATGGTGAGGCAGGCACCAGGTCAGAGTGAGTATGCATGTGGACGATGCACGGGCGAGCCCACTGAAGGCCAAGCACTAGAGCTCCAAATGGTACTGAAGATGTGACGTAAAAAACGGTCTTGACTAAGGTTGTTTATATATCACAATAAGAATGGTAAAAATGGCCACAAAGAATGAACGCGAGAGAGATAGAGAATGTCAGGGAAATACAAATTGCTGATACTTCTTCTTCTTTCTTGCGTTCTCACTAGATTGGGATTTCGGATTCTCTAATAAAGGCAGCCATCTACCTCAGATTATCAGCCACGCCATACAGTTTGTCTTGGACGCTAGTGTAAGTGGGCCACCTCTTTCTTCTCAAGTCTGCATACTGGGGGCAGTTCTGTAGGATATAATTCCTATGATTTCTCAGTTTGTGCCGACCTCTTCCCGCATTAAGTTTTGGCCACCCTCGTGATGGTAGGTCTGACATTCTTACTGCGTCGCTAAATCTCCGAGGCAGATTGGCGACCATAGAATCCGTTATCCCATTCCTCATTGTGAGGGGTAGTTGCACCATGTTATGCGCCTTACAGCCTGGTGCATCCGTTTTGTGCAAGCATTTGTTTCTGGTTAGCATTCCCTAGTGGACACATGCATCCGATTTAAGTCAAACTTCCTTAGTCACCTCTTACGACGTGTGGCAGGCAACAGTGGTTCTATTCTTTACACCCCAAATCTGGGCCCTGGTAACCACTCGGGCGAAATTGCTGATGCAAATCTTCTGTCAATATTTAAACTCTAACCAGGAAAAAGCACACCACAAAATATTCATTAAAAGAAGAAACACACATTTGTGAGAAATTAATTTCCATTGTGAACCTTGTTTTTCATAAAGTGAAGTCAGTCAATTTATTCCCTGGTAAAAAGACCATGAAAGTAAAAGTTTTAACCCACTGTTTTAGCCAGTTTTATGTATAGTCTCACAACAATGTTATCTTTTTTTTTTTTTTTCGATCCAGAAGCACTTGAGCTTTTAGCTCTTCGCTCGGTGCCATGGACATCATAACCCTTCGGTTCGGTGCCACGAACACCTAAATCTGGGGAATCTGTGGCTTTTTCTGCCATCCCGCGGAATTGAACCCGCACACACAGAGGGATAGTCACCCGTAGTCCAACGAACACGCTGGACAGACGGGCAAAAATGTTATCTAAAACCACATATCTGCAGGTTCACATAACAATCTTGGTGATAGATGACACTAAATCTAAACTGATGCAAACAGGACGAAGCAATATCATGTCTTTTTTTGGGGGGTTCTCGACCACTTTGAATTCTTCTTTGAACGCTCCATATCAACCACTTATTTACCACTCTGTGTGATTTATATGTGATCTGAAAGAACAATTGTACATTGTGCCAGTTATGCGCCTACAAGTAGACCAGCACATCCAATTTCTGCAATGCTTTTTTATTTACTTGGGTAGCTTGCCTGGCTTTTACATCAGTCGCCTCTTATGACATGCCTTGTAGGTCGCAATGGTTCTTTCTCCTCTTGTGAGCCCGGCACACATGGGTGGCTTTGAATTCAGGCGTAGACATTGCGGCTAATATGGCGCCTCTGAATTTTGCGTGAAGGCTTATTGTCTTTACGACCAGTGTCCCTCACCATTCAGGTGAGCCTCATTCCAAGTTCAGAGTAACCATGTGTCTTGTTAGGTGGGACAAATAGATTGGAGTTAGAATATATTGTTGGAAAAGTTACTGGAAAAAAAGATAAATATTAAAACCTTAGTTAAATTTACATTTCACCGAAAAGGTCTCTATGAAGTAATGATACACATTAAACATTGACGAAAACCAATGCTTTTCAGGTGAGATTGTCCTACACAAGTAGGATGACATCCACATGTCCCAGAATGGTTGAGAATGTTCCTTATCTGGAACGACCTCACCACAGGCAGACAGCCGAGGGAAATCCAATAGAGAGGTTACATTTCACTAATTGTCACAAAGTTCCGAGGGTACGAGGACTCAAGCAAATGGTTTGCACTACAGATTGACAGAAAGGATCACACTTGAGAATCTAAATTTAAGTACCTCTGAAATCAGCGACGGCCCACCTGCATGGTTAGGGACACTAATCACACAGTAAAGCAAGCTTTCACGTAAAAATCAGTCAGAAGTGCCATACCAGGCGCCATGGCTAACGCCCGAATTCACAGAGGACGAACGTAGAAGAATAATAAGTAGAAGGTACACATTAAAAACAAAATAACATAGCACAGTTTGAAACTGCCACACAGAAGACTAATATTGAGTGTCTCAGTTATAAAACATACTTCTTGTTTGGTTGTGTTACCCTTATTATAAAGTTGAATTCTGGTCAATCCCATTATGAAAAAAGAGAGAAGACTAAACAATTTAACATCACTTCATATTTTATTTTTTCTGATCCAGAAGCACTTGAGTTTCAGCTCTTCGGCTGGTGCCACTACCACTGTAATCTGGGGAAACTGTGGCTTTTCTGCCAGTCCGCGGAATTGAACCCGCACTCACAGAGGACTAATCACCCGCGTCCAACACGCTACGAACACGCTGGGCAGGCAGGCGATCACTTCATATAAAGATAATCCCTTGTAATCTAACTTGATGTGGTGGAATAACTTGCGTCCTTTTATGATTTCTAGAGCTATGTTAGCAGACTTCAAGTGTGTGTGGTAGATTCAATCATGTCGTCCAGGTCAGAGAAGGAAGGCAGACAGTGAGCACACCTTCATTCAGGTTTAGAGGGTTGGGTTAGGGCTAACTTATTTTTCTTCAAACACTCCATATCGACCACATGTTAACCACTCTGTGTGATCTGAGCCTAAGTAGGCCACCACATCCGATTTCTATGACGCTTTTTATTTACTAAGATAGCTTCCTAGGCTCTGCATCAGTCACCTCTTATGACATGCATTGTAGCTCGCAGTGGTACTATTCTTTGCTTCCCTTGCGGTCCATGGCACCAAATGGGTTGGTTAGGGCTAACAACTCAAAACTAGGGAAAAAAAATTACTACTACTGAAACTTAAACCATAACCAACCAGAGTCTGGAAGAACCCTTGTAACCGAGGCATGTAGAGAAAGATGTTGAAGCAAATGGAGACTTGTGGGCAGAATGAAGAAGATGCCCAAGAATAGAGTTCGAGAGAAGTGACAGCAGCCTTATGTTTCACTGGGAACGAGACATTTAAGTAGTAGCAACACAAACAGGACTTGCGCATTAGTCAAAGGTCTTAAGGGGGGATTCTGGTCTTGAAACTTTTTCGTTGCTTTGGTATTAATGTAGAATTTGTATAATAATTTTGAAAGATTATGACTTAGAATAGTAGAAAAATTAATTAAAAAAATGTCAATGCGTTGCCATCGAAACAATAAAGATGGCCACAAACACAAAATTTCAAATCCTAAGCTCTGAAGTTAATGAATATAAATGAATTCTGTTTTCACTCTAAGGTGAGCAATTGTAATATCTACAAAATTAAACATGATTTTTAGGATATATTAAATATTACATTTTTTATGAATTTTTGAACACACCCCAAAAAAATAGCTATTTTTGACCGAATTTTGAGGGAATTTTTACCAAATAATTTATTTAAAAATTAAATATTTAATATATCCTAAACATCATGTGTAATATTGAGATATTACAATTGCTCACCTTAGAGTGAAAACAGAATCCATTTACATTCATTAGATTCAGAGCCTTATGGATTTGAAATTTTGTGTTTGGCTACCATTTTGTTTGTTTTCATGGCAACGCTTTGACATTTTTTTTTTACTCATTTTTTCTACTATTCTAAGTCATAATCTTTCAAAATGGTTATTCAAATTTTACATTAATGTGAAAACAACGAAAATAGCTTCATGGTCCCCATACCCCGAATCCCCGTAATCTTATTTGTATTTAGCTTGGTGATTCACCACGTTTCCGAGCCACACATCTAGAGCTGTTGCAACATTTGAGCTGAATAACCTACGCTGTGTTTTAATGGAGATGGCAGTAGACTTCTACAATGTGTGCAGGACAGCAAAGACTCATCAATCTTTATTTTATATTCTCTAGAAGTGTTATCAATTTTTTCACCATTTATGTTCACATTTTATCTTCATCATCCTCTCATCACTATATGTGTTGTACAATTCAAAATTTGGTGCTTAGATCTTCCATTGCAGTAATCATATTGTATGTTTGTTTATTGTTTGTATGCGGACATTTTACTCGACCATTTTGATAATTCTTGTTGTGATATATAAACAATCTTTGCCAAGAACGATTAGAATGTTGCGCTCCCATTAGGCCCCTACTAGGGTAGGACAGGCACATCCAAACAAAACTTTTTTGGCCTAAAATTATATTATAACTTGGTGTAGCTTCCATTTTTGTTTGCAATTGTTCACAGAATTCATCGATTGTCTTTATGCCACCACCATTCATTGGCAATTACTACGGTGATGTTGATAAATATTCTCAGTATTGATGTCATTATTCTGTTAGTTGATTGATTGATTGATTGTTTGATGATCCATCATCATTGCACTTCGGTGAGTAACCATATGTGCTACGATCTCTTTCTTACACAAATAGATCTCAGCTGCAGGGCACGAACTCTGTAGAACCGGCGAGGTCCCCGATGTAATTTTGAAGATGGTGAAGATATTTTTGTAGGAATTTTATTTTTAATCTTTTTCTAAGAGTTTTGCCGGACAGCATCTTTCCAGCCTGCTCTTCTCGATTTTGAACTGCCAAGGGTTCTTTTACATGCTCAAATTGAACACAGATCTACATTTTATCATCCGTCCAATTAGACTAGGAACTCAATCTCACCTACACTGAGATCAGGATCTCTGGGAAAATATCCAGATGACTCCACGAGGGAGCAAACCTGGTACCTTTGGCACCAGAGATGAGTACCTAACCTCTTGCAACATAGACCCCTTTAATTCTGTTAGTTATTTTTTTGTTTTGTTAAGGGTTTCCATTCAAGTGCCTTTTCTCACTTTCAACATATAGTTTTATTACTTCCTTGCTGTTCTTGTTTATCCCCTTTCTATCTACCTACCCTGCTTATTCCAAGATTATTCACATGCCTTCTTCTTCGAACACTCCATATCAACCACTTGTTAACCACTATGTGTGATTTGTATGTGATCTGAGCCTAAGGGCGATTGTACTTGTACCAGTTATGCGCCTACAAGTAGGCCAGTACATCCGATTTCTGCACTGCTTTTTATTTACTAGGTAGCATCCCTAGGGCCTACATCAATCACCTCTTCCAACATGCATTGAAGGTCACAGTGGTACTATTCTTTGCTTCCCTTGTGGGCCCGGCTCCACATGGGCGATGTCACATGTAATATCTCATTTCCATTATTGTAGGTTTTTTTTCAGTTTTCCTGCCACATACATTGTTCTAACTCTCTGGAATGCCTGTCTGCCCAGCGTGTTCGTAGAGCGTTGGACTACAGGTGACTATCCCTCTGTGTGTGCGGGTTCAATTCCGCAGGATGGCAGAAAAAGCTACAGATTCCCCAGATTTACGGTGTTGATGGCACCGAACCGAAGGCTTACGATTGTCCATGGCACCGAGCCCAAGAGCTGAAAAGCTCAAGTGCTTCTGGATCGAAAAAAAAAGCTCTCTGGAAATGTATTCTAGTATCATGTTTTGCAGTCAGGGCTTACATTTTTGTTTTGCAGTCAGGGCTTACATTTTTGTTTTGCAGTCAGGGCTTACATTTTTGTTTTGCAGTCAGGGCTTACATTTTTGTTTTGCAGTCAGGGCTTACATTTTGTTTGCAGTCAGTGCTTACATTTTTGTTTTGCAGTCAGGGCTTACATTTTTGTTTTGCAGTCAGGGCTTACATTTTGTTTTGCAGTCAGGGCTTAATTTTTGTTTTGCAGTCAGAGCTATCATTTTGTTTTGCAGTCAGGGCTTACATTTTTGTTTTGCAGTCAGGGCTTACATTTTTGAGCCCATATTTTTCTTGCAGCTAAAACCACACAGTATTGTACTCTTGGTGTTTATTCTGAGGAAACTTTTGATTCATGTGTTGGTGTTTATTGTAGCAGCTAATATTTTTACATAGGTATGGAGTTCTTCCCTTTGCTAGAACACCCAAACTGAATGACCAGGGGGTATACTTTCGACCAGCATTTCCCAAAGTGGAGTCCGCGGACCCCTTGGGGCTCGTGAGGTACTCACAGGGAGTCCTCAAGCGATTGATGAAATATTATGATCTTTGACATTTCAAACAGAAAAATAAATTTTAAAACATGTATTTTTTTCCGATCCAGAAGCACTTGAGCTTTTCAGCTCTTCAGCTCGGTGCCATAGACATTGTAACCCTTCGGTTCGGTGCCACGAACACCGTAAATCTGGGGAATCTGTGGCTTTTTCTGCCATCCCGCGGAAGTGAACCCACACACACAGAGGGATAGTCACCCGTAGTCCAATGCTCTACGAACACGCTGGGCAGACGGGCTAAAAACATGTATAAAAACAGTGGTAAACTAGTTCCACTGAGAAATCAAAGGACCCGGACTAGATCTGAGTCTAAATGTCTGATAGGACAAAATGAAAGATCATTTGACGTTTCCCGCAGTGTGAGAAATTGGAGCCAGCCTGACTGTTGGTGTTGTGTAATAATAACTTCATGGCTAGAAGATTTTCGTACATAGAAACTTTTGGGGGTCCGCGGCAGAAAAATGTATTTAAAAGGGGATCCACAGTAATGTAAAGTTTGGGAACCACTGCTTTAGACTGATCCCTAATCATGCAGACATGTCTGGATTGGCAGAACTTGTTGGGAGTAAAATTCTCACTGGCATAGCTTTGAGGGTAGTTAGATAATCTCTATAAAACAGAAATAATGACTCTGAACATGGCCACCAAACACCAATCAAACTAGAAGATGAAATTCTTCCAAATACAACTGTTTTCAGATATCTTGGAAGTGTTATCAGCCATGAAAGAGAAGCTGGATCTGATGTCGCCCGAGTGGTTACCGGGCCCAAATTTGGGGTGTAAAGAATAGAACCACTGTTACCTGCTAGAACTACTGTCGTAAGATGCGACTAAGGAGGTTTGGCTGAAATTGGATGCATGTGTCCTAATCGTGTAGAAGTCTATGCATTTAGGGGCCTACCAAACCAATGTGCAATGTAAACACGTTCTTGGCAAAGATCAAACATATCACAAAGAGTGATTTAAATTGGTCATAAAGAATGAACGCAAAGAAGAAGGAGGATCTGATGTAAAAGCAGACTGAGTAAGCCATGAAGGGCATTCATGACACTTCAGATGGTCTGGAAATGAGCCAAATACAGCATCAGAATGAAGATTAATATATACCACTGCTGTGTGCTATCAAACTTTATTATACGGATCAGAATGTTGGACAATGACAGAACAAGATATGTTTAAAGTCTTCACCTTCCATACAACTTATCTGTTATAGATCTTACATGTATTCTGGTCAAATACTATCTCTAACCAAGAACTACTTGCACAGTGTCAACTAGAGAATATGAGCATAATCAATGAAAACAGACACTGGAGATGAATCTGACATTGTTATACACATGGAGACTAACTTTGTCACAAAAACTGCACCTAGATGGACACTAGAGGCTAAACGAAAACAAGAAAGACCCAAAACAACCTGAAGGAGAAAGTAGAATGAGAACTGAAAGGAAATGAATCACAGCGGGAATATAGTATAGAACACAGCAAAGAATAGAGAAGAATGGTGTGTGTTTGTTTCTGCCCACAATGCAAGGGGAGTCACAGGCAGCTGTTTTATAATTACAGCAACTGTTCCTTCATTCAGACAAGACTTATCACATCATAATTTGAGTATATTTATAAATATTTATAATTACAGAAACTGTTCCTTCATTCAGACAACACTTATCGCATCATAATTTGAGTATATTTATACGAGGGGAAAGTCAATAAGTAAGCCACAAAGTTATGTGAGATGGTAGGTAAATGTAGTTGGTGTTTTCTAAAAGTGTCATTAGGTGACAGAAACATCCAACTTTATGTTCCGTCGCCAGGTGGCGTTATGTGTCTCATGCGCATGCGCAGCGCATAAACAAAATGGCGACTGTACTTTCGGAGAGTACAACCAAAGAGCAACGTGCTGTTGTGTGTTTTTGTGGCAAAAGGACTGCCTGCAAAGGACATTCATAAGGAAATGCTTCCTGTTTATGCTGACAAATGTTTGTTCCGTAAAACGGTGCATAGTTGGGTAGAAAAATTTTCTCAAGGGTGCTCTAAAATTGTTGATGAAATCCTATCTGGTCGTCCTGTTGAGATTGCAACAGAAGCATCAGTGTAGCGGGTGGAGGAGATGATTAGAAGTGACAGACGAGTAACGATAGACTCTGTAGCATCTGCAATAGGGTGCTCACATGGTTCAGTATACAGCATAATGCATGATCGATTGAAATTTAAGAAAGTGTGCTCAAGGTGGGTACCCAGACAATTGAAAGAGGAACACAAAATGAACCGATTTGGCCTGTCCTTGCATCATCTTGGTCGATACGAAGATGAAGGAGAAGAGATGCTGAACAGGATTGTAACTGGGGATGAATCATGGGTGCATCACTACCAACCCGAATCAAAGCGTGCTTCAATGCAGTGGAAACATCCTTCTTCGCCTTGTGTCAAAAATTCAAGGTTACGCCATCAGCAGGGAAGGTTATGTTGACGGTGTTCTGGGATTGTCAGGGAGTGCTTTTAACCAATTTCATGAAGAAAGGTGACAATGTGAATTCGAATCGTACTGTGAAGTTCTATCGATGCTTCATGATGCAATTAGAAAAAAAATGCCCAGGACTGCTGATTACAGGAGTGTTGCTTCTTCATGACAATGCCAGACCACATACGGCTCGATTAACTCAGGAGAAAATTAACCAACTAAGGTGAGAAGTTCTGGAACATCCACCTTACAGTCCCGACTTAGCCCTAGCGATTTCCACCTCTTTGGTCCACTGAAAACCCACCTTGGCGGAGACATTTGTGAATGACCGGTTGAATGTGAAGTGAAAACTTGGTTTAGAAAACAGAGACGCAGTTCTATGCAGCCGGTTTGGGAGGACTGATAAAACGATGGGATAAGTGCATCAATGTTGGTGGAAATTATGTTGAGAAATAAAGGAACAATGGATGTATAAAAATAAACTGGTTTCAAGTTGTTATCATGTTTAGTTATTTTCTACAGCCATTTGTGGCTTACTTATTACTTCCTCGTATTTATAATTACAGAAACAGTTCCTTCATTCAGACAACACTTATCACATCATAATTTGAGTATATTTATATTGATAAATATTTATAATTACAGAAACTGTTCCTTCATTCAGACAACACTTATCACATCATAATTTGAGTATATTTATATTGATAAATATTTATAATTACAGAAACTGTTCCTTCATTCAGACAACACTTATCACATCATAATTTGAGTATATTTATATTGATAAATATTTATAATTACAGAAACTGTTCCTTCATTCAGACAACACTTATCACATCATAATTTGAGTATATTTATATTGATAAATATTTATAATTACAGAAACTGTTCCTTCATTCAGACAACACTTATCACATCATAATTTGAGTATATTTATATTGATAAATGTTTATAATTCAGAAACTGTTCCTTCATTCAGACAACATTTATAAATCATAATTTGAGTATATTTATATTGATAAATGTTTATAATTACAGAAACTGTTCCTTCATTCAGACAACACTTATTGCATCATAATGAGCGTATATTTATACTTATAAATATTTATAATTACAGCACCTGTTCCTTCATTCAGACAGCCATCATCGCATCATAATTTGAGCAGAATGCATGTCTCATGTACAGTCAACAATCAGAATGCTTCTTCTTTACGCGTAATCATTTTTATTTATTTTATTTCTTCTTCTTTGCGTTGTTCTTTATGACCAATTTTAATCACTCTTTGTGATATGTTTGATCTTTGCCAAGAACGTGTATACGTTGCACGTTGGTTTGGCAGGCCCCTAAACGCATAGACTTCTACACGTTTAGGACACATGCATCCGATTTCAGTCAAACCTCCTTAGTCACCTCTTATGACATGCTTGGCAGGTAACAGTGGTTCTATTCTTTACATCCTAAATTTGGGCCCCGGTAACCACTCTGGCATTTATTTTATTTTATTCCGTTTCTTCTGTACAGTTTCAAACCATTGTGCATTTTGTCAACTTTGAAACATTGTGTTTCTTTTTTGACACATGTACAGATTTTTCCATTCCAACATGGCTTATGTCCCTAAGACTGATCCTGTTTATATAAAACAATATTCTAGAAAATATAGTGCTGCTATGCAATATGTTGAGAGCCGCTGTAGCGTAGTTGTTAGTGAACTCGCTTCTCAAGGCTGGTGGTCTGGGTTCAGCTCCGCAATGCGCATGGAATTTTTCCCGACCGACGGCTCTCAGGTCGACCCAGCCTCAACTGGGTACCAGACATGCTCTGAGAAAGTAAAGGTGGCCGGCGTGATGCTGACCACATCAGCCATCGTGTGCCGACGGTCACTGAAAAATACAGGCCTAACACTATATATACCCATATACCACCTATATACCCATCTACAACAACGAGGTATGAAAGGGTTCCTTTACTTTTTTTTTTTTTATGCAATATGTTGGGAATAAGTCTGATGATCTCCTGTGACAAATCAGATTTGACATCATACTACATTATCCTTCTGTAGATGTGGTAGCTTCGTCTTCTCCTTCACCCCCTAGGAAGGCATAGGTCCACAAACAAGTCCTCCTATCCAAGGCCATCTTTTTCAGATCTCTCCACATTTTCTTGCAGTCCATTTCCAACTTTCGCCTCCAGGAATTCCTATGTTTTCCCTTACCTCTATTACCGGAAAGCTTGATTTCCTTTCTGATTTAATCAGGTTGCTTCACGAGTCCTTCCTTGCTGGGTTCCTTCTTCTTGCTCCGGTGGCATGCTATGAATTTCCCTGGTTTTGTTTCTGTAGCTATCTAGTGTTTTTTATGGGGTGAGATAGCTGGCTCCACACCCAACCTCCTGGGTCACCTCTTACGATATGCGTGGTAGGTAAAAGTTATTCTTTCTTCTTCAAACGCTCCGTATTGACCACTCATCAACCACTCTGTGTGATTTGTATGTGAGCCTAAGAGCGATTGTACATTGTGCCAGTTATGCGCCTACAAGTAGACCAGCACATCCAATTTCTGCGCTGCTTTTTATTTACTAGGGTCTACATCAGTGCTTCTACGACATGCATTGTAGGTTGCAGTTGTACTATTCTTTGTTTCCTTGGAGCCTAACACCACGTAGGCGATTCTATTATTTCATCATCATCAAATAGCTTGTCCTGAGCAGAACTTTGCCACCCCAACAGTCCTCTCGAATTTCTCTCTCATAGGCCAGATGTCCTGCCTCTGCAGCCGTCATGTTCAAACCATCAGTTACATCCTGAATCCATCTTCTCCATGGTCTTCCTCTTCTATTATTTACACCCCTGATTTGCTTCCCGCAACAACTAAGGATGTGGTAGTTTTATGCATGTGAACTATTTATCAGCAACCAACCAGTACAAATTAGTGTCGTAATGCACAATATTATAACTTATTGAGTGGTTGTGTTTAAGATTTACAACCAGAATCTATTTTATAATAACTTATTTACAGCAACTGTGATAAAAAATCTGATGTAATGTTAGGAACAATTTCAGCGTTATGTTTCAATACAAATAAAATTTTCCATAGCCCTTTTCAGACCTTACAGTATGAAGTGCCTGTCCCTTTACATTTCTTGGTCCTAGTGTGCAGGAGGTAGGAGTGTCAATTCCTCTCCTCACATGTGAAGCGTCTAGTGTGGGATTGAACCGACAACCCTCTTGTGTCCGGGTCGATAAGCATATGCTTATACATTGCACTAATCCATCCCACAATGTTTTATTAGTAACAATGTGAATTGAAAAGCTAACAAAAATTGTTAGTAATCAATTTTAGTTCTATGTTTAATAGGAAATAGAAAGAAATAAGAGGTATAGAGAGAGAGAGAGAGAGAGAGAGGTGCAACATGTTCCTGGTCAGTGCAAGTTATAGAGAGAAGTTTTCAGTTTTAAATACGGCTAATACTGCCATGTAGAAATAAATCATTCATCTTCTTTATTCCTATCCACTCTTCGTGGAGCATAGGGCCTCAACAGTTGTTTGCCACTTTTCTCGGTCTCTGGTTGTTTTCTTTATGGTCTCCCAGGATAGTCTAGCACTCTTCAGTTCCTTAAGAATACTTCTAGGGAATGCTAACCCAAACAAATGCTTGCAGAAAACGGATGCACCAGGCCGTAAGGCGCATAACATGGTGCAACGACACCTCACAATGAGGAATAGGATAACGGATTCTACGGTCGCTGATCTGTCTCTGAGATTTAGCCACGCAGTAAGAATTAGGCCCGATTTTGAAATCTCTTCCTTGACCTGACGCTGTGAGGCATACAGGATTCGAGAAAGAAAGAAAAAGAAAGTAAGAATGTCGGACCTACCATCATGAGGGTGGCCAAAGCTAACTGCTGGAGATCACACGGGAGCAAAGGCAAGGGAAACATATCCTACAGAACTGTCCCCAGTATGCAGACCTCAGAAGAAAAATGTGGCCCACTTACACCAGCGTCCAAGACAAACTGTATGGCGTGGCTGATAATCTGAGGCAGACGGCAGCCTTTATTTTCGAGTCCGAAATCCCAATCTAGTGAAAAGCAGAGAAGAAGAAGAAGAATACTTCTTCTCCAGGTCTGTTTAGAGCATCCTCTTTGTCATTTTCATTGCGGGTTCCACTCAAGTGCTTGTCTAGTGACACCCGACTGTGTCTTCCTTAGGGTATGTCCGACCCATCGATATTTTCTCCTCTTAACCTGAGTCATCATAGGTTCCTGTTCGTTTCTTATCCACATGTCTGTGATTGCAACACTGTCATACTATCTCAGTCTGAGACTCCGACAAAGACATCCATTGATAACGGTCTGAATCTTGTTTCTATTTAACTTGGGGACTCACCACCGTTTCGAGCTATACAGCAACACAGATTTCACATTTCAGCTGGATATCCTGAGCTTTGTTTTCAAGGAGATGGCAGTGGATTTCCAGACTGTGTGCAGGATGGTAAAGACTAATCATTGAATGAAATCCTTGGTATAAACAAATATGTGATTTTTTAGAAGAGCATTCCAAATGCTTTGGACGTTGGAAAAAATGGACTCCAAATGTATAAATCAGACTTCAAAAGTAGCTTATCAGGCATATCAGAAAGAAACATGTTATGTGAAGTCAGGATTCTTCTTCTTCATCAGCTATCTCTGGTCATGTGCTTAAAAATTTCAATCCATAATTTTTTAATAGCTTCAGAACCATTTATATTGCAATGTATGACTAATGTTAAGGTGTTAACGAGATCAAGACACAGAGAAAGCTTATCATCAATATAAGAAAGAGGCAGTTATCATTTTTCGGGCATGCGATGAGGAGGGGAAGCTTAGAACACATTGTGACAAACTGGTAAAATTGAGGGTAGACGAGACAGAGAAAGGCAGAGAGAGGAAATTTTGGTTGGCCTGACTTTGTGGCACAGTAGAGCATCAACATCTGAGCTGATAGCAAACACCAAAGATATAGATTTGTGGAGATCCATGATCGCCTACACCAGGCGGCACGACACCTGATGATGATGATGATACTGAGTTAGCAAGTATACTGTCCTTGCATCATCATACAAAATACTGCGGGCCATTATATTGGCTCTAAGGGTGAATGGGTTAACTAAGAATTATTCCAGATATAAACTAATTCTTTGTTCTTTTTTTTCTCTCCAGTTTCCAGTACAAATATTGACAAGAGAGCTTTCCTTAGTAGAACATTACCAGTCATTAACATTGGTATGACGGTAGGAATAAAGAAAGTATTAGATGCTGGAAAACCTGACTCTGATAAACAGAAACAGCAACCACATATTTCATCACAATCACACCATCAGTCTCAGAAGCATCCCAAACAGTCTGTTGAAAGAATGTCAGCAACAGCATTGTCAGTTGTTGAAAAATTAAGAGATAAATCACACAGAGGAAACTAAGTTGAATTGTATAAAAATTGTAAAAGGTAGTTAGTGATATATTCATAATTAAAAATAAGTTTAACTCTTTCCACGCCAATCGTCACACACTGCGCCACAGGGTATTCCATTGAACGCTATTCGCCGTACACTGCACCATTCTCACGATCCCGCCAGACCGATGTACCAGATCTTCCCATAAGTTCTATTCATGTGGAAATCTGATTCATGCAGCCTTAGCATTGGTGTGTTTTACTTCACATCTTCAGCACCATTTGGAGCTCTGATGCTTATCCTTCGGCGATGTGACTGGTTTCACCAGCGTTTACTCAGTTCGCTCTCGTTCTGTAGTCTAGTGTTTTTAGAGTGTGGGTAGCTAGCCCCACGACCAACCTTCTTAGTCGCCTTTACGACATGCGTGGCAGGTAACAGTGGTTCTATTCTTTACACCCCAATTTGGGCCCCAGGAACCACTCAGGCGACTGCATCATTCGAGTTGTTTCCCCGTATACATGTTTTTCTAGTTTTACTTCTACTATTTTTACTTTTGAACCTTGTTATTCTAATATGTTGTCCAGTTTTCTTCAAATTAGTATATAATAAGATATATATATGTTTATTTATTGACAAGT
Source organism: Arion vulgaris (assembly GCA_020796225.1). Classification (NCBI taxonomy): domain Eukaryota; kingdom Metazoa; phylum Mollusca; class Gastropoda; order Stylommatophora; family Arionidae; genus Arion; species Arion vulgaris. The sequence goes on along the minus strand of CM036758.1, from coordinate 63,400,641 downwards.
AGTTACAATTTTTTTATTTTTAAATGCTTTTTTTTGCCTCCCTTGAATTAACAGTGTACAGCTGAGGAAATAACTGCATAAAGAAAGAGTTAATTTGTAGTTGGTTGAAATAGTAAATAATAGATTAATGCTGTATTTGCCTAGCCAGCGTGTCTTGGATGATGACACATCAGTTGTTTACTCAGATATAACATGACTGATAGATTGTGGAAGCAAATGTTGCATGAGTATGACTGATTACTGTGACTAATGGATTGTGGAAGCAAATGTTGCATGAGTACGACTGATTACCTGCAGCTCCTAATAAGAACTATGATTGACCAGTTATCCACAAGAATATGATACTCTTTGATGCCCCGGCACCCCACAGGCATTATATGGAAGTCAAAGGAGATGAAAACAAACACAAAGCTGAGAATCTTTCAATCAAATGTGAAGTCAGTATGGAGGACTTAGGGGCATACCAAACCAATGTGCAACGTATACACGTTCTTGGCAAATCAAACATATCACATAGAAGGAATAAATTTGTTGTAAAGAATGAATGCAAAGAAGAAGAAGAGTATGGAGGACAACAAAAGAAACCACCAGAAAACTACAGACCTTCATAAATGGATGTATACGTAGAATAGAGGGACTGGGATGGTATGATAAGATTATGAACAAAGAACTCAGAGAAAAAACTGAAGAGAGAGAGCTAAGGAAGAGACGCTAGCGATGGATAGGACACACATTGAGAAGACTGACCGGAAGCATTGCAAGACAGGCACTGTTTTGGAACCTGCAGGAAAGAGGTGTAGGGAAGGCCTAGACATACATGGAGAAGAGAGCTAACTAACATTATACAGCTATAGAAATCTTGAGGAACACAAATGATACAACAAAGCCTAATTTCCTTTCTTTGTCATCACACTGTTTACCGGGTTGTAGCCCAGTGTCGTGGTCTTCTGTATCTGTTTTCTGCTTCTTGGATGACTCATGGATTTCTTCTAAGGGCCTAAAGACATTAAAGGATTAACTTCATTGCACCAAGTTTTTCCATATGGCTCTGTCCCTCTCCGCAGAAATGGTATGTTACCTGCTAAGAGTATTGTACATAGCATGAGCTCTGCAGCTCCAGCAACTAAAGTACACTCGTGAACATAACGGTGCATCCCAAATTTGAACCTTCGAAATACAATGCAAATGACATAACTACTTAGCCACAGAGACCTCGCTAATAGATTTCTCTAAAAGCTGAATGCAAACTCTAATATTGCTCTACAATAAAGAGACACAATACTCTGTTGAAAGCACTGCTGAAGGGAAAGGTTGATGAGAATAAGCAGGCAAGAGAAAGAAAGTTGATGTAATATGAAGGAAACATTAAGAAACGGCAAAGAAAATTTTGAATGAATTCACCACCATGTCAAGAGACAAAATGTTTTAGATATTTATTGCAGTTGGCCTTTAATGTGAAGATAATACATAATCAATCAATCAAATGTGCTGTAATATATTCATTAATAGAAGTGGTATCTTGTTTAAAGTGTTTGTATCAACTGAACTTCGCAATCCATTTTTTTTAAAACACAAAATAATTAGGGAATGAATAAAGAGTATTATTAACTAGTAAGACACAGGAACAGTCAGCATTCATACATCTGCTGAGAGAAACCAGGCAGCTATAGACTTGACAGATTGCTATAAGGTGGCTCAATAGCCAATAACAGTGTAATTATTTTTTTCCGATCCAGAAACACTTGAGCTTTTCAGCTCTTCGGCTTGGTGACATGGACATCGTAACCCTTCGGTTCGGTGCACGAACACCGTAAATCTGGGAATCTGTGGCTTTTTCTGCCATCCCGCAGAATTGAACCTGCACACACAAAGGGATAGTCACCCGTAGTCCAACGAGCTACTAACGTAGGCAGACGGGCAACAGTGTAATTAAAAACACATATACCTCTGAAGTCGGATAAGGCTCGCCTGAATGGTGAGGGACACTGATGAAAAGGAAAGCAAGCCTTCATGCAAAAATCAGTCAGAAGTACCACACTGGATGCCTTGACTACACCTGAATTCATAGCTGGTGAACAAGAAGATGAAGAAGAAGAAGAAAAATACATATATCTTGTGCTATAAATCGCATCAAACTGTTTTAGATAGCCCTTACTTCTTCTTTTCAGCGATCTCTGGTCATGCGCTTAATTTACTGTGGACACAAACTGGGCAGTCAGCTTCAGGTCTGTCAGGTTTCCCAAACTGAATTTTTAGGTCAACTGGGTGTGGCCACATGTTGCTTCTCAGCTCACCCAGGAGAGGACAGTCTTCCAGGACATTTTCCGGTGTCTGTTCCACCTGCTGACACTAGCAGAGAACTTTTGACTTATTTCTAGTCTATATAAGTGTTTGTTGAGTCTGCAGTGTCCGGTCCGTAGTCGAAATATAATGACCTGGTCTGTTCTGCTTAGATCTTTGAGATAGCCCTTACAATAATTAATTTATTACAGCTTATATGGAGGTTACATTCCGTCCAGTTCAGTTGTGATCATTTATTTAATATTCATACCATGAGTTATGCTATTATCATCATACGTTTTATAGAATGGGCTATGGGTCCTTTAGGACAATGCTGTGAGCATGACATCTGGTGGTTATATAGTGTAATGTTGTGTGTATATATACTTTTTTAAGATGAGAACCTGGAAACATATTGCTATTGCAATTAAAATAAATATAATATTTTATACATGTGTTTGTGTATTAATAGTTTGGTTTCTTCTAATGTATATTTATTTATATTATTATTATATTCATTTTGTTTTGTTATACGTTACATAGAGCCTATTTTTTATACCACTCTTTCAAATGAGGTTTTAAATCAGTCCTGCACACAAAGAAACCTTATCAAAAGAATAAGAATCTGACAATCAAGGTTCTTCGGGCATATAATACAAAGAGAAGGTTTAGAACATTTGGTAACAACAGGTAAAATTCAGTGAAAGAGAGATCGTGGAAGACAGAGAGAGAAGACGGATGGACTGACATCATGGTTTGACACAAGATCGACGTCAGAACTGATTACATGCACCAAGAAGAGAGAGTTGTGGAGAGACATGATCGCCTACACCAGCAGGCATGGGGCACTTGATTGATTGATCCTGAGCAACTCGCTCAATTTCTTTTATGGAAATGAGCCCAATATTTTTCAACTCTCTTAGAAAAAGTTGTTTCAGGGTTTCCTAGAGTGTGTTTTCTTTCTTGAACACTTTGTCTTCCACTTCAATGCATACTTTGTGATTCTTTAAAACATATCTCCATCTTCTCTTTCTTATAACAGTTGTTACTAGTGATTGATCAGACATTGATATACGTTTATCTCATGTAATATCAAGTCTAAGAAATTGCAAAAGACATTTGAAGCAATATAAGGTTTATTGGTTGTTACTTATCAAGTGAATAGAAGTTTTTGAGTGTCGTTGTTTCAATCCAATGTCTCAGAAACACTATCTTTACTTTTTTGATCTTTTATTGTTTTATTTTATAAATTTTTTATATACTTTAATTTTGTACTCTTTTATTGTTTCATTTAAAACAAAATTTTATTTTAAATTTTATATTAAAAAAAGCTTTTATTTTATTTTTTTTTATTTTCTTATTTAATTTTAGTTTTATTTTATTCTTTGATTTTTTTAAATTCTTTGTATTGTTGCATTTTTAGAAAAAACATATTTTTAGTCTTTTTTAAAAAATTTGTTACATTTCTTCTTTTTTAAAAAAAAATGTTTTATTTGTTTTTAAACCATTTTTCATGTTAAGATTTTTTTTTATTGTTTATATTTGTATATTTTAAAATCTTTGTATTTTTTTTTGGTTTTAATCTTTTTTATTCTTTTTTTATTCTTGTATTTTTTTTTATTTTTATTTTTTTTTAAATTCTTTCATATTATCATCCTTTCTTCATCTCTCCATTCTCTTTCTTATCTAAATAACCCTTAATTAAATTTCTCCAAACACTACAACAGATCTTGTCTAGCATGTCTTTATTATTTTGGTGCCCTTTTAAAAAAACAATGTGTCATAATTATATCGACTAAATTTTGTGAGAAAGGATGTATATGTGTAAATTTTAAAAAAATTATTTTATTAAGTGTCTCTGTTTATTTTTGTGTCCGAAAGTCTGTGTGTGGCGTTCTGAAGAATATTGTTTGTATTCCTTGTGTCTGAAGCTGTTAATGATGTAGGGTTTTATTCTCATGTTTAAGTAAATATATTTCGAGCACACATGGTCTGAGTTTATACTTGAAGAAATGTCGGAGAACTTCAAACCCAAAGTTAAAATATTACATACCAAATGACTCAGCTGGCGTGTTTTTTTGGCCACATTTGACCATATGCTGGACTGTTTATAGTTTGTTTCTTTATTACATATGGCCTTTTTCGTCTTTACAGATGGTCAATTGGCAAGTGTTTTGCTGTGACAACTTCTGAGTTTGCGTTTGTCTCTGTTGCTTTCAGCTCATCCCTAAATCTCTTCAAAAGATTCTGTACCTTTGTGTAATGTTGTTTTCCATATATCTCTGTAATTAACTAGTTTTTTTCCACCTATTTTCTGGTACCGATTGAATAGTTCTTCATTGACACCTGCAGAAATACTTATAACATCTAAGCAGTGGTCTGGGCTGCCTTGATGCTTTATACTAACACGTTTTAGGGATTCTTAATTTAATTTATTTGTTCCCATTACGTTAGCTTGCTATAAAACTAAAATACATTTATCCACAAAATTGCGGATCGTTTTTCAAGTTTGGATTTCTTTTTAAATCAACACCAAAATCTACAAATCATTATGTATATATAAACTTGGAGAAAAGGTGAGTGAAAATTAATTTAGTTACATCGTACTAGCAGTAGTAGTAGTGGTTGTAGTGATTCTAGTAGTTGTAGTCTATACCAGGTTCCCTCTCCCCATTTTCCCCTCTCCACAGAAATGTAAGCCACCTGTTGAGAGTATTGCACAAAGCATGAACTCCATAGCTACAGTTTTTTTTTTTTTTTTTCTCTTTCGTCCGCTTTCAACTCACGAAGTTTCATCTCTGAAACTGATTTTTGCGTGAAAATCCGTTTTTCCAATTTCTTACAATGGCAGCAGCGTGCACATTGTAAATTACTTTACACTGGCAGCCGTGTGCTCAATGTACTCATAATTAGTATTCCCTCACCATACAGGCAGATTTTCTCCGACTTCAGAGGTACTCACGTTATCGTCCTGAGTAAGACCAGGGACTCAAACAAATGCCGGACAGTAGGTTCGAACCCGAGCTATGAGGCGTCTCACAGCTAGCAGGCCGAGCTACCATCAACTACTCTAGGCAGTCCCCCCATAGCTCCAGTAATACTACTAGAGGTCTTTGGTAAAAAATACACTTGCAAACAGAACAATGCGGTCTGGATTCAAACCAAGAATTCAGAATGCAAGGCAAACAAAATTTAATAAGATGTTTATTTTGACATTCTCTTTCCTATTTATTGTGTCACATACGTTTTCTGTCAATTAGACTATAATTTCACTTTAGGCTTAGGATACATCTTAACACTTTCCGTACACAGTTATTTCCTCAGTTGTACACAGTTAATTCCAGGGAGGCAAAAACATCAGCTACAACAAAAAATCATAACTACTTGTCGATAAATAAACATATATATATTTCTTATTATATATTAATTTTAAGAAAACTGGACAAACTAATAGAATAACAAGGTTAAAAAGTAGTAGAAATAAAATAGTAGAAGTAAGCTAGAAAGACTTGTATAAGCAAAACAACTCAAATGGCACAGTGTACAGCTAATGGCGTTCAACGGAATACGCTATGCGCGAAGTGTGGCAATTGGCATAGAAAGAGTTAACGTTGTGTGATTAAAATAACCACCTAACAAAACTAGGGGCATATCTTAAGTGTCATCTTCATATTGCATTTGTATACATCCTTCACCCAAACTTACAGTTGCATATAAAATTTCTTTCCATTCACAAGCTGCATGTAAAGGACATCATTAGATAGTGTGACCATCTTTCTTGCTCATGCAACATATATGGCAGAGCGGTTGCAGTCTGTGCTTATGCATATAAATATTCTGACATACAATATATCAAAGATAACATATAAACATAGGCTGTGCGTTATTCTCAATAAATAACATTTTTAATAAAATTGTATGTTTAATTCTATTTTGAGGCAAAGTACTTGATATTATTAACTTTCTTCTCTCTTTTCTCTAAACTTGTTTTGCCGTACAGTGTCAGGATAAGAAGAGATTTCTAGAACAAGTTTCGCCGAGTGGTTACCGGGCCCAAATTTGGGGTGTAAAGAATAGAACCACTGTTACCTGCACAGCATGTCGTAAGAGGCGACTGAGGAGGTTGAGGGTGGGGCTAGCTACCCCACACCGTAAAAAACTAGATGGCTACAGAACGGAGAGCGAACCGAGTAAACGTTGGCTGAAACCAGACACATCACCGAAGGATAGGCACCAGGGCTCCAAATGGTGCTGAAGGTGTGATGTAAAACACACCAATGGTAAGGCTGCATGAATCAGATTTCCACATGAATGGAATTTATGGGGAGATCTGTTACATATATCTGGGCGGTGATCGAGAGAGAACAAGTTTTGCATGCGCTTCATGCATGGTGTTTTCACTGCCTTTGTTATTTCTGGGTCCACATTTTGGGTGGACGTCCTTTTGCTTTGTATCCACAATATCAGAGTAGCATTGCCCTCTGAGGCAAAAAATACTGCAATTTTACTGTGTGAAAGTTTTACTGATCACAACTGTCTGTTGGTAATCTGTTTATATGTAAAACCCTATTTATTTTGTTGTTTCTTGATGAAGTTCAGTACTGCTGTGTACCCACTTTTCTTTTATGATGGCTTCATTTATAACCCAGTCTCTTCTTGTTCCTCCCGTAGTGTTTCTAGCACACACAGACATTTTCATCTTTGTTGTAACTAGTTTTATTCTATTGTTGATGTCAACGTTAGGTTTGGCACTGATAGCATAATGTCGGGAGAAAGACTTTGTACAATGCTTTTTAGCTATTAACATATCAACATATGTTTATTAACATCACTAACATTATTATTAATGACGAAGTGGGTGAACTGGCTAGAGACAGGGTGAATTTCAGATGCGCTGCAAAGAGACAACGTCTATAAAGAGACACACCTTATGATGATGATCATTTTATTAATATTAAACTAAAAGGTAAAATATATTTATTTCCTTTTTTTCTCTCTCTATTTCATTCATCCTTTTCAACTGACTGTGTATACAACTTCTGTTGTAGTATATTTAATTGCTTTTAGAAAGGTTCCCAAAGAATTATGAACCAAATTCATCCCACATATTGATTTTAATTTTTAGAAAATATTTAGACATTAACAAGTACTATTTTCATAAAGGAATTAATTAATGTAGAAAATAATATGCAGCAAAAAGAGTAAAATATATTCAAAGTTTAAGGAATGTTGAGTAAAATATTGACCATAATTTTGGCAGATTGAACAAAAGGAATCTGCCAGAATAGTTCATAACTTTTTTAAAGTTGCCATCACTATGCACACCCTTCAAAATCTGTTGGGGAGGCTGAGCACCTACAGGTCTGTCCGGAGTGGTGTGATGTCAGTTCAGTAACCAATAACCAATAAAAGGTGCATTATAAATGCTAGCCTGAGATTTAAAAACAGAAAAAGTGCATACTTTAAAGACTATTTAAACAAGAACTACATTTATAATCTCAACTCTTGCATATGACTATAAACAATATCATATAAATACTACAACAGACACTATAAATATAAAAATAATTGATTTAACATCTAAATATAAAATCTGCACACATATAAAAGATAAATATAAAAGAGCATCTTTACAATAGCAGATAACAGATTCCAATTGTTTTTAAATTAATAGATGCATATGATAAAAGAATATATTGAAAAAATCTGAAATAGTATAAACAATTGGAAAACATAAGAAAAAACATTTAGCAGCAAAATTCATGGAAAAATACAAAGGAAGACATATTTTAACAGAGTAGCTTCTTCTTCTTCTGCAACCAACTTCTGTTATGCGACTACTCCGGTATATGTCATGAACAGGGCGGTGCACTTAAGGTCTTCACCGGTCCCCCATAATTTTCCTGTAGGGTTGTTTCTGTTGGCCAGATTTCCATTCTTACACTGCTCAGGATGGGGTAGTCTTGCAGGATGTGCTCTGGGTAACAGAATAGCAACATATGTCCTCAGTACAGATCAAATAGATATCAAAAAGTGGTTAACTTGGTTGATAGGAATGAACGCAAACAACAATAGAATAGCAAGTACTTTCTAAAGAACATGTATAACATAGCTCAAAATAAAGAGATATAAAAATTCATTGCAATATATTTCCCACAGAGAAAAAAATGCATAGAAATTGTGATAATGATAATTATTGTCCTTTATTACTGCTGCTTAATCAATATTATTTTTACAGTCAATCAGGCGGCTGTCATTAAGGGCCAGTGGGGCGGGTCCCACCAAAATAATGTGTAACGTGTATTTATTAATTTATACTTTAAAATAACAACCCAAAACCATGATTTGTCCGAAAATGTCTGGCCCACCAACAAAAATGATCACGAGCCACCACTGCAGTCAATAATAGCCCAATACATTTAAAGTTGAAAATATGAGTTTATATGTTATGTATCACTTCCATGTTCTTTTAGATGCAACACAAGATCAGATCATATACCAACACCAAAATAAAAAATCAACTGTAATGGATATCAAATATTTCCTGTCTCTTACCTGTGTGAGGCATTGGGCCAAAACTTATCTTTGTCAATCTATTAACCCCTTTGCCTTTCTCAACCAATGTACTGGCTCACTGTATTGTTTTAAGATGACGTAAAACTAGTATATTGGCTATTTCAGTATATATTGCATACAAATGAGTCTGGAGGTAAATATAATTACAGAGTAAAAACATTTAATATTCACTTCCAACTTATACCATTATCTTCCATTTGCCATTAGCTCACAACCTTTTTACTGCTATAGTTTTTAGCAGTGTCATATTTCTTTCAGACAGCATTGGTTTAAACCAAAATTAATGAAGCAGACTCGTTGGGTGTTCATTGTATGATCTTATCTTATCTTAACCACATTTGCTGTGAAGCGCAGTGGGGAGAGTTAGTTTTCTATCTTGTGCCAGGTGTGTTGGCTTGATTGTCAGTCCAAGCTTTCGTGGAGACTCTGAGATTTTATCTATCCATCATGTTCTTGGCTTGCCTCGTGCTCTGCGCCCTGAGTGTCGATTATTGTAGGCACATGATGGTATGATCATGTATTTTAAATTATTTTTCTGTTTAGTGTTGGTTAAATTTATTGATGTACAAATATCATTTTCACACAAAATTAATTTCATACAAATGAAACAGCTGTATTTTGTTTACAAATTCCCCATGTTTGCCATACAGGTTTGCACACTTATACAATTATAAAGGAAATTGCAGCAAAGAAACCTGGTTCTAGTAATATATTAAAGAAGTTTAAGTCTCCTAATTTCTCTGTATTGATCAGGAATTTCTTTTAAGGCATGAATGGCAAATGAGGCACTAGGGTTCTCGACTCCTTGTGTGACTTTGGCATAGTCAACAAAATGAAAGTTGTCAAAGTTCCTAACTGGCAGCTTTTCATCAAATTCCTGAAAATGTAGAAAAATATATGGCTACGAATTACTAGCAGAAACTTTATTTAATTCTTCTTTTATATAAAAAATTGTTCAGCTTACAAACGATTAGAAAATATTCAAGATGTAATCAAGGACACATTATCGATATAAGGGAAGACTGCAGTAAAACTATGTAGCAATGGTGAAGCACATAAAAACAATAAGTACTGTAGCTTTACAAAATACAAAAACAATACACAGCAATGTTTTGACCAAAACGCCTATATCAAGCATAGAATACAAGAGAAGTGAAGAATTTCACTTGTAGTCCAAGCGGACCCTGAACTATGGAATTTCCATGGGACTAGTGCAGCGTGCTATCAGCCTTACTATAGCCATTAGTTTATTTCATTTGAATTGTCTGATAGGGTCTAAATTTGTCTCTGCAATTTATTTAACTAGAAAGTCACTTTATATGACCTTTTGTGTTTTTGGCTGCAATTAATTGGCACACTACCTGACACCCTGTATAGAAAGAGTTAAGTAGTAAATATTTTACCTCCATAGTATCCCAAGGGCCATCACCAACACCAACTGTAATGATGGATAGTGGATGATTGGATGCTTCCACAATAGCCTCAGTTGTTGCCCTTTCATTGGTGACTTGTCCATCAGCCACAATAACCAGAATGTGATACTGAAATGTGACATTTTAACACTAAATCAAGCTTATACTATTATTTTTATGATTATAAGGTATTCATTCATTAAAATTTTTTATAAAGACAACAATAGTCAAATACTCTAATCGTTAAAAACATGATATAAAACAAGATATAGAGTATGATTTCAAAAACAAGCAACAGAAATGTCATAAAGGAGATAAAAATAAGAGCAGTTGTTCATGTGTTGCCGAGGCCAAGGAAGCAAATAATAGGAGCGAAAATAATAAACTGAAGCAATGTGTGCAAGATGTCATAGATGAACAACGTGACTGTGTCAGATACCACACACAGCTCATACAGAACACAAGCATTTAGAGCTGCTGTCATGAAAGATAAGTTCAGAGATGATGATGATGATGATGAGGTACTAATATGATAACAAATATATGATTGCATGAAATCTAACTTAAAACCAAATAAGAAAGAAGAATATTTGTTGGAAAATTCTTCACGCTTAATGAGACATTAACTCTTTGTGAACCATGGCAAAAGTCATGTTTTACAAGCCATTTGTTTTTAGAATTAAAAACGTCCTTTAGTGTGGCTTCTTGTAAAATGACATCCAACCCAAAGCCATGTAGTGTGGCATTTGGTCCACAAGGAGTTAAAATCTTTTTTAAAATCTGATTTACTTTGTGATATTTCACAATTTTTTTGAAACAAATCATGACATACATTTTTCAATTGACTATTGGTTAGTGAACCAATATAACAGACTCAGGACAGACTCATAGTAGCTCAAGTCTTCCCAAGAAGATGTTGAAGAGTGTACATAAAGAAGGTTCTCATGGCTTGCTGGTTAATTAAACACACTTCCATTCTGCCCATCAGGCATCCAGTCCTAGTTGTACAGGTAATTCCAAACTCATTAAATCACTAGATAGATTTATTCTTAATTTTAGTGTATTCATCTAACAGTTCATCAACCATTAGTGACAACTGTTATAAGAGAGAGAAGATAGAGATATGTTGGACTATATATGTTGGTATGAATATTTTAAAAAACATACAGCACAACACTTACTGCATTGGTTGCTTTGACAATTTCAACAGCTTGTTTAATAAGGGGTGCAAAATTAGTTGGACCTCCAAGTCTTATTTTTGGAGTTAGTCGATTGTAAATCTCTAGCACTTCCTTGAAACCTGAAGGAATTCCCTGAAATTAGAACAAAAAAGCAGCTGAAAATAATATTTGCTTTACTTTCAATGCTAGCAATATTGTTTATAGATAATTATTAGCACTAACAGCTGTTACATCCTTTATCAGAAAGGAACCACATGAAATATTCAAATTATGGACAGATTATATGATAAATAAAATATTATCACTAAAGTTAATCTTCAAACTCATAATTTTTGTTGTATCCCTAGTTTTAATGAAACCGCATCGCCCATCTGCCCAGCGTGTTCGTAGCGCGTTGGACTACGGGTGACTATCCCTCTGTGTGTGCGGGTTCAATTCAGCGGATGGCAGAAAAAGCCACAGATTCCCAGATTTACAGTGTTCGTGGCACCGAACCGAAGGGTTGCGATGTCCATGGCACCGAGCCCAAGAGCTGAAAAGCTCAAGTGCTTCTGGATCGGGAAAAAAAAAAATGAAACCGATCCTGCTGAATCAATTTTTAATAGAATTGATTGGTTGATAGAACCGTCATCATTGCACTTCTGTCAGTAACCATATGCAGGATGATATTTTTCTTACGCAGGAAAACCTCAGCAGCAGTGCATGAGCTCTGTAGCACCGCAAGGAACCCCAATGTAATTTAGAAGATGGTAAAATATTTTTGTCTGAACTAAAAATTTTTTATCTTTCTCATAAATTTTGCCAGTGCAGCGTCTTTCCAGCTTGCTCTTCTTGATTTTGAACTGCCAATGGTTCTTTAACGTGCTCAATTTGAACATGGGACTTGCGTTTTATCGTCCATCTCCAACAGAACTAGAAATTTGACCAGGGATCTCTGGAAAAAAAGCTGATTGTTCCACGAGGAGCAAACCGAGTATTTTTGGAATGATAGGAAAATCTTACCTCTACACCCCAGAAAAATCATATTCAGCTAAATCATTATGTTCAGAAACTTTGTCAACAAAAGCAAAAAGTCAGACATTGTGGTTGTTCATTTAATTGAAAAGGGCGGACAGTTATGAAAACTCAATCTGTTGCAGTTATGCAGTGAGTGTTTCATGTTTGATGTTTAATTCAATTCAAGGGATGAACAGTTTGTGTTGCTACATATGCCATATATTTTATGTCAGTTGTTTGTAGATGGCTGTTTATTTGAATTAGTTCACAGGAAACATTTCACAGTTTTAGCATTTCTGATTTTCTTGGCACGACGCAATTATGGGGTGCCTGCATGAAGTTGGCCCGTATGACTATGACTTTGTTCTCAGACATAGAGTCACATTAATTTTATAAAGAGAATGGCTATGTACATTTCTTCATACCCTGCCCTAGAGCATAGATCCAACAAGGGCCCTTCAGCCGCCTATCAGATTTTCCACATCTCTCCACTATCTCCCTATTTTCTTGCCATGAGACCCTTCTTGCGGGGTCCTTCTTCCTCAAGTGGCAACCTATGAATTTTCCTGGTTGTGGTTTCTGTAGCTATCTAGTGATTTTTATGGGTAGGTAGCTAGCCCCACGCCCAACCTCCTTAGTTGCCTCTTACGACATGCATGGCAGGTAACAGTGGTTCTATTCTTTAACCCCTAATTTGGGCCTGGTAACCACTCAGGCATAGAGTATATATTAAATATATAAAATCAATTAATATTTCTCTACCCTAAAGGAATAATATGTTATACAATAGGATATACAGAGGATTCAGTTCAGAAGATCAACATCCTCCCAAATTGTGTAGACAATTCAGTTATTCCATGAGAACTATGTCACAGATGCCTCTGTTGGATTGGCTTTTGCTCAAGATCTGTCTTAACAATCAATTAAGTTTCTGCTGAAGGTCCATAGTTATTTCATCATTGTCTGTGACCAGATATTAGATCAATATGCAGTCCTCAAAAGACATAGTATGTCCCAGTCCTACATTCTGAACAAATGTGATTCCTTTTTACACGTTGAATAGATCAGGCAACAGTTGAGGCAATCCAATCATAATGATTTGCAGCATCCATTTGGGACATAGAATGCTTGCATCTGGTGCATTGTTTTGTGTCCAGGGTCTTCAAATCATGGTATAGCCCACAAACCATTGATCTATTGGTTCTGTGAAACCATCCCAGTTACGAGAAAGTCCAAAAACGTATCATTATTATACATATAAAATATGTATCTCATGAGAACAAAATTTTAAATAATTCGCTATACCAGCCATTACTCAGAACAAAATTCTTAATCTATTATTCAACTCATTAGAACAAATATTGTAATAATTCATTATACTCTTCTTCTTCTTCTGCAATCAACTTTTGCTTTGTGACTACTCCGGTTTGTGTCATAAACAGGGCGGTATGCTTGAGGTCTTCACCGGTCCCCCATAATTTGTCTTGTAGGGTTGTTTCTGTTGGCCAGATCTCCATTCTCGCATTACTCAGAATGGGGCAGTCTTGCAAGATGGGCTCTGGGGACTGCTTAGCTGCTCCACAGGTGCAGGCAGTCAAGTCCCTGACACCAATTATTCATTATACAACTCATTAGAACAATTATTGCAATAATTCATTATACAATACATTAGAACAAAATTTGTTGTAATTCATTACAAAACTCATTGGAACAAAAGTTGTAGAAATTCGTTATGCAACTCATTAGGACAAAAATTGTTTTAATACTTCAGTATGTTCAGGACGTACTTCCGGCTTAAGAGAAAACACTGAATGGTCCTTTGTATAGGCATCCCCAAAACCAAAAGCCGGGATTGCTCCATGACTGTCAAACGGTTCCAGAGTCTCACCAAGTGTGCATATTACCTGAAAATATTAATTATTTTTCCAATGACATTTCGTAGGAACTGTAACTTTTTAATTACTGCGAGTTAATATAAAATATTAGAAAATTGAATAGAATTTACATCTACGGATTCAGTCCACTGTATTGGTCAGAAATATAAAGAATGACTAAAACAATAACCAAAACATTGCAAACATTCATAAACTGGTACCTGCACACAATGGAGGGACTGAGATGGTATATTCATCATCAAATAGCTTGTCCTGAGCAGAACTTTGCTACCCTAACAGTCCTTTAGAATTTCTCTTTCATGGGCCAGATATCCTACCTCTGCAGGCGTCATGCTCAAATCAGCAGTTACATCCTGAATCCATCTTCTTCATGGTATTCCTCCTCTTTGCCTGGATAATAATAATAATAATTCCTCTCGTATACGTTACATAGGGCCTGCAAGTAATTTCTCCATACTGCTCTATCCTGGGCAACTCACTCAATCTCCTCCATGGAACTGAGACCGATATTTCCTGCCTCTCTCAGCAAAGTTCGTTTCAGGGTCTCCTTAGGTCGACCTCTCTTTCTTGAGCCCTTTGCATCCCACTTCAATGCCTGCCTTGATATTCTTTGATCATTTCTCCTCAAGGTGTGCCCAACATATCTCCATCTTCTCTTTCTTATAACAGTTGTCACTAGTGGTTGAACAGACATGTCTCTGATTTCATCACTTCTCCTGGATGCCTCCTTCCATAATGGTCTTCTCCAACCCTCGTGCCTCCTTATCTCTCTCTCTCTTTGCCTTTTACCCCGGATTGGGGCATAGGCCCTCAACCAACTCATGCCAAGTCTTCCTATCTCTAGCTATCTCCTGAGCTCCCTCCAGCTCTTTCTTTATATTGTTGATCTCCGCCTCCAAATCTTGTCTCCATGTATTTCTCGGCCTCCCCTTTTTCGCTGTCCCTGCGGGTTCCAGGCAAGGACCCTTCTTGTTATATTCCCTTCCAGTTTTCACAAAGTGGTGTCTCCTTATATGTCCAAAATATTTCAATTTTCTTATTTATAGCATCTGTCAGTTTTATTTCATTTTGAGTTCTTTCTGGAAAGATCTATTTGTTCTCTTCTCTGCCAATGGTAAATGGAGGACTTTGCTGTAACACTCATTTTCAAAAGACGGTAAAAAAAAGGCCACAAATTGGGTACTTATGAAGAGAACAAGACATATTCCAGGGAACCAAGAGGTGAGGAAAAACCTGATGCTGAATTGGACACACCTTGAAAAACCAAGAGGAATATGACAAAACAAGCACCAATTAGAACAAGACCTCATTCCAAAGTTAGATAAAAAACCAACAAATAACCAACATTTGGCTTCGCAATGGACAATGTAGGCTGCATATCCAACTCCACAAAATGAAAGCAGTTCATATTTACTAACCAACACACACCAATATGGCCTTCAGACTCCCAAACACATTCTGCAATCATGTTCATCCTCCTTGGCTGTATCAATGAAATTGACCTTACTCAACCCTGGCCTCATGAGACTTTAAATTGAAGAAAAATGGTGGATCACCAGCAAAGTCTTCTGCTGAAGACTTGATTCATGGAGGTAATGTATCTTACTGTTTAGAATTCTGAGCATAGAAAATGAATTGGAGAAGAAAGTGGAGAAGAACCTACATTCACAAATGAGGGTATAAACTTTCATTCTAATGACCAGATTGAGAGAGATGGGTGTCAATATTGGTGCAGCCCGAAAAGGATGATATACCAAAAATGCAAAAATATTGATTAATTAACATCAAACTGATGTGCTGGGCTGCTACACGCTGCTCGATTGTTGAGGCGGAAATTGGAGCAGCTATGTACGTGTCCAGAGTGCTATGATGATAGTCCTCTGATAACCGATAACTGACTAAGATAGGCAGGTTTTTGGGGGATATTACATGACAGGATTATATATGTTAATTTGACACAGAAACAGCTGCAAAATCATCAAAATGTATATTTCTGTGTAATTATTTCATTTTTAACACATCACAATCATTGTTTCTTATGTAGGGAATTAAAACTTCTTTAAGCAGAGGCATGTCTCTTTCAACCTAAGGATAAGTCTTTTTTGGTTAAATCAGAGCGCTTAAGGCAACAAACATGAAAAATAAGAATTAAGATCTTGCGGAGAATACAAGTATATTAATCACATCATTTTGCACAACTTGCTCTGATAAGTAAATTTTGCTGGCACATATGTTGGTCTGAATTTACATGATCACAAACTAGAAGGTTCTTTTTGATTACTTTTATAAGGTTGGCAATACCGGCTCTGAAATTAAATTTTAAGCCATAATCATTGCTGGCAAAAAATTTCATATATGAAAAAAAAAGCAGAGACTGAGTGAAGCTTATCATTTTGTTACTTACACTTTGGTAGGGGTTATGTCCCTTGCTGCTGATCTCATGCAAGCATTTCCCACCAAATGTTTTCTTACCCTGTAGATAGTTGGATCCTGTGTAGTCTATGCCTGGTGATGATAGTTACACATGGTATGAACATTAGGTTGAATTTATGTAAATACATGGTTTCTCCTGATGGTCTATCATGGGACATGATCCCATTGTCACTGTTGTGAATATAATCTAAATCACTGTATTCTAGAGAAGCCTTTTGGGGCTTGGTCTGTTTCCAGCAGATGCAATGGATATGGTTAGCCATTGCAATGTTATCATTACTCTTGAAAATGAATGCAGAGATTGGGGCAACATGAAGACTGAACTTGCAATTAAGCAGCTGATAAAAGGTAATGCATGTGATGAAGATGTTGTTGTTCACATCGATGGGTCTGTACAATTTGGTAAGAAGTTAGGCTGGGGTTTCTTGGCTAGTGCGCATGGTAGGGTTGTTGTAGAGTGAAGTGAAGCATACTTGCAGTATAAAAATAGAGGTTGAGGCCATTACTGTTTCCCTCCATTGCCTCTCTGGAATTCAATTAACTGGGGCCATTGTTGTTTCTGACTATCAGTCGATGCTTCAGAAGGTTCAAAATGGAGTTAATGTATGAGTGGTGTCGTCTATTGAAGTTTCTAACCTTCAGAGGCGTACATGGATCTACTGTCATGGCATGCAATTGTTTTTGGTAATGAGAGAGTGAACAGTCTTGCATCAACAGCATTGATTGCCGGGAAGTTGAGGACAGATAAGGGGGATGTTATTTGGTATCTTTGTGACTGCCTATTGATGAAGACACTAAAATAGATGTTGAATTGATCCATTGAATTAAGGAGTTTGGAGTTCCCCATTGTACAAGTAGAACTGGATGCATGAGAAGCAGAGTGAACAGTGTGTTTAACCAACAAGCCACAGAAGCCATCAGTATGCATCTGTCAATATCTGTTAAGGAGACTGAGCACCTATGGATCTGCCTGGAGTGTAATGATGTCGATTCAGTAACTAATTACTATTTCTCATAAACATCAGGTTAGATAGTCAAAAGATAAAGTTATCTGATTGTGTTGTACTTCATTCATTGCTGCTCTCTTTAGCTATGCCTACATCAGGTTTCCAGTTCATATGCATGTCTGAGCAATGTAGGTGATCCTTTGACATCCGCATTGCCTTCACTGAATTTTGACTTACTTCTTTTTTTTCTTCTTTGAACGCTCCATATCGACTACTTGTCAACCACTCTGTATGATTTGTATGTGATCTGAGCTAAGAGTGATTGTACATTGTGCCAGTTATGCCTACAAATAGACCAGCACATCTGATTTCTGCACTGCTTTTTATTTTCTAGGTAGTATCCCTAGTGTCTACATCAGTCGCCTCTTATGACATGCATTGTAGATTGCAGTGGTACTATTCTCTGCTTCCCTTGCAGGCTGCAGCACCATACAGGCGATTTTGACTTACAATAATTTATGTAGCAGAATTTTTGTTTCATACTGTTAACAAACTAGGACAGTATACGTTTACACCAGTGTCAGTAGTTATTTTTACTATGTCTTTCCTAACTTTTTCCCAAAAAAGATCATAAAAGAAACACAAAAACAATATTAACGTCTTTTTTTCTTTCTTCTCCTTTTGTCGTTACACTGTTACAGGGTTGTTGCCCAGAATTGTGGTTTTCTATTTTTGTCTTGCGCTGCTCTAGTAGCTTGGCTGATAGTTATTTTTGCTGTCTGACAGAGTCCATATTTTTGTGGTTTTCCTCTCGCCTTCTTTCCTGATGTTCTGTTGTAGAAGACTGTATACTGTGGAGTTTGGTTGCATTCTTATTAAATGACCAAACCACTTCCATTCTTTCTTTCTCAATGTAATTCAAGCAAGGTTCTGTCCCAACTTTCTTTCTTATGCTGATGTTGGTGTTCTTTGTAAATTTTCGTAGGCATCGCATTTCATAATAATTACAGCTGTATAAAAAAAAACATACCGAAGATAAGATTGCAGTTATCAAGACCAGCTTTATAAATGACGGCACCAACTTCATCCAGTGACACAATCTGGCTTGCAACCTGAGACAATAAGATTTTTAACAATCATATTAACTGATGTAAATTTCTTTTACACAATAGAAAATTACTTGCAAATATAAAACAGAGATTTCCAACCTGGCAAACCTACACCTTCTAGGAAGTGTAAGATGGTATTTTAGAGAGTGCAACAAGAAAGAGAATTTACTGTATCCACAATAGGAATCTGAAGTGTGGATCAAAAATTTCTCCAATAATAGGGAGGAGGCATCCGGCAAAGAGAAGAAGAGGAAGACCAAGAGAAGATGGATTCAGGATGTAACTGATGGTTTGAATATGACGGTGCAGAGGCAAAACATCTGGCCTATGAGAGGGAAAAATTCGAAGGACTGTTGGGGTGGCAAAGTTCTGCTCAGGACAAGCTATTTGATGATGATATAATAGGGTGTATAAACATCGATTCAATATTTCATTGAGATGCAGATGTAGAAAAAGTTGGGAATCCATTGTATAAAGTAAAACATGAAAATGATCCAACGGCTAAACTAAAGTAGAACTGGTGTTGCTAGTTGCCACATGCTGTGAGACATACTGAGATGGAGATTAGAACACATATGGACTAATTAGTTAGATTTGCAGTGATGATGATCCGAGGACTAAACTAAACTGTTTCAATACAAAATTATCTTATATGCAGGGGTGTATACTAATTAGGGGTAAAAGATTATGAATTTCAAATTTCAGACTGTGTATGATATTTTAGTGTTATATATCAACTTTCAAAGCTAATCAGTATCTTGTTGAAAGTAATAATTATGAACAAATAATGTATAAAATAATAAGTACAGGTTACTCAATATTTTTGGTGGGGCCGGGCCCCACTGGTCCTTAATGACCAGCCGCCCTTGCTTATATGTATGTCACAATCTCAAAATGTTAACAGTCTACAATGTTGATAAATTACCTCTTGAACATTTGTTGACTTGAAGAGTTCAAATAAAGACTCAGTTCTTTGGGTTTCAGCAAACATAACCTTATTCTTTTTCACTATCACTGTTTCCTCTTTGACTTTCTTTATTAATCTTCTTTCTTCAGTCTCTGTTGGTGACCCTAAAATTGATGAGGAGGGGAAAAAGCATGATAATTTATCATTCACTGTTATTCAGCTTTGAACATCGACAAACAAAATAGACTTTAGCAGTCATATGCTTCATCACTATACTATTTTTAATGTCTTATTGCTAATGCTTTTCTCCTTATGTTCTGGTGGTGTATTAAATTTCAATTCGCCCTCTTCTTTGTAACCGGCTTCATAATCTCAGCCTACAATGTTGACACGTTGTGTGAAATTCGTCACTTCTGTTGTATCCTTTTCTTGATAAAGGCCTTTTGGTCGAAACGTTATTGTGTATTGTTATTGTTTTTGTAAAACTACAGTACTTTGTTTTTATGTGTTTCGCCATTGCTACACAGTTTTACTGCAGTGTGGGTCTCTGTGGGTAAGTGGTTAAGCCCTTTGCCTTGTGAGTCGAAGATCGTGGGTTAGAATTCGGACCGCGCCGTTCTGTTTACGAGTGCAGTTATTTTTTTTCAGAAACCCCGTGGATCGTTGCTGGAGTTACGGAGTTCATGCTTTGTGCAATCAGCTTCTGGCAGGTGGCGTGCCATTTCTGCGGAGAGGGACCGAGCCATATGGGGTAAAACCAGTGCAATGAAGTCAATCCTTCAGCTTTACTGAGTCTTCCTTATATCGATAATACTATGTTTCAGCCTAAATTCGCTTTGCTTTGCACAAAACACATGCGGAAAGCTTATTGTGCTTGTATATTTGTGACGAAACAACACCATACATACATGTATACACATATAACAAACATGCATACATCATTCATAGTAGCTTCAAACAACACCATACATACATGTATACACATATAACAAACATGCATACATCATTCATAGTAGCTTCAAACAACACCATACATACATGTATACACATATAACAAACATACATACATCATTCATAGTAGCTTCAAGTTTATTGTCAAAAGAGAATAAGGAATTTTTAAAACCCAGGGGAAGCAACTTAAGCAATGAATATGATCTATAAATAGACAGTCACGACGTAACAGCAGCAGAATGCGGATTTCCAGAATGCGGCATTCCAGACAAGTTTTATCGATTTTCAACAGTCAATTGTTTTTATTTGTGTGCTCAACGTGAGCGGGGAACTTAATTTTAACGTCCGTCTCCGATAGGAATAAAAATTCGATCTTACATACAATCGTGAACCACTGGAAACTAGCCCGACCGCTCGAACAGAGCCAACTATAAACTTATAGGCCTTCGGATTCAGGTAAGAATTATGGGAAATCAGACCACAACTACACCACGTGACCTCGCATTTCAGTATTGGTGTATATAGACTAATTCATTTTAAGGAACCCTTTCATATCTCGTGGTATATAGGTCAATACAGTGTTAGGCCTGTATTTTTCATTGACCTTCGACACTAATGGGTGATGTGGTCAGCATCACGCAGGCCGCCTTTTACTTTCCCAGAGCATGTCTGGTACCCAATTCATTTTAAATCAACACAAAATGCTAAATCGAAGTTATATTATGCAACAAGTTAAGTTTAACAATAAGGAATATCAATATTATGAATATTTTTCACCAATAAATAGCCATAGACTCACAGAATTGAGTAAAATTGCAAAAAAAGCCTGCAGTGTTCTATCAAACATCTGTAATTTCCAGCCCCCTTTTCTTATCTAGGTCAGAGAATCCCCAGTCCGTTGTCTGGTCTAGTTATCTAGAGTTGGCTGTGGCTCGACACGGAAAACGAACAGAGCACTTTTGAAGCAAGTTGTGAGCATCATGCCTCTACGAACCAAAATTCCTTTGTACGTGACGGTGAAATGATAATGATGATGATAATAATTTCCTTACCAACCAAGACTCTAGTTCTCTTTCTCCTGCAGTATAGCAGCAACAAGACAACAATCACAACTGCAAGAATAACAGCTACCATCACATTCTCCATGGCTGAAAAACGTGTTGTATGTAACACACAATGTCAAATCTGCTCGTTTATGTCTTGTCTAACACCTGGTCCTAGCTAGGCTGGCTGAAAAAATAAAATAATGGGTCAATAATTGTTCACACAAGCTGGACATAACATTTCAAGTTGCTGTAAAAGTTTGCATAACTTATTCATCAGCATTGGCCTCTTTGTCTCAAGAGACAATATATTTTGTGTTACGTAGCTTGTTCTGTGCTAAATGACTTTTCTTGAATGGCAATCCTTGCCACAGTTGCTGCCGGTGAAACTGAAGACTGAAGCTGATACATAGGATGGTCTCTCTGCTCTCTGCGCTTTCTTTTGCCTCCATATGTGATAGTTTTTCTTCTTAACTTTTTGACCCACCCCTCACTGCCGCTCGGCATGCTTACCTCTCTTTGGCCAACCGCTCCCGATTTTCTGTGTCTATGCTGCTTGAAGTTAAATCACGTTTGCAGGTGTCAATGAAGTGTTTGCGAGTTGACCATATAGAATGCCATTTGGGATTATTCCATCACCTATAAGACACACGTGTCCCAGCCATATCAGACGTCGCTGATTCAACAAGAGGCACATGTTTGAAATCCCAGCATTGTGTACGATTTCTATATTGGAAATGCGGTCTTGCCATCAGATGTCTATTCGCTTGGGAGATGTTGAGGCGATATTCTTGTCTGGCAGAGTTGCTGTACTTTTTAATTAAGTGGCATCGTCAACGGTTCATGTATCTTTAAAGTTCATTTCTATGTTCTAATGTTGTAATCATATAAAGGAAAGTGCATTCAGTGGATACTTATGTCAAAATTAGAAGACCTGACTTTGTGTTTTGCCTTAGCTCTCGCACAGACTACTACAAGACACGCAGGAAAAAGTGGATGCTCTGGCGGAAACGGCACAATGGGTCGGTCTTAAAATCAGTCAAAAGAAAAAAATACTGCGAAGCAACAACATACAACAAGACCAAATATTGATTGAATGAAGGGGTATAGAAGATGTTGGTGAATTTGTCTACCTTTTAAGCAAGACCAGTAAATCAGGAGTACAGAAGAGAACATTAATGCCAGGATTAGATAGACGAACAAGCCTTTGCTATTCTGCACACAGTGTGGAAGTCCACTGTTATCTTCACGAAAACAAATCTCAGGATATTCAGCTCAAATGTGAAATATGTGTTGCTGTATGGCGCAGAAACGTGACTAGTCATCAAATTAAATATAAATAAGATTCAGACCTTTGTCAACGGATGTCTTCTGCGGATTTTCAGACTGAGATGGTATGACAGAGTTGCAAACACAGACCTGTGAATAATAACCGGACATGAACCCAGGTTAAGAGGAGAAAATGGCGATGGGTCGGACATACCCTACGAAAAACACAATCGAGTGTCACTAGACAAGCACTTGAGTGGAACCGCAAGGAAAACGAAAAAGAGGACGTCCTAAACAGACCTGGAGACGAAGTCTTCTTGAGGAACTGAAACACGCTCGACTATCCTGAGAGACTATAAAGAAAACAGCCAGAGACCGAGAAGAGTGGCGAGCAACTGTTGAGGCCATATGCTCCACAAGGAGCCGAGATGAATAAGTAAGTAAATAAGTATGTTCGTTCTGAAATTTTAATCCTATAATTCTTTCACATAACTTCCTACTAAATTTCCAACCAGTTTTTTTTTTCTTAGTCATCGTTAATCTCTTTTACCAGTTTGTTTACTACTCTCAATGGTCATATCTCAGTAGAGTTGCGTACCGATACGCGGGGAACAATAAACAGTGTTCCATATAATAAATTATCCAGTCACTCGGCAGAAAAAGATCCAACATGTTGAGTTGGGGGGAAATTCTGGATCATCGCCAGAGCCACCGAGTTAATCTTCTGAGTACAGTGATGTCTGATTTTAAATATATTTCCAGTGTGTTTTGGTTTATTGATTGATCTTCTTCTTCTTTGCGTTCGTTCTTTACGACCAATTTTAATCACTCTTTGTGATATGTTTGATCTTTGCCAAGAACGTGTATACGTTGCACATTAGTTTGGTAGTCCCCTAAACGCATATATTTCTACACGTTTAGGACATATGCATCTGATTTCAGCGAAGCCTCCTTAGTCGCCTCTTACGACATGCGTGGCAGGTAATAGTGGTTCTATTCTTTACACCCCAAATTTGGACCCCGGTAACCACTCGGGCGTATATTGATTGATGAAACGATGTCCCCTCCCAACATCACATGTCGCCTGCATTTGATCTTCGACACAGCCTGTTCCTTGCTCTGTTAGTTTGAATTCAGACATTGTCATGGTGCCTCTGAATGATTTTTGTGTCATGGTTTGTCTTCCTTATCACTAGTGTCCTGCCATTTAGGCGAACCTTTTAATCCGATTTCAGATGTACTTGTAATTTAGACCACCAGGCAAAGGAGCTATGGTAGTGTATTCTATTAACTTGTTCTTTGTTCTCTTATGTTTCCCTCACAACTATATCGCTATCTTCTTCTTGCCCGCGTACCATCAACCTTTCAATCCAGCTTAGTTTCCAATAAAATCTCTTTATAGGGGGCCAACTTCCAAAATATTTTATTTGTTTCTGTTTTATCTTTTTCAGTAACTCTGTCTTCCTCCTAACTTGTACAGGACGCCTTAATTTGATTGTTTCTGTGTGCATACAAAAGTATCAAATTCTTCTATAAATTCACATGTTCAAAGGCTGTAATTTTGTCTTCTTGTATGCTCAGTGTCCATGTTTCTGCGCTCTACCATAAATAAATAATGAATATACAATTCCCCACAATGTCTCTCCAGTTCTTCTGCTACCCCTGTGGGTGTCTGGTCTTCTCTGCATTCTTAATGTCATTATAAAATGACGTGTAAAACACATTTTGACAAACCGATAAAATCAATGGTTGGAGATACAGAGGACGACAGAGAAAAGGAACTATGAACCTTATGTCACGGAAAAAGTATACATCGGAATTTATAGTCTGTACTCAGAACAAAGAGAGCACTTGTTTTGTTAACACGTCGGTCCATGGTTCAAAATCTTCAGGTGACATGGAATTTTTTCACTGGAAAGTGAAGCCAATCGAATTGATATTGCTTATACCTGTATCCAGTGGCGGCTCGTGATAATTTTTGTTGGTGGGGCCAGACATTTTTTCCGGATAAATCATGCTTTTTGGTTGCTATATTTTAATTTATAAAATAATAAATACACGTTATACATTATTTTTGGTGGGGCCCGCCCCACTGGCCCTTAATGACGAGCCGCCACTGCCTGTAGCTTAAGCAGTAGTGAGCTCGATCACAACCCAAGCGTACCTGGTTCAAACTATTCGGCGGGCAGTTTGTGAAGTAAATATATTTGTCTGATGGGACAAATATGTAAAAATAGATCACACCGTTTAGAAAGCAATGGCAAACTACTAGACGTATAAGTGGTGCGTAGAAAAGCAACGATACGTTTACTGTTGTTGATGGTGACGTCATGAAAAGAATATGCCAAGATTATCATTTCACACCATTAATAGTGGGTCATAGGTCAAAGAAAAATATGGGTTTAGCGCCGTGTGTTTCAATATGCTACACGGTATGAAAACACGATCTGTTGTATTGAGAAGATAAGTATAGTATTATTTTTCTGTTTCAAGTGCATAGCTTAGGCTAGAGTCATTCTGAATTTATTTAATGATTCCTGACTCCATCTAACCAACTTTCTCTTGGTTGGTCTCCTGCTGTGTATCCCAGTGTTATCATGCTCCATCTAACCAACTTTCCCTTGGTTGATCTCCTGCTGTGTATCCTAGTGTTATCATGCTCCATCTAACCAACTTTCTCTTGGTTGGTCTCCTGCTGTGTATCCTAGTGTTATCATGCTCCATCTAACCAACTTTCCCTTGGTTGATCTCCTGCTGTGTATCCTAGTGTTATCATGCTCCATCTAACCAACTTTCCCTTGGTTGGTCTCCTGCTGTGTATCCTAGTGTTATCATGCTCCAACTAACCAACTTTCCCTTGGTTGGTCTCCTGCTGTGTATCCTAGTGTTATCATGCTCCATCTAACCAACTTTCCCTTGGTTGATCTCCTGCTGTGTATCCTAGTGTTATCATGCTCCACCTAACCAATTTTCCCTTGGTTGGTCTCCTCTGTATCCTAGTGTTATCCCTCTAATCAACTTTCTTGTGTTCTGCTGTATCCAGTGTTATCATGCTCCATCTAACCAACTTTCTCTTGGTTGATCTCCTGCTGTGTATCCTAGTGTTATCATGCTCCATCTAACCAACTTTCTCTTGGTTGGTCTCCTGCTGTGTATCCTAGTGTTATCATGCTCCATCTAACCAACTTTCCTTGGTTGGTCTCTGCTGTGATCCTAGTTTTCATCTCCATCTAATCAACTTTCCCTTGGTTGGTCTCCTGCTGTCTATCCTAGTGTTATCATGCTCCATCTAACAACTTCCCTTGGTTGGTCTCCTGCTGTGTATCCTAGTGTTATCATGCTCCATCTAACCAACTTTCCCTTGGTTGGTCTCCTGCTGTGTATCCTAGTGTTATCATGCTCCATCTAACCAACTTTCCCTTGGTTGGTCTCCTGCTGTGTATCCTAGTGTTATCATGCTCCATCTAACCAACTTTCTCTTGGTTGGTCTCCTGCTGTGTATCCTAGTGTTATCATGCTCCATCTAACCAACTTTCCCTTGGTTGGTCTCCTGCTGTGTATCCTAGTGTTATCATGCTCCATCTAACCAACTTTCCCTTGGTTGGTCTCCTGCTGTGTATCCTAGTGTTATCATGCTCCATCTAACCAACTTTCCCTTGGTTGGTCTCCTGCTGTGTATCCTAGTGTTATCATGCTCCATCTAACAACTTTCCTTGGTTGGTCTCCTGCTGTGTATCCTAGTGTTATCATGCTCCATCTAACCAACTTTCCATTGGTTAGTCTCCTGCTGTGTATCCTAGTGTTATCAATGTCCATTATTTAGATGGTTCTGCTGTTTGTGTTCTAATGACCATTAATGCTGGCTGGCTGGGTGTCGTAAGATAGGTAGTGGGCGTAAGTGGTTCGAATCCTGTGTTTGTCTATTTGTTTTTCGGAAGCTCTTAATACCTGTACATTGTTTATTTGTTGATCATATTCTTTGCTTCCGCTGCTTCCTCTAAGGTTCTTGCAAAAAAAACTCATTGTCCTCATCATACCTCTATCTAACCAACTTTCACTTGGTTGGTCCCCTGCTTTGTATCCTCGTGTTCTCATGTAGTATGTTTTGGGCTGAAAGTTGGCCTGGTTGCATTCTAACCACAAATTGTGTACCATGTTTTTTTCCTATAAAATCGTCGATTCATACATACATTCTTATCATTAAATTCAGGGGCGGCTCGCCATTAAGGGCCAGTGGGTCCAGGCCCCATAAAAATAATGTGTAACGTGCATTTATTATTTAATAAATTAAATATAACCTAATCCAAAACCATGATTTTCCCGAACATTTGTGCCTGGCCCCACCAACAAAAAGGATCACGAGCCGCCACTGGTTAAATTGTTTATTCCACTTATTCTTCTTTTGTTTGACTTAATGTATTTCAAATACATTTAATCAATAGGACGTAATTTTGCATTTATGACTTTCCAAGTCTCCTCTTGCATGTCATAAAAGGCGACTAGGAGTGGATGTGTGTGAAGCTGGCGCCCCAACATTGTATACATAAAAAAAGCAAGCAGCTACAGAAACAGAAACGGAAAAAAACCCAAACTGTTCATGAAGAAATCTGGGTGCAATTTGGCACAAGACCGAATTAAGTGGACCTTTCTTGTCTCTCCCTTATTTATCGTTGCTATCGTCAAATCCGGGCCTGAAAACTCAATCTCTAGTAAGCTCTCCAGCCTCCTCCGCTTTCTTGTTCAAGTATTCTTTAATATCATCTTGCCGCCATCGTATTGATCATTTCCTAACTCTCCTTCCAGAAACACTGTCCTCAATTATTGAACTTTCTAAACTATAGTGACATTTAATTTGGCCAAATATCTCAGTTTCCAAGACTTGATGTTGTTTATGAATCAATGTTCCTCAATGTTCAGTTCTTGTATGCCTTATTTATCCTTGCTGCGACGAGGACTGACTATGACGATGATGTCTTTCTCAGACTGTCCATGTTTGATGCTGGTAGCATAGCATGAGAGCCAAACATGGACATTGAGCAAAGCGCAGTCACAAAAATAACTACATGTGAAATGCGTTGCCTGCGAAAAGTTACCAATAACACAAGAAAAGACAGAATCACCAACATCAGCTTAAGAAAGAAAGTTGGCACAAGACCGTGCTTGAATTACATAGATAAACAAAGAATGAAGTGGTTTGGCCACTTAATAAGAATGCATCCGAACTCCACAGTATACAGAGTCTTCTACAACAGAACTTCGGGAAAGAAGGCAAGAGGAAGACCACGGAAACGATGGTTAGATGGCGTAGCAGAATCATGTGAAAGAGCAAAGATAACAATCACACAAGCCACCAGAACAGCGCAAGATAAAAAACAGAAAACCGCGACACTGGGCAACAACCCGGTAGCAGTGTGACGACAAAAGAAGAAAGAAGAAGAAGCATAGCAACGAAAAGTTCCTCTACCAGTCTCTTTTATTTTTGCATATTTACTTTTCTGTTAAGAACGAAATATAACAAACACAAAATTGTCCCTACGTACAACCTACATCAGCGTTGTCCAACGAGGTACTCCGCGGTGCGTCCGTGTGATTACACCCCTGTCGTCCTATTGTATTTCTCATACTTTAACGTTAATCAGAATTTCAACTTCAACTACCTGCCCGTCTGCCCAGCGTGTTCGTAGCACGTTGGACTACGGGTGACTATCCCTCTGTGTGTGCGAATTCAATTCCGTGGGTGGCAGAAAAACCACAGATTCCCAGATTTACGGTGTTCGTGGCACCGAACCGAAGGGTTACGATGTCCATGGCACCGAGCCGAAGAGCTGAAAACTCAAGTGCTTCTGGATCGGAAAAAAAAAAAAAAACTTAAACTACCCTCTGTGGCGTAGAGGTAGGTGCTCGTCTCTCGTGCCAAATGTACCAGGCTCGCTCCCTCGTGGCGCCATCCGGATATTTTTCCAGAGATCCTTGATCTCAGTGTAGGTGAGATCGAGTTCCTAGCCCTATCAGAGATGGACGATAAAACGTAGGTCGCGTGTTCAATTTGAGCACGTAAAAGGACCACTGTCAGCTCAAAATCGAGGAGCGCAGACTGGAAAGCAGTTGCCCGGGCAAAACTCGTTAGAAAAGATTTAAAATAAATTTACTACAAAAATATCTTCACATCTTCAAAATTACAACGGAGACTCTCGCCGGTGCTATGGAGTTCTGCCCTGCATCTGAGATCTTCCTGTGTAAGAAAGAGATCAGACACATAATTACTCACCAAAATGTAAGTGCTGGTCCTATCAACCAATCAACTTCAATAAATGAGTGTCAGAATAACAGCATGAATCAGTTTTTCGTAAGCAGAATTTAAAATAAAAAGTTATTAAACTTGTAGTCTGAATTAAGTTTTCATCTGTTATTATTTTTATTCATGTTATTATTAATATTCAATCAATCAAGTGCCGTGCCTGCCGGCGTAGGCGATCATGTCTCTCCACAACTCTCTTTGCTTGGTGCATGTAATCAGTTCTGACTTCGATATTTTGTCGAACCATGATGTCAGGCCATCCAACATCTTCTCCTCTGTCTTCCACGATCTCTCCTTCCCTGAATTTTACCTGTAGTCACCAAATGTTCTAAACCTTCTCTTCGCATTATATGCCCGAAGAACCTTGATTGTCGGATTCTTATTCTTTTGATAAGGTTTCTTTGTTTGCAGGACTGATTTAAAACCTCCACATTTGTTTTCTTTGCTGTCCATGGAATTTTCAATATTACTTTATTATTAATGTTATTATCAGTGGCGGCTCGTGATCGTATTTGTTAGTGGGGCCAGGCACAATTGTTTTGGAAAATCATTGCTTTGGGTTAGGTTATATTTTAATTAATTAAATAATAAATGTTACACATTATTTTGGTGGGCACGGCCCTCTGGCCCTTAATGACGAGCCGCCACTGGTTATTATTATTACAATTGTCACATGTCGCCCGCACTTTCACAATTATTAGTCAGGTGCCTAAGACGTTTGATTGCACTGACCTAGACGGAGCACTGATCTAGTCGTAAATAAATGGATTGGATTGATATACGGTATGGTACTAATAATTTTAGCTGCATCGCCCACCACATATTGGCATATTCGATCAATCATTAAACTTAGTCGATCCTTGTATACCCGGGTACACCTTGTATACCCGGGTACAGAGTGTAGCTCTCTTCAGTTACAATAGACAAACTAACTACTAAATCAATCGCTGTTGAACCAGTTCCGTGCAGATAGACATTAGATTGAGAGAATGTATTAGTGCAGTGGATCTCAACCTGAGAAGCGTGAGGCAGTATCTGGGGGTGCGTGAAACGTTATAATCGATTCGTGGATTCTGGATTTTAATATGTTTTTATACTAACTTGTTTTTTCAGTTGAAATACGACTTGAAATTAAAATATATGTTTTGGTCAGAAGTGATCATCCTGGCAAGGTCACCAACAAACAACGCAAAAAATCGACAGGAGTTACGAATTATCCAGCATCAGACGAAAGAAGTTGGAACAAGACAAGTAGCTTGAACTATATAATGCGTAAACAAAGAATGAAATGATTTGAAGTAAGAGTGCGAACAGACCAAACTGCCCACGAAGTTTTCCACAACAGAATATTAGGAAGAGAGGGACGACCGAGCGAAAAAAAGAGGAGGTGGATGAGATAAGGTAGATGAATTCTGCCAGGGGACTAAGAAAACCATCACACAAGTCACCAGAGAGGCACTAGACAAATATATAAAACCACGACACTGGGTTTACAACCCGGTAACAGTGTGCTAACAAAAGAAGAAATTTGTAAGAATATAGTTGATTTTAACTGAGGTTGGCATTTTTCTCAAATTTCTTGTAACATAAGTTTTTTGGAAATGTTTACTTTTCTCTCTGACAGTGTTGTTGTATTTATGTAACAGTGCTCAGTGTGAGAAATATTTGTTTCGTTTGCTCTTTGGAAATTACAGTTAAATTGGCAGGGGTGAGGGGCGGTGAAGCGTGGGAGTCATGACTCATCTTCAATGGGGTAGGAAGGGGCACAAAAGCTAAAACAAGCTGAGAACTACTGTATTAATGCATGGCCGGTACAATGAGTGGCTCGTATAAACTCGTGTAGTATGTGAACAGTGCGGGGGAGTGTATCAAGCATACGTTTCCTTCGGCAGGAACAGTATGTCACAACAGGAAATGGCTAACTTGTAAATATGTCTAACATGCATGCTACGTGAGAAAAGGTGGCTACGACCAGGCAGAGAAACATACAAAAATGACATGTTTTTCAGCTTAATTGCAGCATATTGTAATTTTATGTAATTACCTTGTTAAAATATGTACATTATTTAGAGTAGTCAAGTGGGCGTCTGTAGCTTAACAGGAGGGGGCTCGATCACAACCCAAAAGTCGCCCGAGTCGTTACCGGGGTCCACATTTGGGGTGTAAAGAATAGAACCACTGTTACCTGCCACGCATGTCGTAAGATGCGACTAAGGAAGTTTGGCTGAAATCAGATGCATGTGTCCTAAATGTGTAGAAGTCTATGCGTTTAGGGGCCTACTAAACCAACGTGCAACGTATACACGTTCTTGACAAAGATCAAACATCACAAAGAGTGATTGAAATTGGTCGTAAATAACAAACACAAAGAAGAAGAAGAACCCAAAAGTACCTCTATAAAATCCGCGGCGAGGAATTTGGAAGCAAATTTATTCCCGTGCATTTTTTACGAACGGTCAAAATAGTCAGCGTTCGGAAATCAATGGCAAACTACTGAACGTATAAGTGGTGCCTAGAAAATCGACGACTCGTTTACTGTGGTTAATGGCGACGTACTTAAAAGGATGTGCCACGATTTTCATTTTAAAGTGGTTAGAGCGCCGGCGTAGTCAAATGATTAGAGAGAGATTGTAGCTGTTGTTGCTATTGTAGCTATGTAGTCGATTGATTAGTGTTTCGTGCGTCAAAAACGAATGACAGCGAGATCGCTTTCCTGTTTAGAAATAACATGTAACCAAGGCCTTCTCTATAAAGAAGGCCATGGTGTAACTCGTTTCATGACTTTACTACATTCACTGGCATACTTCAGCACTGGTGGCCTCTCTATGACCAATTAGAACGGATACCCTTCTACAGTATAACTGTGTTACTTTAAAGTAAAACACGTAATTACAAAGTACTGTAGTTTTACAAATTACAAAAACAATGACAAAATACAGCAACGTTTCGACCAACAAGGCCTTTATCAAGCAAACGAACAAACAGGAGTGACAAATTAAAATGAAACACAAATGGACGACCAAATACAAACGTATCTAAGGAAAATCTGGAATAAAAACGAATAACGAAATAAATGTAACACAAAAACACACATAAAAACTAGAAATAGAACGGAAAAGAAACAATGAAACATCTAGTAAATATATAACTTGAATACATGCAACATATGCCCATATAGATTACAAAGCATGGGAAGAGAAAGTACTAAGAAGCATAAGAATGTAATATAGCATGAATACATGCAACATATACCCATATAGATTACAAAGCATGGGAAGAGAAAGTACTAAGAAGCATAAGTGTAATACGTTGAGCCCGCGTGGTCGCAAGGTACCATACAAAGAAATCAACCGATTCTCCAGAGCAAATCGACTGCGATCATCCGAGGAACATGATCGGATGGCTGTGACCTGGACATCGTGAGCTCCTAAATGGCCAGTATCATTGAAATGGGTAGCTACAGGGGTCACAGAGCATTGGCATATGTCGCGTAAGTGTTGGGCGAATCGGTCACTGAGCCTCTTGCCTGTCTCGCCGATATAAGCCTTGTTACAC
The DNA here is from genome assembly GCA_020796225.1 of Arion vulgaris. NCBI lineage: Eukaryota > Metazoa > Mollusca > Gastropoda > Stylommatophora > Arionidae > Arion > Arion vulgaris. Next base: position 63,367,789 of record CM036758.1, on the reverse strand, counting down.
CGCTTACAGATAATGGCATAGATAAGATTACGGGACTCGCATGTGAACCCATCGTCAATAAGAAACGTGCCTAAAGGAAAGATACAGTACGCGTCTGTATCACATAAGCACACGTGTTGCAACGCCGACGGCCACACTGGACAGTGCCAAAATGAGTCTGGATACTGGACTTAAGGCCGTAAATCTGGGGAATATGTGGCTTTTTCTGCCATCCCGCGGAATTGAACCCGCACACACAGAGGGATAGTCACCCGTAGTCCAACGCGCTACGAACACGCTGGGCAGACGGGCGCAGCTACAAATAGGAAATGTTCACATGGGAAATATGGGAAAGGACATAGATGGATAGGAAACGGACGCTTAGACATGCTCAGGTAGGTTCGATGGGGAACACACAGATAGAAGCAGTCAGATAGAAAGGTGAACGAATGGATGAATAGTTCGATAGATGGATAGGTAGTTACATATATATATATATATATATATGAATGAATGGACGTGCAAGATGGATGGAACGTGAGATTGATTGATGGATGAACAATTATATATATATATATATATATATATATATATAGATCAGACGGACAGGACAGACAGACAGGTGGGAAAACAAACAGAAGGGCGTGATTGACAGACATACAGACGGGATAGACATATAGACAGACAGACAGGCAGGATAAACAGACAGGACAGGCAAGACTGCACATGGCATGCAAGACTGGGCAGGCAAGACAGACAGATAAAGATAGACAGACACATAGAGATAGATAGACAGACATAGATTGACAGACAAAGTGATTGACAGACAGACATATCGACAGACAGATTGACAAACAGACAGATCGACAGACATACATATCGAAAGACAGACAGACAGATTAACATACATGACAGATTGAAAAAAGATAGATAGATAAAAGAACCATCACTTACTTTCATATGATTAAGAAAAAATGTAAAATACAGTCCACAATGTACCACTTTGATTGTACAAATACGAGTCATGTAGACCACGGTACGGTACTGTTATAACAAAGTCGCAACATTTTTGAACCGAACCAATGGGAGAGTTACTTTCTTTCAGCGGTCTCTCGCAAACACACATAATGTCAACACGTGTGCTAGTATATTTTATGTATGCTAGCCTCATAAAGTCATGTAGTAGATAAACAACATGCTGTATTCATTATTGTTGTTTTTGTTAGCTCCCGGGGAAACATGGGACTGCAGCTAGTGTAGATTTAATTAAAGTCGTGATATGGACACACACAAATTGAGCGTGGGCGTGTATGCGGGACGTGCTTTCTGCCAGTTTGTCTTATGATGTTAAGGGATAATCTTCTTCTTCTGTTGTTGTCACACTGCTACCGGGTTATTGCACAGTGTTGTGGTTTTCTGTTTTTGTCTTGCGCTGTTCTGATGTCTTAGGTGATTGTTATTTTTGTTCTTTGACAGGATTCTGCTATGCTATCTAACCATCTTTTTCGTAGTCTTCCTCTCGCCTTCTTTCCTGATGTTCTGTTGTAGAAGACTCTGTATACTATGGAGTTTGGATGCATTCTTATTAAGTGGCCAAACCATTTCATTCTTTGTTTCTCAATGTAATTCAAGCAAGGCTATGTGCCAACTTTCTTTCTTATGCTGATATTAGTGACTGTCTTTTCTGGTGCTGTTGGTAACTTTTCGTAGGCAGCGCATTTCACGTATAGTTATTTTGTTGTGGCTGCGCTTTGCTCATTGTCCATGTTTGGCGCTGGTAACACAAAGTAGGTATGCAAATGCTGTTAATCATCTGTTGTTTAGCTGTCAGTTAGATTTTTGGGTACCTTAGCGTAAAGGATAATGATTATGTAAAATGTCATATAACTGCTTTTCTAAAACCTGCATTCTTCGCTAGAGAATTCTTATATTTCATGTTTGTGTGGCCAACACGGTCTGATACAAAAAAAAAAAAAGACTCGTTCTTCATCATCATCAAATAGCTTGTCCTGAGCAGAACTTTGCCACCCCAACAGTCCTCCGGAATTCTCTCTCTCTCTCATAGGCCAGATGTCCTGCCTCTACAGCCGTCATGTTCAAACCATCAGTTACATCCTGAATCCATCTTCTCCGTAGTCTTCCTGTAGAAGGCATGCAGCCAGTCCCTCAGCCCCAGGTGGTAACCGGTGGACCAGACAGTTAGCTTTAGTGTGTAGTTTGTAGATATTTCAGTAGTTGACTGTAGTGTTTGCACACTAAATCTGCATCTGTTCACTATAAGCAGAGTGGCAACACTAAACCAGACTTGACGTAGTAAAACCAATTGACGTAGCTTTTGAGTAGTGACGGCTTAGCTGCGATAGAGAAGAAAACAAGGATGGACTTCCAAGACGAATGGACGTGTTTGTCTATATCAGCGAAACATTCAATAAATATATGAACCTGTAAATGAATCATGGTTGTCAAATATGTTGTGTTGTCTGGAAGTGAGAACATTGTTTTAAATACCATGGGATAATAGATATAACAGGAGGACCATCCATATAAATGAAATATGAAATACTACAAGGAAAACACACATAATGAAAGGAAGGAATTAACGAAGAAAAAGGAAAGAGGAACTACAACGAAGTAAAAGGAAGCTAATGAAATAGGAAGTTACAATGAAAGTCCTCAACAGGAAGGCCCAACTACACATACAGCTGAACTCGGAACCGACGGTGAACAAAGATAGTGCACATCACTACAACAACAGTTGGCCTCCCTTCCAACTAATGGCACACGAGTGAAACTACAACATTCCTCTTCTTCTCTTTGCCGGTATGCCTCCTTCCATGACGGTCTTCTCCAGCCCTTCATGTCTTTTTATATGTCCAAAATATCTTAATTTTCTCTTTCGTATTTGTAGCATCAGCCGGTTTTCTTTGATTTTGAGTTCTTTCTGGATAGATCTATTCTGACTCGTTCTTAGGTTGCCGTAATTCCCTATAAATTATTGATTAACTGAAACATCATCAATGCACTTCGGTGATTAACAATTTGTTCGTCTATCTCTTACACATGAAGGAAGATCACAGCGGCAGTACACGAACTCCGCGTCATCGACGATGGTCTCTGATGTACATTTGGTAAATGTTAAAATGTGTAGGATTTATTTTTAAAGTGATATTAATCATTTGTTGCCGTTGCAGCAGTTTTCAATCTGAGGGCGAAAAAATAAAAATAAACGGTACTGTTATATGTTGATATAGATTAGATCTACAAGGTGTGATCTGCGCCTGGTTCTGCATTCAGCAGAGTTGGAGTCGGCTAGCCTCTCTTAGGAAGGGCGAAAAGGGGAAATTAGTAGCCTGCTGACGACCGTAGAATACTCAAGACAATCCCGCCTTCCAGTGGTGTAGACCGGAAAACTCTAACCGTGAGTTTCTGATTCCGCCTATGGGAATGAATCCCACAAAAATATTGTTGGTGTCTAAAAACTATTGAGACTTCCCTGGATTTTTATAACTATTGATATACTAAGAAATAAACTGGGAAACCTAAAAGGTATTCTTCTTCTTCTTTGCGATCAGTTTCGTATGCTCGTCTACATGAACCATAAAATGGTTTGCCTTCATAAAGCTGCATGTTAGTTGGAGTTCCTCGTGAGTTAAAGATGAAGGATTGATGTTATTGGACCGGGTTTCCCCATATGACCTCCTCCCTGTCGGCAGAAAGGGCTCGCCATCTACCGAGAGTGTTGTACAAATCACTAACTCCGTATCTCCAACAACTTCTTCGTCGAACGCTCCATATCGACAACTTGTTAACCATTCTATGTGATTTGTATGTGATCTGAGCCTAATATCGAGTGTACATTGTGTCAGTTATTCACCTACAAGCAACTCCAGTAATTCGGCTCCATCAACAATCCTAGTTATCTCATGGAAAAACTGTACATATGACTCGATCCGGATTCGAGCTCCCAGTCTTTAGAACGACAGGCAAACGCATCAACCACTTTGCCATAGAGACCCCCCAAGCGTGAAATAACATAA